>VXBI01003004.1:143389-162653 GCA_013397375.1 Toxostoma redivivum | reverse complement strand
CAGGGGATGGGGAGCTGAGCAGGACAGGGGCACCACGGAAGGACTGGACCACGCACAGAGACCTGGACAAGCTCCACACGTGGGACCATGAGAACCTCACAAGGTCCCACAAGGCCAAGGCCCAGGTGCTGCACCTGGCCCGGGGCAATCCCCGAGTCCCGGATTCATCAGGTTGGAAGAGCCCTTCAAATTATCACTGCCTCCCCGGCCGCTCCCAGCACCTCCAGAAGCAGCACCTGCGTGGGCCTTGGGGCTCTGCCCTGCCCTTGCCCACTTCCAGAAGGGCTGGCCTGAGGGGAGCGCCCGCAGCCTCAATCTCTGCCCCACGGCCCCTCTGGGCAGGCTGTCCGCGGGCTCCAAAGCCCAGGGCCAAAGAGTCTGCCCTGCAGGTGCTGCTTGCTCAGGGCTGAGCAACAGCTGGAGCCCGGCACTTGCTTGCGGCAGCGGGGGCTGTGTGGAACAGGCGGCTCGGAGCTGAGGGCAATGGCGCCGAGGCCTCTCCCGCTGTGTCCCGCCTCCTGGCGGTGCCCTGGGGGCAGAGCCGGGGCTGGGCTCGGTCCCTGCTGCCAACCAGGGCGCTGACGAGGGCTCCCCGCCCGGCGGGGCCGCGGCGGGGCTCAGTTGGGCCCCTTGGCCCGCTCCTTTGGCCCGGCCCCTTCTCGAGCAGGGCCGCCCAGAAGCTGTTTTGCAGGACCACGTCCACATTGATGGCTTTTGAACATCTCCTTGGGCCCTACAACCTCTCTGAGCAACCCATTCCAGTGCTTGCTCACCCTCCAAATGGAAAGTTGCTTTTCCTCCTGCTGAGAGGGAATATTTTGTGTTTCAGTTTGTGTCCTTGGGTCTTGTTCTGTCTCTTGGGCACCAGTGCCAAGAGCATGGCTCTGTCCTCTTGGCACCCTCCCTTCAGACATTTCTATACCCTCATCAATTCCCCCGCAGACTTTTGTAGGCTCTCCCCCCCGCCAGTTTCCTTAGCCTTTCTTCCTCTGAGAGATGCTCCAGCCTGTGAATCATTTTCATGGTCTTTCAGTGGCTCCTCTGTGTGGAGAGACAGCACTTCAGGAGTGGACTCACCATTACTGAGGAGAGGGCAAGGATTCCTTCCCTCAGCCTGCCAGCAATGCTCCCCCAAATACAGCCAGGCTTCCCTTAGCCTTCTCTGCTGGAAGGAGATGTTGGCTCGTATGAAATTTGCTGTGAACCAAGACCCTCAGGTCCTTTCTACAAAACTCCTTTGCAGCCAGCTGTTCCCAGCATGTACTATTCCCCACAGTTGTTCCTGCCTGGATATGCAGGACTTGGCACTTTGTTGTGCAGAACTTAGATTCCTGTCAGCCCATTTCTCCAGCCCTGTCCATGTCCCTCAGGATGGCAGCACAACCCTCTGGCGTGTCTGCCACACTTCCTAGTTTTGTGTCACGAGCAAACTTGCTGAAGACATGCTCTGCCCCACCATCCAGAATGGGCAGAATGAGATGAGTGCTGCCAAGGATGGGCAAAGAGGGGGACTTTCTTTAGGGAGAGTGGGACAGGAAAGGCTTTTTGGGGTGAGAGACACATTCAGGTGACAAGGTCCCGAAGCCGTGTGGGCTCCCAGAGCAGACAGCAAAGGCTTCTTTGCTGGACATTGTCAAGCACATTCCCAGCTCGAAGCAGAGGCAAGAAGAAAAGGGGAGCAAGGAGCTGACAGAATCCCAGAATGCTTGCAGCTGGAAGGGACCTGCACAGGTGTAAGAGCCCATGAGGGAGAGATGCCTCTGCCTGAATGAAGGTGGAAAGGAGACGACCATATGAGGACAACATACAGATTTTATTTAACATGGATTTTATTTAACAAGAAAAGGGAGGTAGAGAGATAGAAAAAAATAGAGAAGATGTCTCAGAGCACCAGTTGGAACTAGATGATCTTTAAGGCCCTTCCAGTAGCAACATTAAATCCTGGTCTAGACACAGGAAGCCAAATATTCACTATATCTACAGGAGTATTTATTCAGATGAACTACAAAAATAAATCAGAACATAATATCAGTTCTCCTTCACTGTGCTGCAGGAGCTGATGTGTTAAAAGCAAAATAAAAGCAATTTCCTGTCACAGATAAATGAAAAGCAAATGTTCATCTGCCCTTCACAGGTCACTGCTATGTGACTCATCACAAGTCTGTCTTTCATCTTTTTAAGACACACCCTCTGTTCTGCAGTTCTCCAGTACTAAAGATCAGGGAATCTGGTATTTGTTGTGGTACTTGCTTTCTCCTGATGTGAAGGACTTCCTGATAAGCTCTTCATTTCCTTCACTTACAACTCATCATATATGTCCATGTGCAAGTACATTATAGTTAGACCTGGTTTAGGAACTAGTTGCTCAGTCTGACAGACAGGATTGGGGGACATAGCTACAGCTCCTGCACAAATGAACAACTGGTGATTATTAGTGATGTGTAAAATGTCTGGAATGCAGGGTTCACCAGAACTCCCTGAATCCCTGTTCACTTCAACTACAGCACTGCCTGAGAGCAGCTCTGCACATAACCAGCAACTGATTTAAAGCACTCTCTCCTTCTTTACTGGGTCCCACTTCCCACAGCTCATGTGGATGAACTGTGAGGCCTTTTTTTTGTGTCATTTTAGGGAATGGGCCAGGATCACAGCAAGTTCATGGCCTCCCTGTCATAAACCCCACGTCTGTATGCAGCTCCAGCTGACAGCAGCTAAGAACCCTTGGCAGAGGAGGGGCTGAGGGATGGTCAGATTTCAGTGCAGAATAACCTTGTTCTGGGAGACAGGACTTCCCCAAATACCCAAGGAACTTCAACAATAGAAATTCCCCTACTCTCCTCTTCTGGATTATGTAACATTCCAAACAGATAGGACCCCAATCCAATGGTGCACTCCTCTGATCCCTTGCCTACCAAATCCATGGACAAAAAAAAAAGGAGGTTTTATATTGCTGTTGTTGTTATTTTAAAACTTTCATAGTGCTATACTAAAAATGAGGGCTCAAGAGTTACCTAAGAGATAGTTGCCCACAGCTTTTATTGCAGGGCACCTCAGCAGGAATGCAACACATCTCTTATCCATCTGGGCTGAGTCAAACTCCATTAGGGATGCAGTAAAACTAAGGAAAGGAAGGCTTCCTCATCCTGCTCAGCAGAGAATAAATACTCCTTGTTTATGGATATATCACTACAACCATCATTTTCTAATGCTGCTGATACTGATGTCTAATATCCCAAGAATTTCCCACAGAGGAATTTGTATTTAGAATTTTACAAGGTTTGTTTTACATACATGTAATTTAGCCAGAAAACATCAGTGAAACATACATGTGATCAGTCAGGGATCACTGTTGTTCCTTGGAAAACTACTGTTTCTAGAGTTCTTGAACATTTATAAGGCACAACTGGTGAAGCTGAGATGTGGCCATGCAAATTTTATGATGCTGTTATCCCATGTTTATTCCCAAGATGACATGGCTTACTTGTGAACTTGGCAGCTCAACCCCAGGTTTCCCATAGCAAAGTCTCAGGCATCTGGATCCTTAAAGCAGTTTATTTCCCAGGCTGGTGCCAGTGCCACACATGCCTGTGACTTTGGAGGAGCAAAGGGTCAGTGCCAGTTCTTGCCTGGGGCTCCCACTCCCCAGAGCTCAACCTGCAGCTCCTGCAGCTGCACTCTGAGCTACCTGCACTGATTGTATTCCTCAACTCTGTGCCATGGGGAAAGCATTTTCCTTCTTTCACAGTCCACTGCTTGATGTCTGCACCTCTATTCGTGTTTTGCTGCAGTGAAGGGAATGTGTCAGTGAGATACTGATGTATTTCATAGCAAAGAGTGAGCACTAATTAAATCCATAATCTGTTTTCTAATATGGCAAAGGAGGATAATTCAAATTATAACTGCTTAGCAATGGTCATTCCAGACCAAGGAATGATCTGGCATGGAGGGAATGAGGACAAGAAAGGGTTACTCTGGCTGGAGGCAGGGATGCTAGAGCCAGGGCTGCTCCCTGTGAGGGAGTGAGGTTCCACTGGCTGATGAGATAAGAAATGCTGCAGCATTTTGGTGGCAGTGGTGCAGTAGGAGTACTCAGGGCCTACCTTTGGGCAGCAGAGCTGGTGCTGGAGGCTAGACCACGGGGATGAGGTGTCCTATGCCAACATTCACACAATGGATACCAGGGCCAATGTAAGCTATCAGCCCATGCCACATCTTTGCACTGTCCTTGTAGAACCACTTATGGCAGTAGGACTCTGCACTGGATATTGTTCATTAAATCTTTTTTCACTTAGGTGCAAACATGTGCTTAATTTACCTCGAGGGACACAAAAATCCCCTACCACTGTTCTGCAAGATCCTTTGCTACCATGTAATTTCCTGTTGACAGTAGTAATTTACATGAATTGAGGCACTCACTTCTGTAATTTTTAATGTAACAAGATTGAAGAGACAGACAGGAGGAAGGTCATGCAAAGCCAGTTGCACCTGAGCAGTTCATGGACAATCGAACACACTACATGCTGTGTTTTAGGTTTCAGACTCTTCCTGCCCCACCCAAACTGTAATATTTTACTGTTAAATAGCTGTGAGGAGCTGCCTTTATTTGTGTTATCTGTAACAGATAACACTCTTCCATTTCATTATCAGAAACTAAGGAAGTAGAAAAATATCACTACTTGTAAATGTCCCAATGGCACTGTTTAAATATCATTATCATAATGACCATTAACAGATTTCAATACTCCTTGAGCAAATAGGTTTACTATTCTAGATAACAAGGTTTCAATTCTTAATCATACTGTCCTATATAAATTGAAAAAATGGTCCCTGTCTTTGAAGGAGGATATTTTTCTTTCTTCCTCTTCCCTTTTTTGATAGCTTCTACCCATTGGATCTATTTAATTAATTTTGGGAATCTTGTTGTGTGGACTTTGCTTTGGGGGAGTGTCCAATCCATTGCACAGTTAAAGCTTTTTTTTTTCTTTTTTGATACTTAATACTTCAGTTTTTGCTTCTGATTACCTGAGACAGAAAAATACTTCATCTTATCAGCTGTTGGTGGGTTAGGGTCTTTGTTGCTTCTCTTTAAAGCAAATCTCCTTTATTCAGTGAAGTTTGTACGGTCTAGTCCATCTGCAATAGGAAATTTCATCATTTTCCAAAGAGAGAAAAAAATGTAATGTGTAATTGAAAACAAACTCAGG
This sequence comes from Toxostoma redivivum, assembly GCA_013397375.1. Classification (NCBI taxonomy): domain Eukaryota; kingdom Metazoa; phylum Chordata; class Aves; order Passeriformes; family Mimidae; genus Toxostoma; species Toxostoma redivivum. Next base: position 157,449 of record VXBI01003004.1, on the reverse strand, counting down.
AGCGTGGGAAGCAACAAAAAGGGACTTCAGATGTCATTTCCTGGACTGACTTCAGACTGACTTGCTTTAGACACTCTTTTTAAGCTAATCCTGGGCCAGGAGTGGAGGCTTTCATAGTGTAAAAAAGAAAAACCCTAGGTCAAGATTCAGTGTCCAGACAGGAAAAATGGCTTTGGCAAACACACCAGCACTGACAATTTATGAACAGAGCCAACGGTTACAGCATTTTCAGGTGAACATCATTGCTCTGGTTGATGAATCCAGCTCCGTACAAAAGTAACCAGCCTGGGAATTCACATGAGGTTGGGACTAACTACAGGACTCACCATAAATATTTATGAGAAATAAATAAATATTTTTTTTAAAGCAGAAAGGAAACATAAAACTCTATGTTTAAAAGTTGAAGCCAAGTTCTTACCTCATTAGATTTATATATTTACTAAAAACTCTGGAAAAGCACTGAAACCAGTCTCTTCCATGCCTCTCAAGCAGAACATCTGAATTTCACTTTACCCACTACCACTATCAGTTCTGATGACCAGAAAATTTGCAGTGAACGAGCCCAGGAAGATCCACGTGTTCCCCAAACTATGCTGTTCTTGTGGAATAAACCACTGCTCAACACTCAAATGCAGGAAACACTTTCATCCACCAGAGAAACCACTGGAGTTGTCACACACCAACCTTGGGGGTGACAGCTGGGTCTGGTCCTTTGCTTCCTGCAGATTCTCTCTGATGATCAGGGGTCAGGGTGTCCAGGATGATGAGCTCTATATGCCAAGCTCCAACGTGGGGTGGACACTTCCAGGTGGGAGGAACTGTGCAAGGATCACACAGGGGAAGAGGGAAAAGTGGGGGTGGGGGCAGAAAGAAGGGCAGACAGATGGAAGGAAGGATCAGTGTAGCAAAACCAGGAAAGATACTGTCTGCTCTGCATAGTCTGAATGACCCTCTCTGCCCAGAAATCTTGAAGTCTTACAAATCACAGAATAACAGAATCTGTTAGGTTGGAAAAGACCTCCAAGATCGAGTCCAACCTTTGACTGTTGCCTGGAAAAGCTGACCTGGAACAGAGACTAGGCAGAACAAAAGGAATAAAATAGGAATTTATTGAAAGGATACACTTTGGGCTGTGCAAGAGCCCAGTCGGGCTACACCCAAATCAAATCCAAGATGGATCCAGTCACAAGTTTTTACACTTGTGTAAGTTTTGGTTTATCTGCATATTGGGGTCAATTATCCAACCACCACCTCAGGCTATGAAGTCTTGACCCCCTGGCTTGCCCCCTTGACGCTGCCCACCAGTGTTCACTTGGCTCTGTCTCACCCTGGCTAGCTCCAAAGGTGGGCAAGTGCCAAATAGTGGTGGCCCACTTCCAGGATCAGCAGTGAACCCACCGTGTGGGAAGGGTTCTGAACCCTTAGGCAGTGCACGTGTCCGGAAAGGAGCAAAGGATTGGAAGAGAGTCCTTTTGTAGTTTCAGGGAAGGTTTATTGGAAGAGCGGAAAGGAGGTAACTGGGATCAAAAGAGGGACCACAAAAGGCACAGATCTGAAGATAACAGCAACTTAAATAGGGGACCTCCCCCCAGGGAGGGTACAACTCCTTAACCAATCAGGGTAGCTTAGGGGCCGTATATAAGGTGGGTTTCTACAAATGTTGAACCAATAGGGGCAAGCATGGGCAGGGTACAGTACAAAGTAACAAATCTTACCAAGAAAAGATGATGAACACAGAACTTGCCAGAAGAATGGGAGGAGCCAGGAGGGATTGACAGCCATGTGGGAAAGGATTAGGGTGACGGACAGGGAATTCTCTGGAAATGGGGAAGGGGCAAGGGTGGATTGACAAGTGTTGAGGCAGGAACTTGGGTAACTAGGATTACTTTGAACAGGGGGGTACAACATGGGATCAAACCATCACAAAATAGGGGGAACAAGGACAAAGCAAGATAAAACAATGCACAGCAACACCCCCTTTTCCTTGCCTTTGTTTCTGCTTTTTGGGTACCAGTTGTCCTTGATTTTTCTAGCTAGAAAGGAATTGTTTTGTCTAACAACCCTGTGAAGAGAACTTTCTAACACCTAATATGAAGTTTCAGAATTAAACACTAAGCAGCAGAGATTCTGGAAAATATAAAAGCTAAAACCCAAGACATCATGACCACATACCACAACATTAACTGAACCATGGCACTGAGTGCCACATGCAGTTATTTCTTCAACACCACCATCTCCCTGGGCAGCCCCTTCCAATGCTTAACAACCCTTTCAATGAAGAAATTCTGTGTGGTGCTTATCCACTGTCTGCCCTGCAGCCTGAATCACCCCTCTGCTCAGAAATCTTGGTGGCTAACAAATGTGCAGGAAAGCTGGAAGAAGGGAAAGCCCCTAGACAGTGAGTAGGTAACAGGAACTGCAAGTCTCTGCACACGGCTGAAAAGGACACAACCCACTAGGCAAGGGTAGGAAGGACCTGAGACTGCAGAAAACCCATTATCTGGATAGTCCAATGCACATGGGATTACCCTGGTATTAGGGATGTCAGCAGCTCCCACTGCTTCAAGTAATTTGGATCTCTCAAATTTCAGGTATTTTTGTACTGGAAAATGATCCCCTTAATTACAATATCCAGTTTACATAAGGCAATCAGGCCTCCAAACCACACACAGACAAAGTGCACTCTTGGCTCCCTCTCTGTGACTGACAGGAAGCCACACAGTGATGGCTACTCACAGAAACAAAGTCTGGTTTCATCCCACTCTTCTCACTCTTGAGGATTGCCCCTCTCATTGTAAGGATGAAACCTGCATGTCAAACACTGTGACCCAAACTTCAGCCAAGTCAAACAGCAGACAAATAACACCTGAGACATTTGCAGGAAGAGGTGGAAATGTTCATACACAGCAAATCACACAATTCCCTATAGCTCATCCCTTACTAGAGAAAAACAAGGCTCAGGAACTAAAGAGAATGACTCTGGTTTGTCTCTCTGCTCTGAACCATGGAGAGCATTCTACCTACTGATGCTGTATTTTTCAGACCTTTTCATGCACACTCCCTGTAGTATCGTTACAGAACAGCCTGGAAAATTATTCCAGGCCAGAGCCTTTCAGCTCTGTTCTTTGGACCATTTCTCAGGCTGATAAGCTGTTTCAGCTGAAGGCCAAGAAGCCTTTCTCAGGAAAGATAAATTGGTCAAAACACAGAGGAATTAATAATAAAGACACCTGTTTGCTGTTAATAGACCCTGGGAATGGGATGTCTTCTCTCTGGACCAATCATCTTTACTCTGTTCTCGTTGTTGTGAGTCGTGCTATTTAAGCAGTGAGTTTTTTGAATAAACTTCGTCTTCTTCTCGTTTTCTCTTTTATCCCGAGAATGACAATGTGACTGTGTCTCTTTACTCCACTGCAACTAAAGGGTTAACACCCTAACACCGCAGTCACAACTCCCCACCCCCCCCACCCCGAGAAAGCACCCTCTCCCAGTTGTATTTTCTCTCTGACCTTTCCATTCCTCTGTTTATTTTAAAGGCTTTCAAATCACCACCCCCTCCTTCCCATCACATGGACACGCTGCTTTTTGTCTCCACTAGCTTGCGCTGAAGCAGCTTTGCATTGCATCTGCAAAGATCCTCCAGGCAGTAACTCACCCATCTATCACCCCCACAGCGGGATGGGGAGGAGAATCACAAAAAATCTTCTGGGCTGGGATCAGAACAGTTGAATAATTGGAACAAGTAAAATATTATCATGATAATTATTAATTGAAATTTTTAAAAATAAAGCCCAAGTGATGCACAGTACACTTGCTCAGCACCTGTTGATTGATGCTCAGCCTGTCCTCAATCAGCAGTAGGACCCCTCTAACTCTACCCATTTAAACCCTGAGCATGGCATTCCATGGTATGGAATATCCCTTTGGCCATTCCAGCTCTGCTCCCTCCTGGATTGTTGTGCTTCTCCTCATTGGCAGAGCATGGGAAACTGAAGTGTCCTTGACCAAGGGTAAACAGTAGTTAGCAACAACAAATCATCAGTGTATCAACAGCTCTACACCAGCTACCAGGACGAAAATTAACTCTGCCCCAGCCACAGCCAGGACACTGGGGAGGGAGTGGTTCTGAGGGTGGGGTTGTAGCAGCCCCCCAGCACCTCTGGCTGAGGGGGTGGCACTGGGCTCTGTGAAGAAATGCACAGTGGGGGAAGAAGAGACATTGGGTAGGAACTGAAACATGGAGGGTACATCCAACCAGATAGGAGGAAGGAAGTAAAAAAAAAAAAAGTCACTAGTCAGTGACCAGTGAATGAATTTCATTCTGTGGAATCTCCTTACCTGAGAGTTTTCAAGACTCACTGGGATAAAGACCAAGACAACATAGTCTGAATCACTTTGATTTATAAGGTTTGACTAAGCAACTTCCAGTATAGTATCTGAATAATTTTATGATTAAGGATTTTTCCTAGGGGTTTATGTCACAAAATGATCCTGCCAACTAGTGCATTTACACTGTATTTTGATTTCTTTTTAAATTATAATGTGAAATGGCTTTGACAAATGCTTGGTCATTCATCTTTTGCATCATGCTCCATTTTTCTGTTCATTAAAATTATTTCAAAACATACTCTGCACTCTCAGATTTGAATTAAATTCTGCTTAGTCTATTTTAAACATCTCTGATGTGTTAGTCTGTAGAACTGTATTGCCAGTGAAACAAGCTGTTATAAATCATTACATAAACATGAAAACTGTTTTCAATGCCGTACATTGATACAATATTTCCTGCTAAGGGAGTCAAGTTTTTATTTTGCTATTTCAGGAGAAAATAGGAGAATCAAACTCTTGACATGTGGAGAAAGGAGAATCCTGATTTCACTGTTAACAGCAAGTGATGCTGCTCTGAGTTCCTCCTTTTTCTTCAACGTAGTCCTGTGATGAAACAAAACTGAACTGACCACATAACAAAGGCACTGCTGAAAATTCATAAGCTAATCACTAGTATTGGTGTATGGCTCCCAAACAGATCAGTTATGTTTAACATGTCTCAATAATTGCAGCAGCCATAGAACAGAATAGACGACAGAAATTTAAGATAATACATCACCTGAAACCAGGCGTTTCTAGTGGATAGCAGAGCCAGACTTTCAGTAATAACTCACTGCAAGGGTCTGCTAAGTAGAGTTACAATTCTAATTGTTGTGGTAATGGGGAAGGGAGCTTCACAGCCATTCTTAAAACCCACAGCATGCACAGCTGGAGACACTAAATTAACTCAGGAGTTTCTGTATGCCAGGATGCCCCCTTCAACTGTTCGGACAAGATGTACTCTGCAAGTTAAATCTTGAAAACCTTTTCCAGAAACCTCTATGCATCTTACAAGAAAAGGCATGGAAGGCTGTTTAATAGTGAACCAGAGCTCAGAGGAACCTGAGAATGACATCCTGAATGCTGTTTAGAGAGGGTCAGTCTGAATCAGACACCAGCAAAGAAGCCTTGCTCTCAGCAATATAGGCTGGTACGGGATTTAAGAGCAATAAAACAAATAATCAGGGACAAATAATTGTTTGACTGCTTTAGATTTAAAATATGCTTTCTTTTGCATTCTTCAGGATGAGCAGAACCAGACTGTCTTAGCATTCAAGTGGGAAAATGCGACAACAGGGAGAAAGGTCCAGCTATTCCTGCAGAACATCGATGGTGGGACACTTTTTGGTCACAACAGCTTACAGGGATTTTCAGTAAGCTTCTTCACCCTGTTGTCATTCTCTTAATGCTAACCCTATTATGCTTTGTCTTAATTGCAGCGCTGAGTATTTGCATTTGAAAAATCGTGAAGCAATTGAGTTGCCAGTCATCCCTGTGATTAATTTCGGGAAAATGTGTGATGTTCATAAAAAGTGAGGCTTTTGAGTGCTTTTGTGGCTTCACAGCCTCAACCGGAGGAAATGATGAACAACTCTGTAGAAAATAAATTATGTTTAATGTGTCTCAGTAATTGCAGCAGCTGTCAAAAAAAAAAAAAAAAAGAATAGAGAAACTTGAGATAATGTATCAACTGCAGGCAGGCATAACTTACTGCTGAACCAACAAACCAAGGACACTTGGTGAATAAACTAAGTGACAAGGGGAGATTACAAGCACTGACCCACTGCCCACCAACCCAAAATACTCACTGACTCAAAAGAAGAGAAAAACTGAGCATGACAACTAATTAGCAAAAGAAATTAATAATTTAATCAATAGAAGATAAAATACTAGTTAATAAGATCACTCTGTGGCTTATAGCCAGTGAACATGAATGCCTTTGTTTGTGTATAGTGACAAGTTTTGATAGTCACTGGGCTGGCTTTGTGGATTTGCCACCCAGCACCTCTTTCTGTGCATAACTGTAAATAAACCAAATACCTCAACTCTGTGTGAGGATCAGCCTGCACACAGGGTGAAAAAAGCTACTTTGGGACAAGAGTATTACTTAGAATCTCCTTCAGATTGATCTTCTGTATCATTAAGTGCAAGGATAGGGGTGGTGAAAGAGAGAGCTTAGAGCTGTGGTGTCCTGCTGCAGCCTGTGCCCAGCCTTGCTGTGTGTCACATCCTGCCACCCACAGCCAGAGCTTGGGCACAAGTCCTCTGAGTCACTCCACATGAGGAATGAGGAAAAAGTCCAGAGAAATGTGACTGCTGTGCAGTCAGACCCATAGACCTGAAGGCAGTTTAAAACCCACCAGAACAGCCAGGAATTGAGAACAGCTGATGAGTCAATGCCTGATCAGAGGCAATAGGCAAAACTGGGGGGAGTGAGAAGCAAGGGGGGATCCAGCTTGCAAAGCCCCTGACTGAACAAAGTATACTTGTGTTGCTTAATGGCTTGGAGCCTATTAACACCAAAGGAAAAAATCCCCAAAACACAAAAATGAGGGCAGGAGAGCAGACAGCAGAAGAGAGGAAGCTTGTTGAGAAAACACCACAAGATTGTTATGAGTGACATTCTATTTGTCTAATTTATCAGACAACAGCATTAAATTTAGCAGCAATCTTTTTAATAGGAACAATTATATATAAATGAATACAATCAAAGTATATTAGATACATATATTTGAGTATGTACAAAATTTGGCAGTGAGTAATTTAGTATAATTGAGGTTTCTCTAAAGCATAATCAAAACTGACTGGGGGTACAGGGAGGGGCTCACCCTTCCTCATGTACCAAACAATCAAATCAAAATCCCACAAATATACTACATGCTAATACATATTCATACAGAATTTTCTGGAAAGCTCCTGGTTTCTGTTCCTAAAATCTATGTCACTATGTTGTGTTGTGCATGCTCTACTAGTAATTAGGGGTGTCTCATCCTTCTGAGGGTCTGATTTCCGATGAAGGCTCGTCGTCTTCATCAGGTGTAACCTGCAGGTAGCGCAAACACAGTAAGCTTGGGGTTATGTAGCTAAGCATATGTTCCCACACTAAAGTCTTATTCAAGTTCCATGCCTGGAATCATTCCAATTTGGTCCATTCCAAGGTCGAAGCTTTTTATTTTTAGATGCTGCTTATCAGACATACCTCCTTCTACTACTCCCATCTAACATCTGAAGGATTCCATCTGCTTTGTCTCATCAATTCCTTTTTTTTTTTTTTTTTTTTTTTTTTTTTTTTTATATTTTNTTTTTTTTTTTTTTTTTTTTTTTTTTTTTGCTTTGTAACAATTATTTTCCATTGATATGAGTACAATTTTGGTAATATAGTTACAATTTAGTTAGCATGAATCACATTTATCACAGGGTCATGAGAAACAACTGGAACTGTCCTGAAGCAGTGCATAACAGAGACGAATCCCACTGTGTGTCACTTTGCTGTCTTTTCACCCACATCCAACGACCTCAGTCATACCCTGCAGCCTCTGGCAGCCAAGGCACAGCCCCAGGTGAGTGGTGGCATGGTTTGCCACATGGCTGGGATGGAAAGTCTCACTAGGAGGTGGAAAATATGCTCCTTCTCCTGTGCAGGGGGCCCTCACTCACTCACTCACTCACTCTTTGCACGGAGGGATGAGGAGGCTGAAAGGGTCCCCTGGAAGGCACAGGATCAGCATCCCCAGCAGGCAACAGCGGTGGGAGTGGGGCACAGCTGCCTGGCCCAGCAGGGTCTGCCCCAGCTGTGAGTGAACTGACTCACTGAAATGCTGTTTGGTGGGGGAGGAAAGGCAAGATGTTGCTCAGTTATTGGCACCCTATTGTACAGTACAGCCAAAGAAGGAGGAGCTCAGCGTGCTGTGAGGAGTTTTCAGGGAAATTAAAGGAAACAACCCAACACATGGCATTATTTCCAGAGCTATCACAAAGCTGTCACCTTAACACTATGAATTCCCCATTTGCCTGACAGACCCCCTCCAAGGGCTTCCATGGAAACACTTTGGTCAAGTCAAGAATCGTGTTTTGAAGTGAGGGCTGTAACAGATTCAGAATTGCCTTTGATAAATGCATTTGCTGCATTAGCACTTAATATCCTAAGGCTATACAGTGATTAATTAATAATTCACAATTCACTAAAAGTTCAGCAATGATTAAGCTTAGCTTCACCTGGGTATCATCTGCTGAATAGTGGTACAGAGGTTTGGCTGCTCTTCTGAGAGGCTTCAATGAGAAGACTGGGAGATTTTTACAAGGGCAGGTAGTAATAGGATAAGGGAGAATGGCTTTAAATTGAAAGAAAGTAGCTTTAGATTGGATAATAGGAAGAAATTCTTCCCTGTGAGGGTAGCAAGGCCCTGGCACAAGTTGCCCAGAGCATCTGTGGCTGCCCCTGGATCCCTAGAAGTGTCCAAGACCAGGCTGAACACTGGGGCTTGGAGCAGCCTAGATCAGTGGAAGGTGTCCCTGCCCGTGGTAGAGGGGCATCTTTATGTCCTTCCAACCCAAACCATTCTAGGATTCTCCAGCTCTCTGAAATTCTGGCTGCGAGGTCCCCCCTTCACTGTGGACTTGCAAGGTAAGCAAGTGGTGCCCACTCGTGGCAACTCTGTCTTTTGAAGCAGCCTGGTTATTTCCAAACAAGCCAAATACTTCTCCTAGGAGAATTAGTTTCATTTCTGCTGCTTCTTGTCATAATGGGAAGGTGGAGCCTATAGATAAAAAAAGCTCCTGAAGAAGTTTCAGAAAGTCACTGCTTCTCCTTTCTACAGGACACCTTCAAGGGTAAGTTTCTCCTTTACTTCTTCTAAAAAGAGTAATGCAATTTTTTACTGTTATCTTCATTCCTTATAATGTGACAAGGCTGCATAAAGTCTATGTCTAAAGTAAGTGTGAGTAAACAGGGTTGCTAGGAGCAGAATCTTTTTGCTTTCTGGGGTGGAAAAAAAAAGGGAAATATGTTAGTTTTATTTCCTCTTCAAAAGGAGACAACTGAGGAATGGCATTTAATTTTTGTAAAGCCATTATTCAGCAAGATGATCTAGCCAGCACTATTTATTAGAATCATAAGCTTTGCATTGTTTAATTTTCTTTATGAGAAGACAGCTAGAGTTAATAAACATACAACATGATAACTGTGAGGTTTACCCAAATATCCTGAAGTCATGGGATGTGTCAGCCAGAAGTCCATGTACTCCTGTGGCTGGACAGAGAGTGCATAAATCTGAGAGCTGTGTGGGTTCAGCACTGCACCTTGGGTTTGAGAAGAGATTTTCATCTTCTACAGATGCAAAGCCAGGGGGAAGTTACAGAAAAACAAAGCCACTCCTGTTCAGAGCCATGGGCAGGTTGGTGTTTGTGCAAATCTGAGTGTGCAGCAGAGCGCTTCGTGTTGTGCTGGGAGAGGTTTCCCACACACAGGCAGGCAAATTCTAAAGGTAAAGCTCAAGGAAACCAGTATTGTCCTGACAATGGAGGCAGGGGCAGCTCTGTTGAGAGGAGATTGTTGGCAGACTCAGTATCACCACATCATCCAGATATCGAGTTTCACATGTGGATTCTGCCCCATTGTGGAAGGGCTCTTTACAGTTGCAGCTTTTTTGTTTTCCTCTCCTCCTTTCTTCCATACAATGTTGTCAAGGCTCAGTACACAAAGAAATCACTATGTGTGGCACAGGGAAGAGTAACAGAACCTTCTCACCCTTTCTGGGTCCAGGGGAGAAGAGCCTCAGAAATCCACACGATTGTTTATTCTGGTGCTGGCTGCAGGTATCTTTGTGCTTTGTGCTGTGTGTGTGTGCACCCTGTGGTTTGCACCCCGTCTCCATGTTTGGAAAGGGTGACTAAAGATAATTGGGTCTCCTCATGCATCCTCAACCTTCCCCACATCCCTTCAACCTCTGTGATGGCCATAGGGTTTGTCCTAAGAAAACACACCAGGTGGGTATTGCAGGATGTCTGGACATTTGCATAATTATATATTCTAGAAATCAGGAACTGAGGTGTTTGTGATTTACTTTGGTGCACATTGGCCACAAAAAGGATATAAAATGCTGTTGGAGACTGGGCCAACAGGGCAAGCTGGTGTCACGAAGTTGCAGGAAGTTTCTGAGTTGATTTTCCCCTTCCCCATCCCCTTCTCTCCCCACCCCCACTAGGGATGCCCACAAGGTACCTCCAGCTCCAATACTTTTGGACAGGTGTTAAAATACCCAAAGTCTACCCAAATACAGACATAAAATCCTAAAGTAGCTCCAGAGGTGCTTTGTTGCTTTGCAGTGGTGAATTCTGCAAGTCCAAAGACCATAAATCTGTACATTTCCACCTGAACCTGCTCATACTGTAACTCTTTAGATGTGGACTGCTGACCAAATCTGGGACTGAGTGGAGCAGGTTGCACCTAGACTGCTCTGAGAAATCTGGGGTCTCACTTGTGACTCAGCAGAAGGACCATGACCTGATTATAATCCATTGTAATACATGACGGAGTTGTTATTTTGATATTGCTCTGGCAATATTTACATATTAGCAAAAAATCTAATTATAAATGCCCACACAGTCACTGTGTTCATCTTCTCATGCCTTGCCCACTACCTTCTTTCAACTGCTCTGCTACAATGTGTGGTGTTTTTTCTAAACTTATTTTACAAATTGAAAGTATAATCTACATTGTGTCTGATCATCCTATTTTGGCATCTCTTTAAATTAGAAAACCTGTAAACTTAATTCAACCAAAAAAAATTAACAGAGCAGAAGTTATTTCAAGATGTGGTTCTCTTTATTTGTTTTCCAAAGTGTTAAACAGAACTTGGTTTTGGCAGAGGGAGGCTAAAAAATCTAGCTTTGAAAAAGGACTCTTGGGGTTGTTTTTTTTCCTTCAATTACTCTCTCTGAAAATCACCTTCCCTGGATAATGTCACGCCAAAAGCCACTAATTTCCTCAGTCACCCAGAGAAAACAAAACTTCTCCATAAGGAAATGCTGAACAAGGAAATAAAAAGCCTTCTTGTCCTCTGTTGTCTACGATCATATGAAGCAAAGTCTGGTTTTAGCAGAGGGTTTTAAGCTACAGGGGAGGGGACCAAGATACAGAGCTTCTAAACCAGGTGTCAGACTTGCCTCTGACACATATGTCTTCCACAAAAGAGGTGAGATGGCCACTTAGCAGACTGTGGCTTGGAGCCAGCCCACAGCCCTACCCTTCTGACCCCAGGAAGTTAGGGATTCACACTCCCTCCAATCCTGCCCTGACTGACTGAGCTTCTCCAAACACCTTTCAGCAAAATATTTCATCGAGGAAAATTGGCTTTTTGCAAAAACTGGTGTAACTTCTTTTTTTTTTTTTTTTTCCCAAAAAACAAATACTGTTTTTTTCCCATGGCTTTTTTTTTTTTTAATATCAAAAAGAAAGCTTAAGAAAGGTAGGGAGAAATGTTTCCACTCTATCCTTTGGAGACCAATTTTAGTGATTTGAAAAGATCTGTGGCACTTGGTACCCACCAAAGTACATGCCAAGAGTTTGGATCAGGAAATAAAAGTGGTGATTGATTTTCTCTGCTCTGATCATTTTTGCAAGGTGGAGTCACTCACTGCCCCATGTTTGATTTCAGAGACTCCACCTCAGAGTGGTTGGACCAGGCAGTGACCGTGTTTAGTGAAGAACTTATGGAGAGCCTACATGGAAGCCCAGTATATCAGCAGACCATGGATAAAAAGAAAGCAGTATTCAAACAACCTTCTGAAAAAAACAAAAATTCCCCCAAGAAAGAGGGGTTTTTATTTTCTTTTGTAAAACCATTTCCAGAAGCCGCTGCAGTGCCTCTCCCACCAGACCCAGAAGATGCTGATGTGATGTCAGAGAAAATGTTTGAGAAAAAGCCTAACCCTGAACAGAAGGATTTAGAGAAAGAGTTTTTCAGAGAAGAGGACCAGGTAAGGCAAGGAGAAGGCACAGATCCTCCCCACCTTTATTCTGTTATTTCACTTTGTGCCCCAAAATGAATTCCTTTGTCTCTTTGGGCAATCTGCGCTTGTTAGGTCTAAGGAGAACTTTTGGGATGAGGCTTAGCAGTTATTCATATAAATAGGAAGAGAGGTGCAATTAATCTGCACACATTAGTAATGCAGGTCTAAAAAAAAGAAATGGCTGCAGCCTAGAAGCCAATTTAATGTGTGACATGTCTGTTTCAATCCTAGCAACAAATGTTGAACAGAAATCATAAAAGCTGAGGTTTCTTTTTTTTCTTAGAGCTCTTCAACCCTCAACAGAAATGCACAGAAAGGTTAATAACAAGCCTGCAACACAGTTATTGAAGTTTTTTGAGAATTTATTAGCTAATAAACATTGTAGTGAAGAGAGTGGGCAGGAGTTACCAAGAAGGGTTTAAAATGTCTGCCTCTAGTAATGTGTGCTGCCCTCCTCATCTTGAACCAAAAAATCTGTTTTGAGTGCATCTGATCCATAGAAATACTTTTTGGAGGTATTTTTCTTGGATAAAAGTGATGGAGAAAAACTTCAACTTTTCAAAAAATCGGGTTTGAATGTGTCTGGCCCAATATGTCTGAAACATATTGGTGTTCCCAAAATTGCATCTCTAAATTCAGCATTCAGACTGGAACATAGAGAGAGGAACAGGGAGGAGAGACCAAGCTGATCTTTATATACTTTAGCTGAGCATATTTTATAGCAGATGGACCAGTTTTGTCAATGACTGGAAATTATTTGTTTTGTTTTCATGTAACTGAAGAGCCTGTGTTAATATCTGGACCTGTATCAAACCCAGAAAATGACAATAATCAGTTATTTAAAACAACCCACTCATATTCATGCCTTATGTGAGCCTAAAATGAGGCAAAGAAAGAAGAGCCATGATGATCTAAAAGATTTCAGCCACCTGTTAAGAACATTACAGCAGAACTCTTTTAGTGTCTGTGCACAAACTAAATCTTCACACTCCAAAACAAAGATCTGATAAGGTTTTTTTTACCAACTTCAGTGATTTCTGGGATCACTCTTAATTTGCATACACATTTCAGTACATCTGAGGATGAGTGGAAGAAAATAGCAGTTATTTAAAAAACTGTTCTTAAAAAAATTAACAAAGCACACTTAGTAAAGTGTTCTTTATCTTCTCAGGATGTCTTCCAAAATTTGGTATTTTTACTAAGGATGATCTGTGAGCCAATCAACTGTTTCTTTCATATTTGCAGACACCTGTTTATTACATGGAGATGCAAGGATGCACAGTGATATGAAGTAGAGCTTGATGCCAGTAAATAACTTTTACTAAAGAATGATGAATAGAAAATGTGAGCTTTTTTGGGCGTTTTGTGGTTTTTTTGTAATGATGGAAAATTGATTGTAAGTTTAACTCTATCAGGCTGCAGAACACACCTTGTCCAACCAATATGAGGAAAAGATTCGACCCTGCATTGATCTTGTTGACAGCCTGAGAGCTCTTGGAATAGAAAAGGATCTGTCCTTGCCTGCGATTGCAGTGATTGGAGACCAGAGCTCTGGGAAAAGCTCTGTCCTCGAAGCCCTGTCTGGTGTTGCTCTCCCCAGGGGCACTGGTAAGAATTTGCTTTCTCGTGTTTTCACTTTGATGAGGTGTTTCTTTTTTTTTTTTTGGTGGGTGTTTTGTTGT
>VXBI01003004.1:0-139665 GCA_013397375.1 Toxostoma redivivum | reverse complement strand
AACAGCCTAAAGAAAATATTTGCAAGTATTTCTAGTCACAATTTTTGAGTAGCTCCAGGAATCCCTTAGTTTGGTGTCTTGCTGGCACTCCTGTTATGAATAACTGGAAGCTGAAAATCTCATTTAATAGTAGTTGGTCTGAAGTTAATGGTAAAAAAGCTTTGCTTTTTGCCTGTTAAAAAAAGCTTTGCAAAGCAAAAGGCATGTGTGGAGGCCAACTGTACAGTGAGTTTTAGAGCCCAGGTGCTGAGAGCTTTCTAGGAGAGAGACTACCAAAAAAATTGCTTTATAAAACATGGTAGAACAGAGCGTTCCTGCTTGGTGGTTAATTTTCTGATTTAATTTCACAGGAATCCTCACAAAACCCGACCTCGTGGACAGGGGGACTGAAGAGGCCATAGTTAAAATACTGCAGAACAGGGTAATCCCCCTCAAAAAAGGCTACATGATTGTCAAGTGCCGTGGGCAGCAGGACATCCACAACAAAGTGACCTTGGCTGCTGCCATCCAACAGGAGAGAGCCTTCTTTGAGAATCACAAACATTTCAGGTACTCCTCACAGAAAAGTTCTCATCAAAAACATGCTCAAGTCACCTCAAAGCTTCCTGTTGATTTGCTGAGATTTAACTCAGGGGTTACAGGTACAGGTGTTAGTTATACTCAGTATTTCTCATTGCCCATGTAGGGTTGTGTTTCAGTAACCCAGAACATTTTTACACACCCAATAAACTCTTTAAAATGTTTTTGTTTTTTTTTAATGCAAAATACATGGGGGAAGTGCCATGAACTTCAGAAGTTCTGAATAGTCCCAAAGAATTTAAGTTAAAGCATGTGAGCACTTCAAGGCAGGCACTAAGTATTTCTGTTCACTGGAAAACATGGGGGAGCAGCATGAGAAAGGCTGTGCTGAGGGCTCAGGCTGCCCAGATGATTCAGCAGCAAATCAATCATAATCCAGAGAATGGCAGCTGACAAGGGATTTGAATCAGTGAACTTCACACATGAAGAAATAATAGAACAGCACATTCATCTGCTGTTAGAATTTGCTTTTTTTCAGATTTTTCTGTTTCCCTTTGCTCAGCCAGTAGCTGTCAAACAACTCATGAATAAACATGCCCAGAAAGTCCTGGGCTGTTGCCACATCTGCACCAGCATGGCCCAGAGATCCTTTCTTTGCTCAAATTGTGTAATACAATTAGTGAAAACAGAGCAGAGCATCAGTACTGCCTCTTTGCCCTGCACAGCCTGGCTATCTAAACCAGCCTTTTCCTTTTTTTTTTCACAGGGCTATTATGAAACTAGGAAAGGCTACTATCCCCCATCTGGCAGAGAAGCTCACAAATGAACTTGTGAAACACATTATTGTAAGTAACAGAGGTCCCATACTGAGGTATTTGTATCAGTTACTACCTAAAAACAAATTCAACCCTTCAGCCTTGGACTGCAGTTGGATTTTGTCTTTATATGCTTAATGATCCTTCAACTCAATGATCTGAGAACAAACTGGACAAACTGAACTGAGAGGTAAAAAACCTCAAGCTCTGTCCTTAGATTTGCCTTTTAACTGCAGATCAACAATAAGCAAATTATTTCATCTATTTGTGACTCATAATTACTGCCTTTTCAATGGCAGCCATGATATTTCTTTTTGGTTATGAGTGTTGATTACCTGGGTGACAAGTTACTGCTGTCAGCTTAGAAACAGTGATTTCTATTCAACTGAAAATGTCTTCAAAATAGCAAGATGCTCTATTATCTTAATATACTAATGTAAGGATATTGGAAGTTTTTATTTGGTATAAATATATCTGCATGTAATATATCTTATTCCATTAAGAGAAGATGACATCTAAATTCAATGTCAAAGGAGAAAAAAATTATTTATGTAAATTTACAAAAAATAGCAACTAAACAGCCATGTTCCATCAGATATTTGTCAGGAATTGAGCAGTCACCACTTTCCTGGCACAGCCTGTGAGGACATTGTTTTTGGCTTTGGGTGAAATCTCGCCCTAGACTGCAGCTATTCTGCTCAGCTCTCAGTGAGGTCCTGATTTCTCAGGGAGATCCTGGCGCCTGCACTCTCACAGTAAAGGCAATATTTGTTCTTCATGTTATCCCACTATCACACATGGGACACTGACAGCAAGCTCTTGGATTTGTAAACACAGCAAAGAACCCATGCAGGTGTAGGTCACTCTTAGAGGGATTTTGTTTTCCTTCCAAAACCAGACAGGTTCAACCTTTCTCAATGTCCTTCTTCACTCCCCAGAAAACTCTGCCAGCATTGGAGAGCCAAATTCGTGACACCCTCCATGCAGCATTACAGGATCTGCAAAGGTACAATAGAGGCACACCCCAAACAGAGGCTGAGAAGCTGTTTTTCCTCACAGATGTAAGTATCACTATTGGTCACAGAGCAGAGCAAGGAGGTAACTGTGGGAGAAAAAGAAATTATCAAAACATCAGCATGGACCACCAGGTCCATCATTTCAGTATCCATCATTTTAGTGAGAGTAACATAGGGTAACAAACCACACCTGCCAAAATAATGGAGCAGGGGAGCTTGTGGCCCCTTCTAGCAATTTTTTTGCTGTGATTATGGGACAAGAAAACTAAACAACTTGGTTGATCAAAATCAAGCATCTCAGCGAGGGAAAACTTAAACTCCTGCCTGCTCAACACTTTGAAGGGTTCCCATTGTTTACAGCACTCATAAGATCAAATGTATTCCTGATATCAAAATGTGGTTTGCAAGTCCATCCATGCCTCATCTCAGGGAGCTACTCCCTGAGTAAGCCTTCAGTAGGCTTTAGAGGTGTTTATGGAAGCTCATCAGACTTCATACAAGTCTGGACTATAAGAATTTATTAAATGGTTCTAAAAGTCTACAGGGGGAAAAGCAAAAGAGTATCAAGTTCTCCTCTAGCTGTGACAGTTTGGGGGGGAAAAAAATCAAAAAACCCAAACAAACCAGGAGCTAAGAGCATAAAAGATGTAAGAAAGGGATGTTTTTTATGTCCCTGCTTTAACATCAAACAACTGCAGATATACTTAACATCAACAAATTAGTCTGGATAAATGAAACTCCACTAAATTGCCTGCCTGCTGTTTGATTCACTGCAGTTGATCAAGCTCTTTAACCAAGACATCTCTCAGAGCACACGGGGAGAGGAGCAGCTGCTTGGAGATGAAGTCAGGCTGTTCACCAAGATCCGCAAGGAATTCTGCACATGGGGTGTGATCCTCCTGGAGTGTGCTGCGAGGGGTAAGCACAGAGCTCACCTGGGAGCCCATCCCCTTGCTTTTAAATAGACATGGCATCTTCAGTCAATACTCTTCAAGAAAATTAAGAGCAAGAAGCCAGGAGCATCTATCTATTGGAGTGTCTTGGGGACACAGGCACAGCTTGTGTTAAATGCTGTCATTACAGAGAGGTCAGTGCTTGTCTCTCTTCTGCCAACACAGCAGTAAAATCAAGATACTGGGAACAGAATTTGTTGGTGATTTTCTGAACCATTCATTGAAAATAATAGCAACACCAGTGAATAATAATAAATAATAATAATCTATATATTAATTTGCATTGTTACTCTTAATTTTTTTATTTTATTATTGCTATGAATGTTTTAGAATCTGGGTGGGGATTGTTCCACTTCAGCTCTTGGGCTAAGGTGACACCTCATACAAAAAAAACTTAGCAAATTTGTATAATAAGAACAAAGAAATGCTGACTGATATCTTGAATAAAAATAACTAGTTGACAGTAGATTCAGTGGAAAAAGTGTTTAGTGAGCTTGGGGGTTTGTTTTGTTTGGGGTTTTTTTTTAACCTGGCAGTGATTGGTAATGGCCAGCTACTTCTATGAGGGTAAAAATACCAAGAAGAACCAAAATTTTTGTGGCCCATCATAATTTCTGTCAGTCAGATGCTTGATGCAATGTGTGAGGTGGCTCATTCAGAAAGTCATCTATTCTGTTGTAACAAAAAAATCATCTCAGTAGTTTTTCCTCTCGAGAACAACTCAAAGAGAAGAAATAGACTTCCTTCTTAAACCTGAAATGTATACATTGAGTGATTTAGTAATAAAGCAATTTATTTCACCATTACAGCTAAAAAAACCATCCCTGGTAGAGTGTGGAAATACGAAGACCAGTACCGTGGGCGGGAGTTCCCAGGCTTCAGCAACTACAAGACTTTTGAGGACATTATAAAAGAGCAGATCAGAGAACTGGAGGAGCCAGCAATTCAGATCCTGAACAACGTGATGAGTATGGCCCAGGCCATGGGAGACTCTTGTCTGGGGGACAGTGCTGGGCCTGACAAATTTATTTTCCAGAAGCTGATGCTCTCACTGATGCTCTCAGAATCCTTCAGAGTGTGGAAGTAAATCTGATTCAGCTTGGGGATTGCTCCTTCTCTAGAGCCTTCAATCTCTACACATGGTCTCCAGCATTTGTTAATACTTTTTCCAGTGGCTTTTGGAAAGGAGTTAGAAAATAACTATATAACAAATCACACAGCAAGGAAACAGTACAGTAGAAGTACCTGGTGTTAAGTGGTCACACTCTTGGACCTGAAAATCTAAATTTCTACTTGTTTGTATGCATCATAAAGGCAGAGTGCACCAGTACTGCAGCTCAGCTACTTCTGGATGAATACAGAAAATGAGTAATCTCCCAAGTCTCATATTAACAATAGCTTAAAACCCTCACTTACTTACCTGACTTTATTTTGTCTCTCTGTTCTTTCCTTAGGACTGGTTGAAGAGAAATTTATGGAACTCGCTCAAAGGAATTTTGCTAATTTTCACAATCTAAGCAGAGTTGCCAAGGTGAGGCACTATCTGTAACCTGAGATTCTCAAAAGACAGAATGGCATTTGTATATACATCCATGCTTATGGTACCTGTCTCACTGCATTACCCTTGTGCAAGTGTGAAATTTCTTGCAGGAAAATAAGAAAGAGCCTGAAAATGATGGCTTGATTATAATAGCACTAATAAAAGTGCATTTTGTACAAATTTGACAAGATCTAACATATACATTCTTCATTAATTTCATATTTAAGTCCTGCAATGATTTGTCAGAGTGCAGAACTGTTTTCCCACTCTGAAAGTTAGTCAGGGTTTTAGCCAGTGCAGGAATCTCATCTTTGATGAAACAGAACAGGAGCAGACAAACCAAAAATCATCCAGCCATGAAAAAACTAGAAGATGGCTGTTCACAGTTTGGGCATTAGCATGTTTTGAGGTGGAGTTCAGTGATATGGCTGTCCTTGAAGGCCTTTTTTCAGAAAGAGCTTTGAAGAAAAGATAAGAAGCAATGCTGGCAGCCAGGTAACAGAGTCCACTCACAGGGTACTGCTGAAAAAGGAAATTCAGAGGCAAATGTGAGTGAAATAAGCGGTTTGCTATTTCACTTGCATGGTCAAACCCAGAGTTTGAGTAGAACAAATAATGGATCATGTTACAATTCAAAATTTCATACAAGGTAGAAAACCATTGAAATTTTAATTGTATTGAAACCCTGCTGAGCTCCCAGGCCAACCAGACAGTGAACAAATAAATTATTTCATCCAAACACAGAGGTTTCAGGCAGGGTCTTTAGGTGTAACACAGAAAGGAATGAAGTGGGAAGAAGTTCTGGCAAACACTGGACATGGGAAAAGAGATGGGGTGTTTTCTTAGGGATGCTAGGAAAGCATTTTAAGGGAATTTGAGCATGACTGAGGGAACTTTGCCACCCCCACAGACTTTTAGGTGGAAGTGTTAAAAAGGCCAGAAAGAGTCAGATGGCTGCAATAAAAGCACCAGACAGAGAGGGATTAGCCAGGGTTGGTTTGCTGACAATAGATATTTTGTTTTGGATTCCAAGCATCAGGTTTGGACTGATCCCACTCGTGGGTAAGGAGGGAACAAAGCTGCCACATTTTCCTGCTCTTTCACAACAGAGAGACCACAATCCAAAACATTACTCCATGTTCCCATGTTCTGGATTAGACAGTGCTGCACAAGGGCAGTTGAACACTGTGCCCACCTCGCCATTCCCTGGGGACACTGCTAAGCACTGGCACCTTCCCAAAGGAAGCAAATGTCTCAGAACTTGCTGTTCCTTTCTTTTCTAGGTGAAAATTGAAGACATTAGAGAGAAACAAGCAGCAGAGGCTGAAAGACATATCCGGGCACAGTTTAAAATGGAGAGAATTGTGTACTGCCAGGATGACCTTTACCGTAGTGATTTAAATACTCTTAAGGCAGAAAACCCTGCCCTGGGGAAAGATCTGCAGTCGGCTGCTGTCGTGGATATGGTTTGTCACACCAGCGCCTATTTCTCTGTGAGTTCACAGGCTGTGATGCAGCAGCTTTGCTGCCCCTGAATGCTGCAGCAGATACCCCTCACCCAGATCGTGCTGCAGTCAATACAGCCTTGTATGCCACACCAGCACTGTGCAGGGAGTAGCCAGGGGGTATCTAAGTGCCTCTTTAAGGTACATGCTCAGCTTCTGTACAAACTATTTGGAGCTGCTGACCAGTGATCAGAGTGTCAGGGCAAAGCTGGGCTATATCAGCAGGTTTCAGGATGCAGGATATGGTGATTAGAAAAGCCTGAAGGTGCCAAAGTGACAGCTGGCTCCTGAATCACTTGTTAGCTACCTCCTAATCTTGCTCAGGTCAGCCTCAAGCTGCTCTGCACATTCCTGCAGCCAGCAGAAAGTGGTGTCTGTGGCTTGCAGTCAGATCCTAAACTACTACAGCAGGAGGAGCAATAATAAAACATTACATTAAGATCTATCAGCTGTCTGTAGAGATCAGAGTTCATCTGCTGTATTGCAGATAGCACCCTGTAAGCAAAGTCTCTGAAAACAAATGAGGTGTTTTAACAAAGAATCATGTTAAAGAAAAACAGAAAAGAGAACATGCAGTATCAAGATTTGCTTTGTCATAAAACTCCCTCAGAAAGCAACAAGTTCAATATTAATAATTCAGGAAGGTAAGTAGCAGCTCACTTTGAATTCCAAGAGCAGGCTTTGTGACAAATCCCTGCAATTAAATGGTCACGCTGCTCAGGCTGGTGAAGAAAAAACCATTGGCTTTCATAGAGCAAGAAACAAAGCCAGAAGTGCATAAGCACTTCCATCCCACCTTGCTACACACTCTGTTGTATGTCTTACCTGCAGTTAAATATTTTTGTAAATGCCCTGAGAGCCAAGTGCCAGGGAACATCTCCATGGGACTGATTTATGCAGTTTGAATGAGATGGAAGCTCTTAAGTGTCCATGGCTGCCTACATCCTATAGAACCTAGGAATGCCATTTTCAAGTTGTACCACAAAAAGACAGAATCTCTCAATTAGCAGCCAGGCACTTAGTTCTAAGTGCTCACCCAGCAGCAGGAGGGCTGGAGGCAGCCCAGAGCTGGGAGAGGTTTGGAACCTCATGTTGCCCAAAAGCACCAGTGGGCCCCCAGACTGTGAATGTCCATGGGGAAAGGGCCCCACAGGCTCCTCTGGGTCAGTCTGTTTCAGTTTGCATCCATGAATCAACCAGGCAGTTGGCCAGGTCAGACAGGAGATTATCTCATGGGGATGTCAATAGATGTAATGTAGGCACAGTCTGGTCTCACTGCTGCTGAAGACATTTCCTCTTAAGGCTAAAGCTTCCTCTAAAGCTGTCTTAAACTTAAAAGGACAACCACATCAGAAACACCATCTAAATACCACCATCTGATAGAGGAATTTACCAGCTTTAGGAAAAATCACTCTGATTTCCTGCATCAAACATATTGTTAGCATTCAGTGAAGGCAGATTGGAGACCAGAAACTGTGCACAAGTTCTGTTTGTCAGGAATGTCCTCCTATAATTTGTCCCAGTGACAGCTGACAGAGCTGAGCAGAGAACAGCCTGCCTTGCCTTTAGTTTGCTGAGGGATGAAAAGCAACAGCTGACATCCCCATGACTTAATTTTTAGATTGCAGGCACAAAAGACATTGGTTGCAAATATTTTTTAGTTCATAACACTACTCCCTTTTCAAACAGTAACTCAGTCCAACATTTTAAAACCTTGGAACCACTTTTTTTACCAGATTACTTGTAGACCCTTCATTTTTCAGTTCTTTTACCAATTTAGTATTTTGCCTTTTTTTTCCCCCATCTTGCAGGGAGCAAGTAAACGTCTCTCCAATCAGATACCTCTGATCATCCTGTCTTCTGTGCTTCATGACTTTGGAGATAACGTGCAGACCTCTATGCTGCAACTTTTACAAGAAAAAGAGAAGATAAACTTTCTCCTTGAGGAGGACACTGAAGCTGCTAAAACCAGGGATTACCTCAGCCAAAGAGTTGATCGTCTCACCAAAGCCTGCCAGTACCTGAGAGACTTCAGCTTGTTGTAATTTCTTTGTTTTTCATAAGTTTTTTTTTCCTCTCATCTTCTAGCATTACTGAAGAATTTCATATAATCCCATAAAAATGTAATGTTAGCCCAGACCCTTAATACTAATTTCTAGCGTTCAGTTTTTCTTTATTTTCTATAATCAGTTATATGCAAACAGTTGCCTTTGCATAAAGAGCTCCACTGGGGGAGTTGTGATTAAATAAACATTATCCCATTTTTAAACATTTTCTTTATGAATTCTGTGCAACCAACAGAATAATCATTAAAAAGCTAAAACTCTGAGAATTATATGGTTTTTTGGTTTTTTTTCTCTTTTTAATGATGGAAGCTGTATAATTCACAAACTATAGCAATCAAATTATCTAGCTTTCCTCAATGAAGCTTAGTGCATGACACTCATGATCTCCCACTTCCCTTTATGTTTTTGGCTTGCTGGGGTTGTTCTCTTTCCTGCTGTCACCTAAAAGACACCTCTGCAAAGTGTCCCCCCAGTGCAAAGTCTCAGCCCAGGAGGGAGAGAGGGAGCACACAATGGGATGAAAGCGTTCCAGCCTAGAAGGAAAATATATTTCTTTTACGTGACTGGTGCTCTGTTCAGTCTCCTTTCCCAGCAGTCTATTTGCAGAAGGCCAAGAGGCTCTTCCTCTGCAGCATCATCTGAAATTTTGGGACTGATGGGCAACTCACTAGAGGGCAGGATTTGGATGTCCAGAAGAAACCTCCCAGGATGTTAAACATCACAAGGGTGTCTCATCATGTGTTTTGCTGCCTTTCTCCTTTCCCTCTCCAGGGCAAGAAGAACCTTTACAAAAGCTCTTTCATTTTGTGGAAGCCAATGAAAAATATATCTTTCAAATAGAAGATTTGATTTAATAACCAAAAGCAATGTCTGCATCCAGCTAGAAAAAAATGTGCTTATACCGATGTGTGATGTAGTCATTTCCAAGTTTCTTAGAGAAGCCTTCTCCTCAGGCTAGAGATGACAAAGGTGTTTGTCCCTGTGGCATGGAACTGCAGCTGGTGCCTGACTTGTGGCACAGCATTCACCCCAATATCCACGTTCCTTGACCTTGAACACCGCAGCCACTTTCCCCTTTCCTCCAGTACATGATTTTGCTATTACTGACTTGCAGTACTGCAGGTCAGAGGCCACAGAAAAAGTGTCTCATACTTGTAACAACTTAATTTTTTAATTTCTGTTTTGAAAGTACTTGAAACTAGTTGGTTATTTCACGGTATTCCCCCATCCCCCAAGGTGCACTTGATGCACAAGTGCTATTGGAAACACTCATCTCACACCTAGAGAGGAGAGGCAAGGACACATTGCTCCAGGCAGCATGAGGTGGAATGACAAAATAGTGTGTGACTCCCTCAAGCTACTGCCTGCAGGCTAAAATTCCTTATTTAATTCAATTAAGTCAGAGTGATTTCATCAGACCCAGCCACCAAAGACATTCAGCATTCCTGGACATCCTGCTCTTAGTCCCTGGGTTTGTTCAAGGACCTGAAATATTGGAATAAAATAATCTCTTGGCTCACCCTGTTGTTTTTCTTTTTTCTGTTTGTTTGTTTTTGTTTTTTTTTTTTTTAATCAGACTCTCAAAGCACTTCATACACTGAATCCAGCAACTGTTTCAAAAAAAAAAAAAAAAAACCAAATAAAGAGATATAAAGCACAAGTAAGGAAAACTATTTGTAAAAAAAAAAAAAGAGAACAAACAAAAACCAATTTATTTGGAGCAGTGTTTACATGTCAGATAATTGCATTTCAGTACCAAAAGAGAAAACAAGACTAGTGGAGTAATTTCATTCAGTAACGATTTATCCTTCTTAACAAAGTGACTTGATATGGCTTTTTGATCCTCTACCACGATTATAAATTATTTTCAAATTCCTCGTTCAGGTGGCACTCAGATACAAATTACATTTTGCTAAAAACATACAGGCAGATAGATAAAGGAGAGCTCTAAGGAATCAGAAGCCAAATTTAACAAATGAGGTAGTTTATCAGCTTTGAGTTTCCTTGTACAAAACATCCAGTCTCTGTGTGTGTGTGTGTGTGTGTGTGTGTGTGTCTGCAGCTGGAGGTGCAGCACAGCCTGCCTGGAAACCTTTGCCCTTTGCCTTTCACAGCAGGGAGAGGTCAAGAGTCACCTTCAGTGTGCTCAGCCAGGGACCTCAGCACTGGGACTTTTCCTGCTGCAGCCCTGGGACATCCCTGTCCAGGTCATCCCTGTCCAAATCCCACATTGACAAAATGCCCATTTTGGGTTCAGAGCAGCTTAAGGCAGAACAGCACATTTTGTAAGGTCTGAGGCAGCCAGACTGCAAGAATCTGACTTTGATTGAGATCCTGAGGATTTTTAACTACCTGAATAGACAGTATATTTTTTTATTTTTATTTTCTGTGCCTGTACTGTAGTGCATGAAAAATTCCCTTCATATGTATCCCTCACTTTCTACTCTCCTGAGACCCCACCTGGGATGCTGCATCCAGCTCTGGGATCTCTAACAGGGACCTGTTGGAGTGAGTCCAGAGGAGGCCACAAAGGTATTCAGGGACTGGAGCACCTCTGCTGTGGAGACAGGCTGAGAGAGCTGGGGCTGTTCAGCCTGGAGAAGGCTCTGGGCAGACCTCAGCACCTTTTCCAGTCCCTAATGAGCCTACAAGAGAGCTGGAGAGGGACTTTGGACAAGGACATGGAGTGATAGGACAAAGGGTAGTGACATCAGACTAAAAGAGGGCACATTTACATTAGATTTTAGGAAGAAGATTCTTCCCTGTAAGGGTGGTGAGGCACTGGAACAGGTTGCCCAGGGAAGTTGAGGATGGTCCAGCCCTGGAAGTGTTTAATGCCAGGCTGGATGAGGCTCTGAGCAACCTGGGATAGTGGAAGGTGTCCCTGCCCATGGCAGTGGGGTTGGAACTGGATGATCCTTAAGGTCCCTTCCAACCCAAACCATTTTGTAATTCTATACTAAAAAAACATTCATTTCTTTTAAAATTGCCAACCAGCAGCTCAGAGATTCAACATTCACATTACTTAACATTTAATTTAAAAACTACTAAACCGTCTTAGCATCCTGCTATGAAAATCTGAAATTAAATTGTGATTTAAATTGTCATTATAAGCCTGATCATCAAGCAAAAGTTACTCAACAAAAGAGAGACATTTCAGCAAGCAGTTGACAGAATGACTCTGCCAGGCACCACAAAGAGAAGAAAGGTGCTTGTTGTGATAAACCTTCATTGATTAAGATCCATCACTGTAGCCAGCACAGAACCAAGTGTGCAATCCTTCATGTTACTTTTAAAAAGGAAAATCAAAGAGGAAAAATAAAATCAACCACAAAGTGAATAAATATCCCAGGCCCCCATGGCTTCATTTATTCTTGTCCTCAGGAACATCAATTAGCAAGGAGAGTGTTGTCATCTGTTTGCCTGTTTAAAAGACAAAACAAAACAGAAAACAAAGGTTCATGTTCTGTCTTAACAATAACTTGGATGCTTCCCAACAAAACAGCTTGCAAGTCACATTTATTTATTAACTTTTTTTAAGTAAAACCATATTTCAGGATATGGGGCTTTAAAATTTATGAAAAAAACTCTGAATGTTTTACCTGCATATTTTTATAAATCCAGTCTGTAAACACAGTCATATTCCCATACACTCCAGGTTTGTTGGGAGTGGCACAGCCAGTGCCCCAGCTGGTATCTCCAACCAGCCACCACACAGAGTGGTGGAGAGTCACCAGAGGACCTCCACTGTCACCCTGTATGGGACACAAACACCTTGTTAGTGACACAGCCACCAGGAAAAACACGACCCATTTCACTCCAGGAGCACAGCTTTAGTTTCAATACAAACCTGCCTGCCATTTAGGGAGCCACTAAAACAAGATATGATGGCAATTTTGGTGCTAAATGATGTCTACTTCCAATAGAGATGAAAATAATTTGCCCAGATTCCTCTAAGTAAGATTGGCATTATTGACTTTCTTGTTCACAAGCACAATGCTGTGGTTAATAATACAATAATGATAATAATGCTGTGGTTATGAGGAGCATCTGATCACTTTCAAGTACCAGGTAACAAACCATCCTTGAAGCATTAAAAAGGAGCCTCACCCTCCTTGGGAATTTAGTGATAACTCAGCACTGGCAGCCATTCAGAAACAAAAGCTCTCCTCTTTAAAGGGATGCACCATCAAAGGAACCAGAAGCCCAACCAGATGTAATGAAAGTTTTTAAATTTTGGGGGGCATAGGATTTGTATGAGAGTATGAGAGACAGAGAGAGAGAGAGAGAGAGAGAGAGAGAGGGAAATCAAAAGTAATCAGATCATTATCAACCATTAATTAGGAAAAATTACCTGACAGGAATCAACTCCCCCTGCTAGGTCTCCAGCACAGATCATTGTAGGCAGAATCATGCCATTGTAGATATAAACAGCATTACACCTTGAACGTTCTATTAAGGGCACTGCAACGTAATTCAAGCTATTTGATGTTTTACCTAGAATTGAAGGGTGCAAAGACAAAATCAGAATAAGCATCCCATTACTTTGCTATTACAAAAAAATTCCAGCAGTCAAGATGAAATAAAATTCCTAGAAGGAGCAGAATGGAAATTTAAGGTGCAAGAAGTCTGCAAGAGGTCAAGAGGACCTCCCCCAGTACCTTTCTTATACCAAAAAAACCCCTTTCCTCCCTTTCCTTTTTCTAGTCTTGCAAATTTACTTGCATCATTCTACTTCAGCCTGAGGTGGTGGAAAGGAGCAGCTCCTGCCCTTTCCCACATCCACAAGACACGCTTGGCACACAGCAACCCTTGCTGCAGGAGAGGTGGCCCTGCCAGCAGGGGCACAGAATTACCTCCAGGATGGGTATTTCTGCCCCCCAGTACTGATCTGAGGGTCCTTTGCAATCTGCTGGATGCAACACATCATAACTTGCTTTGAATGCCCTGGGTAAATATTTGGGGCTGTAAAATGGGTGAAAAAATAATGGATGAACAGATCTAATTCAAACTGTCCCATCAGCCCAAGCAACAATATTCATAGGATGAGGAGGACTAGTTTATGTAAAAGATCAAAATATTCCAGAAGTACTTTTTACCTCCTTGGTGCTCTGCTCCCCACCCTGATATCCAGCACTGCTGGTTAGGCTGGAACATCATTCCTGGATTGGGCAGACAAACTGGCTTCACAGTTTCTGCAAAACAAACAGAATAATAGATGTTCAGACAGAGCTCAAAATAAATTTAAACTGCCACCATCCATTACACACAATGCATTTCCTCTGTACTTCGCATTCTTTGCAGGCAGACTATACAGGAAGCAGCAGAAAGTTTACCAGCTGCCCTTTCCCTGAGGGGTACCTGATCTTCACCTCAAATCTACCTAATCTTCACCTCAAAGTGAGGAACAAGCAGTTAATGGTTCTACCTTAATTCATCAGGTTAAACATAACAATTAACACCAGTTCTTCTGAGCAATAGAAGATGAAGAAAAAATTCTGAAAATTACAGCTCTACATTCTCTTTGCAAAACTCTGCTGAAAATAATAACAAGACAAGCAGGATTCAGTACTGATATATACAAGAAGTGTGCAGCACAAAAAGCTGGAAAACAGACAATCTCCCTGCTCTCAGCAGCAGAAAATCCCTTTCAGACTACTCCTGATAGCTTTAAACTGATGCACTGAAACACAAAGGGCCTGTAGACAAAAAGCACTTCAAGTTTAAATAATGGCTTATTCTCTGTTTTGTATTGCTTACAAACAACCTACATCTGCTTTCATGAAAGGAACTTCTTGTAATGTTGAGTTCTGAAGGGGTTTTTTACCATCATTTGACCTGACTTGAGTTGGGATTTAATCAGCTGCTCCATCACTACACCTGTATTTGTCTGCACATACAGCAGTGGCTAAACTGAAGCACCATAGAGCATTCTGAGGTAAAATATATTATTGAGATGAGCCAAACTCCCTATCCAGGTAATAGATTTCAATAAATCCTGCTTAGGAAATCAGAGCCTGTGCCCTCTGTCTTTATGCTGTCTCTAGGGTAATTTTGTGTTCTTCCAATAAGTATCTACAAGGATTGGTTGATGAACTTCAGAAGTTTCAAAAGGTGTGCTCACTGCCACTGGATTTTTCCCTTAAGAAGAGCAGAATACCTACCAGTAAAACTCAGTGGTGTCTCCAGCTTCATAAGGGCAACATCATTGTCTTTAGAGTCTGTGTCATAATCTGGATGGGAAATTATCTGCTGCACTTTGTATCCACTTCTAAAGAGCATCTCATCCTGGTTCAGAATCCCAGCATAAACCCTCCAGCTGTGTGGGTCAGAAAGTCGCCTACAGAACAAAGAAAAGGTCTGAAGGTTTTCTTCTGTGGTGACAAAACAAGGATTAGGACCTTCAAAAAACTTTCTTCAGGGGCTGCAGTCAAATGTTTGTGTGACCAAAAATGCACATGCACTTGACTACCATTTCTGAAGAATAAGACAAGTTGCCAGACGTGTAACTTGAGAAAAGCTTGGCTCTAGTTTCAAAAATATATCAAAAAAATCTCTGCAGTGGGTTAAGTATCACTGTCCATCCCTGTAATCACTCAGCACAACAAATTAAGTCTGAGACTGCAACACTGAAGCCTTTTGATTTCCATGACTGAGAGATCAGGCAGGTATTTCTGAAGTCTCACATGTCAGTGGTATCAGCAGAAGCCAGAATTAGTAAAAACATGATATAGTGAAAGAATTTCACTATCTTGAAAATGCCAGGGTTTTTTCTAGACTGGTTTTGGTGGGTTTTTTTTAATGTTAAGCATGCTTGCTAGATGTTATTTAAGTAGCCTCTTTTGCTCCAGCACAGTTTACAAAAGCTTAATAGAAAACTTGCCACAAGTGTTAAAACTCCCTCCAAGAGAAGTAGTAGTGCCTGCAAGTCACCCCAGCTCCAAAAACAAACCCAGATCAGGCTGAAAACCAGGTTTGTGCCAGCTGCAGCTTGATTGCAATTCCCAAAGCTTTCATGCACTGCAGAGCTCAAATCCAGACTACAAAGGAGGGATAAGATCTCCAGGTAGAAATCAACACTTGCATTCCTTTCTCAAGGTTAAGGACAAGTATTCTTCCTTGTCTTAGCCTCAAACTGGGATCCAGCCAATCAACCATTAAAAATGTTTTTGCTTTGTGGGTTTTCCCCTCCAGCAGAAGCAGCCACCTTTTAAACAAATTCTGCCCTTTCTGAGGGTACCACAAAACCCTAAACTCTTTTTTATAGGTTAAAAATGTACAAAGCACCAGCTCTTTTTCTTTTTGATGGCTACATAGAGTGCTCCTTGGATAGATATAAATCTGTATTTAATACTGACTTGGACTTTACTACCCTGTGGCAAGAAGATATGAAGAAATAAATGGCACAGGCATCTTTAAATTGATCATATCTACAGCAGTGTGATATTTGAGAATTTGAGCGGGGGGGGGAGAGTTTCCTCACAATGTAATTCAACATCTTCATGAAAACATTGTGCTGGCTGGCATTAAATTTGGTGCCTTGAGTTTACATCTTAAATTGGCTGGGTGTCTGTGTTTAGCATCACCTATTTCATTTTGTAAGTAAGACAAAACATAAAATAAGGCCTCCTGTAGGAAGCAAACAGATGATCTGCAGCCAGTCTCCTCCAGAACCAATCTTCCTTTAATACTTCAAATTTACCATACAGACCCACCCTTCCACACAGTGTGCTGCTGTGACAATCCAGCTGTGGGTGATGATGGAGCCCCCGCAGACGTGGGTGCCCTGCACGTGCAGGCTGACCTGCCACGGCCACTGCCCCAGCACGGCCCCGCTGCCGCCCACGATCCTGTTCATGGTGCTCACGCTCTTGCTGGACAGGCCACACTCTGAAAGGTCAGCCACACACACAGGTTAGTGCTGGGAAGGGAGAGAATTTAACAGAGGAGTTGTGCACATGTGCAGAAGGTTCTATAGGAATGAAAGCAAGTTTTGATATAGAAGAAAAGAATTGCTGAGCCAGTCTGACTGGGTAACTAGAAGGCAAAGAGCAAAGTGAGTTGGAAGGGGCTTTTATGGCTTAGAGCAAAAGATAAACCCACCTCAAACAAAAGATGCTTTTACCAAACAAAAGGATTTTCACAGGCAAACAAGAAAGCCAATGTTGCAAGCAGAGAAAAGATGTCAGAAATTTCCACTGCAGAACAAGTCCCAAAGTTTAACATGTAACTACTAACTCTGATGATTGGCTAGTCACTAACATAATATGGCAATTTTAGCAGTTTGGATAGGCTGTATGTAAATGTAAAAGGTGTTGTGTATGATGTTGGTTGGTAGTCATGTATTAAAATGCTCTGTAATGAGAAGTACATAATGCATTGTAACCAGAATTAGAGGGGCTTCAGGACACACAGCTTGCCTATAGCCAGCAGCTCTGGGCTCACCCATGACCCTCAACCTTGTCTGTGCAGTAAACAGCATTTTGAGAGCTGGCTGAAGCCTCCATCTCTCAGGCTCTTACAGGTTAATCCAAGAGGGAGCTGGGAGATGGATTCTGCTTTCCTCAGGCTTCCCTAGCAGAGGGGTGCACACCCCAGGGCTGATCTGTTGGACATCACAGCTCAAACCCCTGCCCTGACACCAAATCCCAACTCTGCCATTGCCCAGACCCCCATTAAACTGCAAACCCCACCCTTGGTTCACCATAAACTCTTTTTACACCTTTCAGGAGTTTCTGGTGATTCAGACATGTCTGTGCTGTGCAGCAAATCAGCCAACAGCTAGAAGACTCCTCAGGACAGGAATCTCCATCAAGAAGGCAGTGCCCACTATCCAGTAGCTGTATCTTGAGAGCAAATGTGCCACAGACATCCTCACACAGCTGCAGGGGGATGGATATGGAGCTTCACTACGAGTTATTTAGAGGAACCAGTGGCAGCAAAGACAAAAGCAACTGGGGATCCACTGCCTTCCTTGTCTCCTCTCCCATCCTAAAACTGCATTATTGGAGAAGCAGAGTTAAATCATTTGCCCATGCAAAAACAGCAATTAATGCCACAGATCCAAAAGGACTTGCCAGCCAGAGCATTTCAAAGCATGAAACAACAGAAGTTTGAAAAAGCCAGTGAGTTACCTATGCAGCGCAGAGAAACCACATTTCCTGAGTCGCAGGAACCACTGCAGGAGAAATTAAAAAAAACAGACAGGATCTTAGGCCCTCAGTGAAGGAAATGGTGAGCAAAGTCCACCCTCCAGCAGCTTTCTACTCTTTCCAGCTACATGCCCTGCCTTCAACCTCATCTTCCTGTGGAGGGCTCCCCCCTTTCTTCACTTTCTCCAGCAACCATCTGGCCTCCCCCAAGCCTTGCATTCACCAAATCTGTCCTGTGGAGACTGCAGACATGAGCACAAAAGGTTTGTAAGCCTATTCAGAAGCAAGATGAAGAACAGCTTGAGAGAAAGTTGAGCTGATTTAGGAAGTCATTGCAGAAGAACTAAACAAGGGAGCTACAGGAAGATTGCAGGCACAGCAGTCTACAGGTTTTGAAACTGGACACTTCAGAGTTGTTTAAAGATAATAAAAATGATGCTTTCCACAGTGAAGATCCCTTTTTGCATGCTGTGTGTTCATGTGACTGAAAAAAAGGCTGTGCCAGCTGCTGTGAATGGGTTGTAGCTGATAGCTCTTGTCACCATACACAAACTCCTGCTGATGGTCAGAGAGCCTTAAAAATACCTTTGACATGGCAACCTTCTAGACAGCACAGAGGATGGGACATATTTTCTTTTAGGAGAGGACAGGGAGGATGGAAAAATGACAGCTGTGTTTTTAAAAAGAGGGAAGAACAGTTGCTGAAATAAAAAAGTCTCTTTCTCTCCAACAATCCCCACTAAAAGATGTGTTTGCATTATGCTGCAGGCAGAAGCTACACCTCTCACAGCATCTGGAGAGACCCTGGGTGAAAAGAGAGAGGCTTTTATTAAACAAAGATACCTGTTGTACAGCTTTTTGTACAAGTCTATGTTCCCAGCACTTGTGTTCAGCTTCATGTAGCTCTTAAAGCTGGCTTCAGGTGCCACTCCAAGACTGTAGAAATATGTATCTCTGCAAGACAGAAAGCCCACTATGAAACCCAGTAGTGGTTTCAGTTTTCAAAGTGACAACAATGAGCTGTGCCAAGCTGGAGCTGCTGACATGACACTAGAAATATTTATTTTTGTTTTCACACGAATATGGAACCCTGGTGGTGCAGCCAACCCAGAGCCTCAGATTCTTTAAAAATCTGTCAAGTCCCACTTCCCACCAGTCACTAGGTTAAAATAATATTTTTTATCTGATGTGCATGGACCTCCTGTAACAGGGCAAGATGAAGAGATGCCTTTTTCAATATGTTTTCACAGCAAAGTCTCAGACTCATTAAAAATGGCAAGGGGAAAATTCGAACCTTTCTGTATCTGAGAAGAGGCTGACAGAGGTTGGACTTACATGCTGTAGCCCATGTCCTTGCATGCAATCTTCCCATAATCATCATTCCAGTAGTCTTGGCAAACAGGATACCAGGATTTGGTGACAGGTGAATAAACTTGCAGGATAAAATTTGGTCCAAAAAGTCTAACTGCCAGAAAAGGAAGAAAGGGGAAAAAAAAAAAAAAAAAAAAAAAAAAAAAAAAAAAAACAAAACGAAAAAAAAGAAAAAAAGAAAAAAAAAAAAAAAAAAAAAAAAAAAAAGGAACTAAGAATACCACATGCTATTATTACTGCTTTCTCTGCTTGGAAGTAGTTACCCATAATATCCACTTCATGTATAACTGATGTTAATAAAATGCTCCCTTCTACTCAAATTCTGAGTAAACATCCAGTAAGCAGAAATGTGGCAATGACTTACTTCTTTTCATGTAAAGCAATTTAGAAGAACTACCTGTTTTAAAATGCAAATGCACAAGATAGAGTTCATCCTTTCATTTCAGCTTTTATGCTCAAAATTCTCTTTTATATTCTACCACTGAGAAAGATTGCAATAATGAAATTTTTCTGATCTTTTCTCTGTGCAACCATATATTTCTTAATAGATCACATACTGTGTATAAATAAAATATGATATATTGAAAAATATTTTATATTATCTCTTAATACACCAGATTTCTTCAGAGAAGCGCTTTGTAACAAGAATGTAACCAGGAGCAATTAGCTCTGACATTCCACATCCCATTATGCATTTGCTTGCACAAGAATTTAATAAAAAATAGTTCAGGCAAAAGAATGGATTGAAACTGGCTTCTCCAAGAACCCATTATTCAGCCAAATGGAGTGGAACAGCTGCCAGCAAATGCTAACCCTGCATGAGAATGTCTTGAATAAAAGTTTACAGAGGGAATTGAAAGCACAGCTGGAGTTTTCCAGCATGGCACTGGCACGACACAAGATGCCAAACCTCTGGAATGGACAAATCAAAGTCTCCACCTTCTACCTTCAGCTCTGCACTAAAGCTTCCCTTGGCATCTTTTCAGCTCAGAGCAATGATTAGGCCAGGCTTTCTTACACAAATGAGTTATGAAGCAGTTGAAGAACTAAGGGGAGAATGAGGAATGCAAAATACATGGAAAAGGACAAGCCTGACTGAAGAACACCAGGTTTATGTTATCACCTGAAGAAGTGAGAAGTCACACTGAGAAGTCACCACTGACTGTTCCATCCAGAGACAATGCTAGATTCAGTTCTGCACAAACCCCACTCAGATTAAAAGGTGATGTTTAAAAAACTGATTCAAAGTCAAGTCAGCTCAAACCCCTGAGCCAAGCATTTTATATCAGCTTTTCAATTGGGCTGGAAACAAACTGAGTATCTACACATAACACACATCCTAAACCATTTTAAAGCTAGAGCTGAGGCTAAAACAGCCTTGTTGCAACTGAGGCAAGCTCTGGACAAGGCAATCTGCTGCCAGGCTCCTGCAGTTGGTGCAGGTTCTCCCCCAGCTCTTGGCTGCTGTCACTCACCACAGCGTGTCTCGTCCTCCCCGTTGGGGCAGTCACTCACTCCATCACACCACTGGGAGGGGGACATGCACACCCCTGAGGATCCACACTCCATCAGGGAGCTGAGACAGTGGTTCTCTACTGCAGGGAGAGAGAAGCAGAGCCACGAAGCTGCAGGTCAGCCCGGCTCTCAAGGAGTTTCCCACTTTGATGGAGCAAAACACTGGAAGTGGCTCTTGAACCAGAGGTGGGAGGGAACCCAGCCTGCCACAGCAGGAGATGGATTGCTCTGTCCTTTGCATCACTTGTCAGATCAAGTCTCTGATGAAGCTGATTGGATTTTGGCCACTGGCCTCCCCTGAATGATCAGGCACCATTAAGTTGTCAGAAAGGAGTCAGCTTTGCACTGGCAAAGCGTTAACACATAGAGAACGAGGAAGAGAGTGAGTGCCTCAATAATGCAGTCTTGCTCCAATTTAAAACAAGATTACACTCATCCTGCTTAAATCAAAATGAGGCAAAAAAACACCCCTAAGAACACAAAGTGTCATCCTAATAGTTGTAAATGAACTCTATTAAAATCATTGAATAGTTTGGAAGGGGTCTTTAAAAATAATGTTAGTCCAACCCCAATGAGTAAGGACATTTTCCACTAGATATCTCTTCCTGAGCAGAACTGAAAGGAGAAGCTCCTAAAAACAGTTTCCTGCTTTTTTAGCAAAGCAGCTTTCATTTGAAAGGGAAATAAAGACAGCACAAGGCAAACTTCACCTCAGCTGAACAGAATTTGGTCCAGCCCTGCTTCAGAGCTCAGTCACCCCAACTGGAGATTATTTCCAAGGCAAACATCCATGGTACAACTTAGAGTGCTGAGACAGGCTGGGCTCGTGCAACCACAGAAACCCCACAGAAACAAATAAGTGTATGTAAATTACTTCTGCTCCAACAGAGATTCCATTGTAGCAAAACGAAACACGTCTTGACTGTTTACACTATTGCAGTTAAAGTTTACACACTTAACTGCAATCCCCTCCCTTCACCTGAAAGTAAGTGAAGCTCAAATTTGGAAAGTAATAGCAGCATTAAAAAGAAAAAAAAAAACCAAAACAAAACAAAAAAAAACCCACAACCAATCAACCAAACAAAAAAACAAAAAAAAAAACCCAAACCAAAATATCTCAACCCACAAATAAAACTGAGCCATTAAGAAGTAACACTAAGTAGTTCATCTATTAGGAGAAAAGGGGCAAAGAGTTTTCTGTCCTTAATTCAGCATAAACCATAAAATGAGAATGGATATTTCTACCTTGAAAAGCTTAATAATCTTTTCTTCAAAAAAATAAAACAAAAAAAAAACTTACCAAAATACCAGATGAAGAAAGCAGCAATTGCACAACAAATTACTATTAATATAGATAATAATATTATTATGGTTTTCCTTAGACCTGAAATGAAAGCAAGGAGGAAAAGAGAAATTAGGTTTACAAGTAGAGTAATTTCCACCCACCAGCACCATTTATTTGACATTAAAATAATTCATTTTTAGCCAAGCTTTTCTCCATCCCACCATCCTTCCTCCCAAAGCACCCAGCTGCACCAGCACCCCAGCCAGCTGCCACTTCTTCATTCACAAGGAAGCAGCTCAAAGCATGACTTGCAAAGGAAGGTCCCTTTCTTTTGTTGCCTTGCTTTGGCAGATCTCAGATCCAAACTGGGAGAAATCCCCCGCAACACTGGGAGAAGTCCCCTACAAAACTGGGAGAAATGGCCCCCAACACTGGAGAAATCCCCCCCAACTCACTGGCTGCACAGGTTCTCCTGGGTGGATGCGCTGCTGGCCCGCTGGACTGGTGGGTGGCGACCCTGGGCACGTAGCTTGGCACGGAGGGAGGGTTTGTGGAGAAGAGCTGTGGGTAGGGAGCAGCACCTGCTGCCGGCCTGGCAGCGTACAGGGGCTCTGGCTGGAAGCCCCGGTTCTCGTAGTATGGTGGTGGTGGACCCTGGGGGTGGCGTGGGGAGGAGGGAAACAGGAGGAGGTGAGAAACAAAGCTGCCACCAGGACAGAATTCCACAGCCCTGCTCCATAAAACACACCCCGCACACAGAAATGCTTGCTAGTGACTCCAGCTCACACAGACAGAGAGATGCACAGAACATGCCTAAAACCTCACGGTTTGAGTCATGAAAACAGCACAGAGTGAGGCTGGAAAACGCCTGGCAAGATCAGTTTCCTGATCCATAGCCCAGCCTAAGAAGGATTCTTGAGCCCAGCCCTCCCAAGCTGTTTTGCACAAACACTTGCCCAGGGATGTCTGACAGGGTAGAAATAAACAGCAAGGACAGCTGTGGGCAGCACCATCACAGAAAGAAATGCTGACAAGTAACAGCCTTTGTCCAGGTCCAGGATAAATGCTTACTGCCCATTTCATGCTATGACAACACCAGGTATACCTAAGCTATTTCTGACACACACTGGCCTGCAACAGGTCGTGGAATATTTATCCTGGAAAAGCTTTAAGAACTAGTTAGAAGTCATTCTAACCTATCCCACCAAAACAAGCTTAAATCAGAAGTATGTGCTTAAAAGAATAAATCTCCCCTAGAAACACCTGAGCACTTGAAATGTTGGTTAATTAGAGCCTCTTACACCTGCCTCACAGCATCTTTTTGCCAAAAAAGGAAACACAACAAATAGTCTGTGTTTTAAAAGACTTGTTAATAAGGATGTCAACTCAATGGGCTGTTGTATGTAAGAAAATAAAACCATATTTTAAAAAAATCAGCAAGGAATATTGTGAATATTTTGTTTACTTACTAGAGTAGAGGTCATGTTTTCTCTGTCAACAGTACAGAAACAATTCAAGTGTTGGGGAGCAAAGTGTGAACCTATAAAAACAAACAAAAAGGAAAACAATCACAACTTGGAGGCTTTGTCCAGCTTTCTTGTCAGTTTTCCCTTTGGAAAAAGGCCAGATTTGCAGAGAGGGAAATAAAACAAATTAATAAAAACCAAACCAACAAACGGAAGTATCTGAAGAGAGGGTACAAATTAAGGTGCAGCATGAAATCAGATCTCAGCAGCCTCTCAATACAAGCCTGAGGATTATACAGTGGCAACTATTCATTAGCACGAGGGCAGCACAAACTGAGAAGGTCAAGTCAGTGCTCGCTCTTAGTGGCAGAACAAGAGTCAGAATATCCTGGCAGGGACCCATACGGTGTCAGTACCACGTTCAGGTCCTCCTGCCTCTCTCAGCACTTACTCACTCTGATGTTTATGGCACAGAAACCAGCAAAGCATCAGGAAATACAAATTCAACCAATTCATGGTAACAGCACAACTTGCAGCCACATTTTTTTCACTCTTCCATGTTCTAAGTAGTTGTTTTCTTGGCTGTTTGTTGTAGTCACAACACCAAAAACAGGGAGAGAAGCACAGCAGGGGAACTGTGCCACAACAATATGAAAGTTTTGCAAACAGGGTAAAAGAGAGGTTCTGCATCGAATGTTTCAAGCATCCAGAAGTTTATTTTAAAGTTAAACATTAACATTGAGCAAAACCACAGATTGCCACACACACAAGAAATACAGAAATGTTTGCTGGTGCAGATCTAAAATGGGCAGTTATATACCTCCACAAGAAACTATTTTAATAAATGCTGCTATCTACTGAGTCCTCTCATGTTGCTCTACAAGAAAAAAAAAGCCTAGAAAGCGCCTCAGTCCTGCACTGAGAAATACCTTTCTCTACCTTGCAGAACAAAACCCTGCACATTGCAGCTGTGTAAGGACACAACATAATTCAGCCCAAAGTAATAGGTTATTTTTAAGAGCCTCTATCAAGGCATCATCTTGCCCAAAACTGAACTGCAAATGTCACTGAAGCAGATTTCAGCAGCTGCTCAGCCCCTCAAGCACACCAATTCTTTGTGACACTTCAGCAAGACTGGTATTTGCTTTTCAGTGCTGGCAAACAGGTGTAAATAATGCACCACTGAACTTATTTCTGCGCAGACAGGTGAGAAACGAGTCTTACTCCTACTTACTGAAAGTCCATCAGACTGGTGACTAAGGCTCCAGGACTTCTGCTTTGCTTTATGTCCCATCCATCCTTGCCCAGCTCTTCACAGCAGTTGGGAGGTGCAGCTCTGCCCAGACTTAGAAACAAATAAATCACAGGAGGGTATTTCTGCTCCTTGTTCTCTGAAAAGGAGAAGGAATAAAAGGGTTAGGAAGTTTAGTGATACCAGAGCTAAGTGGTGATTGTGAGGTAAGCCAACAGGGACAATGACCAAAAAAAATTCCAAATACTTGTTTTACATTACCATTTGAAAGGCTTTGCAAATTAACAGGGAAGAGCATTCCTCCCTCTTTTTGGGGAGTTTCTGGGAGTGTTTTTGGTTTGTTTGGGGTTTTTTTCAAATGAACTGAGGAAAAAAAACATCTCTCTCTTGTTTAGCTGGTTTTCCACCATCACTCCCAATTTAGTTCTTGCTAATCTATTTCCTATCCAGCCTCTGATTAATAACAGTTTCCCTGTTATAAAATACAGGAACTCAAAGGTAAATACAGACTTCCATGGTACTACATACACACATTTTCCAGTGTTTTAAAACTGCATGAAACCACAATCACTGAACTCCCATTAATTTTGCAAACATTTAAGGCAAAAATCAATCTGTAGCATCCAATAATGATATAATCTGGTTTTCCTAAGCGCACATCACTCTCACACTTCAAATTGTTTTACAGACACATCAAGGGAACTGCAACAACTTCTCAGATAAGGAAGCTGGGTCATGGAGAACTAAACTGACCTGTCAAACACTCCCCATCCCAACAACTAGAGAGCTAGAAGGGAGTGGTCTGCCTTATCTCAGTCCAATACTTTGGCCTCTAACTCACCTCACACATCAGACAAACTTAAATAGACCATTTAAAAGTGTCATAAACTCACTCTGATGATGCAGAAGAGTTCAGTGAGAATGTCCTTCTCTCTCACTGCCCTCATTCCTCCTGCTGTCTGCTGAGCTACTATAGCACTTTACTGGGTGCATCTGAAAAGACAAACTCCAGGAGTCCTTTAAAGGAAGCTGGAGATCCCAGGCAAGGGGACTGGGATAGATTTCCCTACCAGAGCAGGCTTCAAGGTGTAACAGGGTACCAGAGGCTTGGGGGTTGGCTTGCTAACACCTTCCAGCTGTGGAAAAAGAGCACCCAAATAATGAAAGGTTCTATTCAATCAAGCCCCTAAATTTCAAAAACTCCAGGATGGATGTAGCAGAACCAGCATTTAGACCTCCAGCAACACAGAAGGTCCAAAACTGAGTGTGCTTTTCTTTCATAACTCAAAATACAGGAATAAAGCCACTGTTTCTAATGACAGGAGAGACAAAGAATAAAAAGCCACCACTGACACAGTTCACTGATGAATGAAGCAAAATGTGTTTTTGTAGCTGGCAGCTGCTACTTGAATTATCTGAGCTTCTTACATATGCCTTAGAAGTGTTAATCTTAATG
Source organism: Toxostoma redivivum (assembly GCA_013397375.1). Taxonomy (NCBI): domain Eukaryota; kingdom Metazoa; phylum Chordata; class Aves; order Passeriformes; family Mimidae; genus Toxostoma; species Toxostoma redivivum. The sequence continues at coordinate 113,754 of VXBI01003004.1, read as the reverse complement.
TTATGTCATGGGTCATTAAGATTAAAGAAATGCATCACTGTTTCCAGTAAATTTGTCAAAAATGAAAGAAAAAGGAACACAGAACACAATACAAAAATCAAAAATATTAGATTAATTCAAAACAAATTCAATCCAATGGCTTTTTGGCGTTTTTTATTCATTTTTCTACAGATTTCTGCAAATCAGGTCTTTAAGGAAAAATTACAGCAGAGTTGGTCTGTACTTCATTTGACAACATCGTATTTAATCAAAAATGGACTTTCCAGACTCTCAGCCCTCTAAAGGTTTGTCCCCCTCCCTACCACAGAGACAATCCCTCTGTGCCCTGGACAGGAAACACCAAGCTCAGAGTTGTGCTGCTCGGCTGTACATGGTCCTCACCACCACATGCTCCTAAACCCCTCACTGAATTTTTGGTGAATTTTGGGTAAAAATGAGACCTTGCTTTTGCCTCATTACAGCAGCATCAGCTCATGGCTCCCTCACACCTCCTGTGTCCTTTGCTGGCCAGGAGCCAACATCCCAAAAAGGCAAGGGACAGAATGAAAGGCAAAGAAATCCTAAAGGTATGAGCAGGATTTTGTAATGACACCAGACCTGCTGCCTTTTACCCTGAAAGAAATAACATTTCCATTTATTTCCATGCTAGAAATAACAGGACTTCCTCAGCACACACCATGTCATAATTGTTAATTGGCTTCCACAAGCTTTTACAGAGATCCCTATAGGCTGTTTCCATGCCCAAGTCAATAGGCCGGAATAACTACTTCCAGATATCCTAATGCAACACTGGGAATTCAACTGGCCAAAGCAGCCAGAGTTATATTGGCAACAGCTTGCTTCCTGCATTTACATATTGCTCCAATAACTGTTTTGTGCTGCTTCCTGAAACAGAAACATCAGCTGTTTGCTAAGCTCTGTGATAGTTATCAACAATTGAAAAAGAAAACCCAGAACAAAAAAAAAAGCAAACTAGTTCTTCACAGTTAGACCTAAAAGCATCCACATGCAAACAAGAAAGATGTAAGAGGACAGAACAGTCAAAAACCAAATGAATGAAGCCAAGCTCATCTTCTAAAAGGAGGAAGCATAAAAGCATCCAAACATTCTACATGAACCTAGCACACTGCATCACATCCAAAAAGTTCCCTGTATCAAGCAAACCAACAGAACTCAAATTACTCAAAGGAGTAATTTCAGTGCAAAGATCAACCTTAAAGGGCAAGCCAACACATTATGGCATTGATGACGCTAGAAGGAAATATGATTTCATCTTTTTTTCATTTCCAACCATTTTATGACCTCCTAGAAGTTTCAGCACCATCACCACGAACACAATATAACAATGATATCACGGTGTGGAGGGAAGGTTAGTGAGGCAATAAAATTAAAAAAAAGGAGGGAACACAAGTGAAGAGGTGAGTCCAGATTCATTTTCATGATCTTTTCACAGAGCAATTTCACAGGACAGTTCCTGCCTTATCACTCAAGAGGAAACAAACATGGTCAAGATTCCTGTTTAACAATCAGTACTAAAAATCATCATGACTTGCAAATGAAGTATTGAAAAGTTAAAAAAAATCCAGTTATTCATGAAAAAGGAAAGGAGCTAAATAAGATTTTCATCCCATTTCATTAACAGGATTTCCTTGACACTTCTTCAGAAGCGGCACTGAGTATTTTTATTGTGATGACTTTAAAAAGTCATTTTAATTTACTCCATTTATCCTCTGGCAGGGGTCAAAAAACAAATTGACTGAATGTCTCAAAGTCGTAAAAATCAGGGTCCTACAGTGTCCTGGCCTTTCAACAAACCTCAGCAGAGGTGAGCTCTACTCAGTGTGCCTGTGCAGTAACATCACAAGTATTTCAGAGATCTTTGTGAGACTATGCAAATATTTACATGAAAGGTTGCCAAAAATAAAACGTCGTCCTTCTCATAGTTCCTAAGAAATAGTTTTGAAGCTATTCTAGATTAGCTCCTAAAATGCCATTATAGTGTACAACTACTTATCAAGAGGTGTTAAAAAACAGTCCCTCTTGATAAGCACTATCAGCAGTGGCTCAATGAAGTTCTCAGCAGTATTCCCCAGGCCAGGAAACCAAGACTAATTCTACTTCCACTTGCAAAAAATAAAAAGATAAAAAAAAAGAAAGGCAGTAAAAATCTCTGAGTATAGCAGTCACATTTTAAAAAGCTATAGGACGTCATACTCATACTACAAATAACTGTCATACTCATTATACAAATAATTATCTATGATGATGATTATTGTTATCATCTGTCTGAAAACACACATTGATTTCAAACTCAGCCTTGTCATGAATACATCATATGCTTTGTTAGGAAGAGTGGGGAGAGGAAGGAGGCTGAAATGCTCTTTTCTTTTCTCATTTCACTGAGTGGATGGTGAGTGGCACAAGACCCTACAAAAGTAGCCATTTCTGAAACAGAAATGACCAAGATTCCAGAAGAACCAGGGACCCTGGCATGGTTGGAGATGGACCCATTTTTCAGGCAACAACTGCAAACCACAGCACCCACGACCAGATCACAGGAGGAGCTGGAGGATGCAGCAACAGCCAGCTTGGCTTTGGATTCTTACTTCCCCTACACGACATCTCAGGTTCTGCCCTTGCCTTTTTACCATGGCATAAGCAAATAACTTTCTGGCAGAGGCATGTTTGCTACTCTTCTTCATATTTGATTAATACCTTCTGGCTGAATTCAAGTGTCTGTCTGCATCACTGAAAGTCACTGGCAAGGAAATAAACTGCTCAAGAACACTTGTTCACCATATTTGAGTTGCAAATTAATATGACATGAATAAGGTAGCACTAGGTACCCACACTGCAGGAAAACAAAACCCAGCTATGTTAACAAACCAGACTTATATAGATACCTGTCCAGGTCACTGATTTTTAACCTGTGACCTACAGATCCTGAGGAGCTGCAAACCACTTCTAAGAGGTCTATGGCAGATAAGAGTGAAAAGCAAATCTTGCTGGTAGGAGGTTTGAATTCACTCCACGGGGAGGCTCATGTTGCCAGAAACCATGGCACTGCAACTACTCAGTGTGGACCAGCTCTGGACTGGCACAGGAGCAAAAGCCCATATTTTCAGGACTGGCAACTCCAAGACAAATATTTTGACCAATATCCCAGAATAATGTGTTGCTTTGTTTTTCCATCAACATCCAGGAATGTAGTTCCAACTTATTTCCAATTTCAGGCTACCTTGGTAGATTTGCACTAGGTTGACTGTCCTATGAACCAGAATGAATTTTAATAGTTTAAGAATAAAAGGAAGAAAGACAAAAAGGCACATGAAATCCTACTTTGACATCAGCATTTATCTTAGCCCACCTGTCTTTTGGCTTTACATCTACAGCTGTAGGTAAAAGCCACAGCTTGTCATTTTCCCAGTTCATTGATCTATGCCACACACAATATCCACCTCTTTCCCCACCTAACATTGCCCTAGATGATGCAAATAATCCAAGCTGCTTCCTTTGGCTCCTTCTAAAGCACTGGAGACATTAGTGTCACTTAACACAGGACAAACAGAGCCACTTAGGACAAAGGCTCAGTGTGACATTGCTGCCTTAAATTCACAGACACCCACCCACCCAGGAAGTTAAGGTTGGGATTCGAGGTCCAGGTAAGCAATGAAGCAAATAAATAAGGTGGCAAATAAAGCCACCTGCGAGGAGGTGTGGACTGGATTGACTTCAGCATGCAAAACTTTGGCACAGAAACTTCAACGGTACGGCTCTTCTAAAAGTTACTTTTCCAAAATCACTTGCCGAGCTGTACCAACTTTCACCCGAAATTAGCGCTTTTGCTAAAACCCACACATTAGCACACGTCGAAGAGACCCCAGAACTAAACATTGTTCTGGTTCACTCTCTGCTCGCTCGGTGACCTTGAGGAAGTTGCCCAATCTTTCACCCTTCATCAGCAGGGCAAGAGATGGACAAGCTCTACCTGGAGCCGGCGCTGGCTGAGCCCTCCGCACCTCCTCGGACCGCGTTATCACTGAATACACAGCGCCCATCCGCCTCCTTCCTTCCTTCCTGCCTTCCTCCGTGCGCGTCTGACTCCCGGTTATCCCGGTTTCCCCATCCTCCTCCTCCTCCTCCGTGCACTCCCGATTATCCCGGCTTCCCCATCCTCCTCCTCCTCCATGCACTCCCGGTTATCCCGGCTTCCCCATCCTCCTCCTCCTCCTCCGTGCACCTTTAGATCCCGGCTATCCCGGCTTCCCCATCCACCTCCTCCTCCCTTTGGCTCCCGGTTTCCCTTACAGCCCGGCCCCCGGGAAAGCGCAGCTTTATCTCGCTGCCTCTCCCGCTGGACGAGCCGGCTGCGGGCAGGGGCACCGGGGGAAGCAGCGGGGAAGGAGCCGCGTCTCGCTCTCTGTTTTCCATCATCCAGCGCCTCCTCCCATGCGGGATGGGGATTCCCAGGCACCGCCGCGGTCACTCCTCATCCCGCCCCAAGAGCCCAGACGAAGTTTCTTAGTTAAAAGCCAAATCCAGCGGGATGGCGATTCCCTCCCTGCCCGGTCCCAGTCGGTTCCCGTGGCGAAGGGGCCGCAGGTGGGGAGGGAGAGCAGCGCTTACCTGGGGCTGCGGGAGCGGCAGGGCTCGGCAGGGGATGGAAGGCGGCCGAGGGAGCCGGGAGCAGGCGGAGCGGCCGGGGAGGAGCCAGGGTGCGGGGCAGGAGCAGGGACAGGGACAGGTGCCCGCAGGTGGATGCGCCGCCCGGCCCCTTCCTCCCGAACGGGCGGGACCTGCCCCGAGCACCGCAGCCCACCGGGCCCCGAGGGACACGGGCGGTCCTTCCCTTCCCTCTCCCCGTGTCCCCAGCCCTCCTCCTCCTATTCCCCGCTGTTTGCGAAGTCAAGGAGCCGGACGGAGGCGAAGGGAGCCCGAAAAAGGGGAGGCAATGACTACGCCCCCTCCCCGTGCAAAACCCCAGGATTTGGCTTTCCCTGCTCCAGTCCAGCGTGCTCTGGCTGTGCTCTGCTTTTTGAACTCTCCCATGGGTCCCTGCTGGCCTCTGTGTCAGGGTGTTGCAGGCAACTAAGAACTGACAACACTCCCCTGAACAGGGTAGGTCAGCACCTGATAAAGATTGCTCGTAAAATACCGGCCGGGGAAAATTACTTCTGTTTTCTTTGAGCTTTCTTAGGGTCATTTAATAACGAGAAAAATTACTACCACTCTGGAAAATTACTACCATCTCAGTGGTCACATTACTTTTAACGCTCTGGTGACTTGTGGTTGTAAGGCAGACCTACAGTGAGAGAGGGCTTTTATCTGCCAAAGCCGAGCTCCACAGCAAATTTAAAAAATTCCACTCACACCCCAAAACTTTAGAGTAGTACTTACTGGAAAGGTGAGTTCTCAAATGAAGAAATTCCACTCACTGTTAATAACAGCTCTGATTTAGCTGCAGTATTGCTGCATGCTGCGCTTAACATCTCTATGTCGGGACTGCAGATAAGGCAAAGTACACAAGTTTGGCATGCAAGTGTCTGGGGCTTGTTTATATTTCCTAATGCATATCAAGGAATTACATCAAGCACGCCAAGATCATACCTTCAGTATTTTTCCAGGTCCACGTGTTTGTTCAGAGAGAACTATGAATCTGCAGACACCTTGGTACAAAAATATAAGGAGTATTGTCTAAAACATCTTTAAACTTTAGCTTATATTTTTAAGCTGCATTATTTTGGGGCATACTTCTGCTCCTGAGATCCCAAAAGGAATCAGTGAGATTCAGTCATTTTCCAGTATGGATTCAGTTGCAGGAATTTGATCTCAAATTTCATCTGAAGCAAAAGGTAAAATCATCCCAGACACAACTAGAACACTGCAGTGTCACCTTCTGTGATTCTCTAACATGCCCACCTGTGTGGCATGTCCTTGTCTTTAATCTACAGCAATTTATAGATGGCCTTCAGACCTTAGAGATGTTTTAGGTTTGAACCAGGGTGCCTGGTTGTAAGATTTACCTGTTAAGTTTCCTTACCAAAGTGGAGGAAAATAGACCTGCAAATTGTTACTTGGCATCATGGCCACAAAAAAAACCCAAAAAACCCTCAAGATCTGTTCAGTTCTACAAGAGAAGATGCACACTTATTTTCTTTGTAAAGTCATGTATTTTTTACTTAGAAAGGTGTTAGGAGGTTATGTACTCCTATACTGATAGTGTGTCATTCCTCTCTTAAGACTTAACCTAATAACTTATAATTCAAAACTGTATTTCTTTTGAGTTTAGACTATCCTGGAGCTCACTTTGGATTTGTCCAAATGTCTTGCACGATGGCTACAGATAAGGAGAGAGATTTAAAAAATACACACTGGTTCCTGACAGGCTGTACGAAGCCACTTTTAAGATATGACATCAATTCAGGTGTCACAAGAAGAACTGGGCAAGAGGTAATAAATGCTCAGTGCTGCTCTGCCAGGGGAGTTTAAAGCCTTTAGGAGGACCCGGCGTTGCTTTGTGCACTAGGAAAGAACACCAGACCTGCTGGGGGGGAGATCCAGGGCAGCTCGGTTCAAATGAATGGATCTCTGCTTAGTTACAGCCTCGAAGATCTGGGCGCTCGCCAGCAGCTCGTTGATTACCCCTGTTAACACCTTTTCTTCTCGGAGAGGGCTGAGCTGGTCAGCGAACAGAACAGCGCATTCCCACCCTCTTTTTCCCAGTTATTCCCTCCCTGCTGGCTGGTATCTGGCTCACTAAAGGGCCTTGCAGGGCTCTAGAGTAGCAAAAGCTTTTTTTTTTTTTCCCCAGCCTGGGTTAATATTCCCCGAGGTTAACTCAGCTTGCTGACAAAGGTCAGAGCAACAGGAGAGCCTGCAGTGCTGGGGAGGGGGTCATTGCCTCCTCTCTTGGCAGCAGAAGCTGCCTGGTCTGTTCAGCTTGTCCTCCCTGGTCCAGCACTGAGCTCTGGCCCTGTTATCTCATCCAAAATAGCTCCGTGAGCGTGTAATTGTGTTTTAAGTCGTTCAGAGCTGGCTTTGGGAGCGCTCATTTTATTAATGGATTATAAACAACCTCTAAAGCAGAGATCAGGGCAGGGTTCGGTTTTTCCGAGCGGCTGCATGTTTTGGGAGGAGCAGGCAGTGTCTGCTGGAGAGAGATGAGGGTTTGCTGGGCAGCCAGGAGTTATTGCCCAGAATTCAGGGTGTGGAGACCTTCAGCATGACCCAGCAAACGCTCCAAACACCTTTATCGCATTTAAATATTAATATGGTTCAATGGTATCGATAATACAAGTTATTGTTAAGTTAAATGTTTAGCGAACCACTTCCTCCTCCATATTTCTGCAGCAAAACGATGTTTGGATGTGTTCTTTTGGTTCTTCACAGGAATGCAAGCTAACCCTTCCACAGACTGGTGCTAAGCATCTGAATAAATAAATAAAATTATAAATAAACTGCTCTTTTCAGGTGTCTGGCATCCCTTACATTGTGCATCCTAACCCAAGATACCTTTGCCTTCCTATGGCAGCTCCTCAGCCCTGTTCTATAAGGTAGAAATATATATATTTTCTATATTCCATCTGTTTATAGAATCATAGAATATTCTGAGTTGGAAGAGACTCATCAGGATCATCGAGTCCAGCTCCTGGCCCTGCCCAGACACCCCAAAAATCCCATCCTGTCTCTGGCAGTGTCCAAACACTCTTGGAGCTCTGGCAGCCTCGGGGTTGGGACCATTCCCTGGGGAGCCTGGGCAGTGCCCAGCACCCTCTGGGAGAGGGAAGAACCTTTCCCTAAAACCCAACCTAAACCTCCAGACTCCACTCCATGAAGTTTCAGTGGTCACAGAGTGGAGAGATTGGTACCTGTCCCTCTGTTTCCCAAGACCACAATGAGGTCATTAGTCACAACTGGCTTTCTTTCTGCGGGCACTTTGTCAACACAGCTCATTTCCCACTCAGTTAATGCCCAACTTGCAATATGCTGCCTTGTATTCTGATTTCTGCCTGTGTTTCAGGTGTCTAATCAAAACTCCAGAGCAAGGGGAGATAAAGTCTCCCTAAATCCAAACATCCCAGCACTTACTCCAAACACTCAGGGTGAGCTTGCCCTTGACTTTGGGATTACAGCACAAAACTTCCTTTCACCATTCCAACAGAACTACAATTAGAGCCATCTCCAGGGAATTTCGGTGCTAAAGCCCACAATTGGGAAAAACAAAAAAAAACAAACCACCAATATTCAAATGGTAGTGTCCTCGGTAGTGTCCTCTCTGAATTTTTTTCTTTCCTTGGTACTATGCAAGATCTTTGTGGTTGACAGAAACCACAGGTACCCACTCACCCATAAAACTACACCAAACCTGGGAACATAATTAGTCATTTAATAACTAAGCTTAAACTGAATGTATGTTGACTTTGGAAGTACATTTGCATCTGGCTGGGGTTACCATGAATACACATACATAAATTTACCTGCTGCAGGTATAGTTGAAAATCAAGATAAATGGGCAGACATCTTCAAATATAATATTTTTTTTTATTATTCCAGCTGTTGAATGAAGCAGAAGGTGGTCCTTTATTAGGGTATTAACTAAATATGCTGAAAAAACTCAACTCCTTAAACCAATTACCCTGTTATCTGGGAAGCAGAAGAGGGTCTCATGGGCCTGCAGATTAGAAAGGTGTGTCCTTGTGAACATTCTCACTTCTCTCCCAGCCTTTCAGAAAATATTTTAAGAGTTTGAAGCCCCACACAGATGGAAACCCATAAAATTGCCCATGCTCTTTTTAGTTCTCTTTTTTTTTTCCTTTTTCCTTCCTATTCAGTTTTCTCGTATAGAGGCAAAGTTTGAGAGTTACAAAATTAAATTATTTGCTGTCTTTCAGAGGGAAGACAGGGATAATAAGTAACCTTCACTTTAGTTTAGGTACATGTTTTTTCAATAGGTTTCTCCTCTGTTATTGTATAACAAGAGAGAATAAAAATTCAAATATTTGCTATTTCTTGGATTTTTCTGAGTGTATCATGTAAATACAGCTGCATTCTCCCATATCAGAAGAGAATTTAACCTACAAATTTGACCTCCTATCCCCATTAAAATAATCGTACTCTTGTGGCAGAGAAATCGAATTATAACTTTCATTTATTGTATGATTTTTTTTCCCCTGACACTTAGGACTTTTTTCCCCCACTGATCTGATAGTTTAGCTTTGTCTTGCACTTGTAGCACAGAGTAGCAATAAATCCAAACTGCTCAGCCAATTAAGCCAGGTTTTAGTTATTCATATGCCAGCCTGGTCTAAAGCAACTACAATGCATCAGTAAATTTGAGTTTCAATGCAGAATGATCTCACTGTTCTCATAAAAAGAAATTACAAAAATGCACTTTGACTTACCCTTTTAATTTTTTTTATTTACAGAAGAAAAACTACTCAGTTCTTATGTGATTGGCTTCAAACAGCCTGTGAAAAAAACTGTATTTCAGCACAAATTAGAATCAAATACATTTAGTCTTCCTGATGCATACAGAAAAATATGGATTAGTAAAATAAAAAGAAGGAAAGCACAACAAATCTTAAGATTTTTTTTTCTGAATTAGAAACCAAAAATTATGTTTTGAATGTAATCTTGGACAAAATTAACATTGATTTAACAGAGCCAGGTTTTCTCAACTGATCATTTAATCATAATAGGTTTTTTAAATGCTGACTGTTAAACATGCCATCTCATATTAAAAAATCCCAGCATATTTTCTATAGCTCCATGAAGACCAGTGTTTTTCATTTAATTGGTAATAATTCTATCCTAGAGAGGTTAAAAAAAAATGAACAAGACCCTTTGAACAGCTGAATTTTCTGAATACCTGCATGAGATAACCAGAGATAAATCCCATCTGAAAAGAATTGCCTTTTGTTTCTCTGAATAATAAAGAGAAGGGGTTGTTTTTCCACTTTCCATACTAATTCGGCTTTAGATTTGCTGTATAACTTCAGCAAATTTGTTTCCATCTGCCTGCATTTCCTGCTCTGCAAAAGGGAATTAATGGTATATTCAATGTCAGGAGAAGAACAGCTATATTCACATTTAACTAAATATTTGTAAAAGTGCTTGGAGTCTTGTTGATTAACCTGTTATGAAAGGGTAACAATGAAGTGTCCTCTTTATATTTACCTGCAGCTAGACAAGCTTTAATGGCCTGTTCCTGCATCAGGTATAAAAGTACTTGATTTTTATCAACAATTGGACATTGTTTTAATGCCGTGATAAATGGAGCAGATGAAGTCAGAAAACTGTAAATCACTGATTGGTCACCAACAAAGCACTGATCCAGTTCATTGGAGCAGGCAGGTTATAAAGGAGGAAAAATGCAGCTCAGTTTCATTTGTTTATATTCTTCAGCCAGCCAGTAATTCACTTAGGACAAAATATATTTAATTGTTATGATGAGAAAGTGCTGTTTGCATGTGCAGTTTTCTGTGCTTTCCATGGAAGCAGCCAAATGTGCTGTCCATAACTTTTGACAAGACAACTTTGTGACTAAGGCAGGATTTTACACTTTGGTTCCAATATGTTCAATTATTTCACTTTACCTTTCTTTTTAATTTTAACTGAAGTGGCTCAATGAAACCCTATTTGCACTATGAATATCATTTCAATTGGAGGAAGAATGATGATTTCTGGAATTATTTCTGAATCACAGTTACCACTCTTCCATGTCTTGGTATAAAAATAATTAACTTGTAGTGGGATGTCACATGCTTGTCACTCTTGCAGCATTTTTCTCGTTAATGACTAAAATACATCTTACTTCATCAGTCTTAATTTAGGCTTGACTCTCTCTTTATTCTGGTTCAGTGGCTGCTTGAATTCATTAAGAAAGAATTTGTTTGCTTGCCTGCTGCCTATGGAAAAAAGTCTTGTGTTTGAAGGCACAAATAAAGCCAAAATGCTTCTTATCTTTAGAGAAGGTGGCACAAGGAAACAGTTCCTGGTCAACAACAAGAGCTGTGACACTACAGTTTTCCTCTAAGAGGTGAAAGATTGATGCTTTAATTCAACCTTTACTTAATTGCCAACACTTTGTAATTAGGCAAGTAAATTTTCCAAGAGGAAATTCCTGTGCTAGGTTAACCAAATTGATTACCAGATTTTTAGTTCATAGATCTCTTTTGTTATCAAAACTCAACCACACTGAAAAGTAACAAAGCTTCCAATGAAGCTCAAAGCAGTTAGCTGGAAGTGTTTGTTTTCTCTGGCATTGGTTGGACATTGATCATCAGACTCTGGTACAAGCACCAGGTGAGTAATTTTCAGAAGGTAATTTGAGCCCATTCTGGGAAAGGAGTACAAGCTGGCTGGTATGGGCTTCTGCTGGTGATGGGCCTGTTTTTTAAAATATTTCTGTGTGAACAGCACCAACAATCTCATAAATACCAGCTAGGGCTGGCATCTGCACTGCTGCTGTGCATAAAACTGCTCAAAGTGCAGGTGCCATAAAAACCACTTCACAACATTGCATGGGCACTGTGGAAAATGGCCCTAAGAAATGAGTATTTCCACAAATACCCAAAGCTGGCAGAGCCTGTGCTTTAGATCTGAACGTTTTACCACTATCACTAATTGGTCAGGTTGGTGATTGCAAAATATTGATTATCTTGCTATCTGTGTGGGCAGGTTTTGAAGGGAAAAATAAAGAATGGATGGCATAAATGGAAGTCAGGTAACTGAAGCTGACCAACTGATAGGTAATTTTATGAACATACGTCGGTAGTCAGAGATTTGATTTGATTTTGCCACTTTTTTTTTTTTTGTGCTGCTACATGCTGCCTAATACATAATAAGTTATATTTGTTGTGGGACAGTTGTTTTTCCATTCCCTACATTATTTTTTAAAGTCTACTTCAAGATCATCCTCCCCCATCTGATTTTGAGGGAGACACATGATGATTTATTTTTTAAATTTTCCTTTCTTTTTGTCCCTTTATTTATGGCTCTGGTTTTGTAATTTCTGCTCATGCCTATGTATACTTGGCAACTGTTAATATTAACTATACAATAATTAAATCTTTGCCGTGTTTTTTCTCTGCCCTGGTTGTATCTTCAAGACAAAACAATCCTCTGCCCCTGCTCCCTGTGGATTTAGTTCTAGTGAACTACTCCAGCTGGATAAAGAGGATTTCCACACCTTTAAACACAGCTGCAAGGTGCCTATTGTACAAAAGCAAGGCTTCACCTCCTCTTGAGCTGGCTGGAGTGACAGAGAGAGTTTATAACTTCTGCTTCAGATTATTATTATTCAGAGTTTATAACTTTATAACTTCAGCTTCCTGCTCAGGAGTGATGCAGGAGCTCAGTGCTTGTGTCCCCTGCCTCTCCCTGAATTCTCCTGAACTCATTCCCAAGGGACACTGGCTTATTAGGAGTGCCAGTAAACACATGAAGTCCATTCCTTGGAAAATAATCATCCCCAGGGTGTGGGTTGGATAATCCCTCAAAGAGCAGAAGGATGGCCAACGTGGACACCTCACCACAGTGATGTCATAGATGTTGGCAGCATTTGAATGGGTTTTAATGTATTTTTTCCTACAGCTTTTAAATACAAAATAACCCTTTTATTTAAAGTAATCCTATAAAGTTCGTGTGTCTTGATACCAGTCCGATTTATTGGAAAAGTCCAGTCAACACACAGTCTTTTAATAGTGGACTACACTTAAAATAAGGACTGTGGGATTCCACATGAAAAATACGATTTCCAGGATGTCCTTGCAGAGATCGGAGCTGCAACTCAGAGAGGAAGTTACCCTTTAAGTGTAGGGAACTGTCAGAAGACTTTAAGGCAAAGAATTCACAAAATAGACAGATTTTTGCATCCCAGAAAGGCAGACTTGGAGCTAACAATTCAGGAGAGTGTCTGTACTTCAGTGTTTGTGCTGTACTTGCTTGATCCCTGTCAGAGAAGACTTGGAATTTCTGTTTTAGATATGCTAAAGGTGACAAATTAGCCCAGATGCCCATGAGTCATTTCATCAGCACAAACTTCTTGACCTTCAAACACTCAGAGTAAGTCACTTATTGAAAGGACTTAAGGGGGGCCAGTGGGTCTCCTGCATCCTGTGAGCCCAGAGCAGGGAAATTTTATAAAATTCGAATACAACCAATCTGCACTAATCCAAAAATTGTAGCACCGTGTGACGGGGCTGCAAAAGCCGCAGCCTTGACTCTTACCTAGGTGGGAGATCAGGCTCTGAATGGGGCAAGAACAGCAGGTTTTGACTGTGGAGGGATTTCAGCTATTTGCATGTGAATAGGGAAGCCTAAGGCCAATGTTTCTGCACGGATTCATCGTCCCCATCCTCGAAGGGCTCCCAGAAGTTGCAGCAATAATCCCTGAACATCTTCTTCAGGTGCTCCCTTCTGCAGGAAGAAAGCAGAAATTATTTCAGCCGGCTGAGTTTAGCCTGCTTATCCTGTGAGACAGGAACAGCCCTCTTGCCCTGGGGACATCCAGTGACCCAGCGCCGAAGGTGAGCAGTCCTGTGAAACACCCCTGAAATGATGTGTCGGTTCTTGTGGATGCTGTTGGGCACAAAATACACCCAAAGCTAAAACTAAAAGGTGAAAGCAGTGGGGTTACACCCATAACACTGCTATCTTCTTCAGAGAGATGTTCCAATTGCTCTCCCATCGGCTGAATAAAAGGAAAGTGAGCAAAATAAAAGGCTAAAAAGCATGCATCCCTCTCAGAGGTGCCTGAAAGATTGAGCCTTCCTTAGCAGCAGGAGCTGCTTGGACACAGATTGGTTTAAAACCTGCAAGAAGGCAATTTTTTAGTGTGGCCTTCAGAAAAAGGGTTGCTGTGAGTGGTTAGAGAGCATGAAGCTGCAGAGCAGAGGAACAGCTGTGCAAGGCATGGGTCTTTAGGGAAGAAAAAAATACATTGAGGCACCCTGATTTCACTCTGATGTTTTTGAGGGTCTCTCTTGTTTTGTTTTTTTTTCTCTCTGGTCAAGTGTCCACAAGAATAGAGATGGATTTTTTTTTACACTCTGCAGGCTGGCTGGAGCTGCCTCCAAAATATGGGCATCCCTTGGAGTCCCTGGAAGGAGCAATGTTCCAGCCAGGGCTGAAATGCACTTTTAGTTATGCATAACACTCCAGTCCTCACAGCACATACTGTTCTCAGGCCACTATTTCTGTCCCCTGGGAGCAGAGCACTTGCAAATTACCTTCCATTGAGACTATTGTCTAGTGGGGTTATAGATCAGAAGCTTGATTTTCCCTCCTGGGTTCCACGTTGAACACACAAAAGCCTCCTGACTGAGCCTCCCAGGGTGATTGGCTGCCACCCACAAGTTCTGGGTCAGCAGAGTGTTTGGATAGAACTATAAAATATGTGCTGGAAGGAGTTTGAGGGGAACAGTATATAGCAGTGGCACTACTGCTGCTAATCCTGCTAGGAAATGGCACAGGCTTCCGTGGGATTCCCCCCTAGGAGTGTTTAACACAAACAGACCTGTAATAGAAATTGGCACCAAAGGGGATTCAGGTATGTTTAAAGGCTGGTGGGTAGGCCTGGCAGATCTAGAAAAAGCCTGGTTTAGCCAGTGGAAGTGCTATGGAAGAGCTCAGAGTCAGGTGGATGTTAAACTCGAAATCAAGAGCTTTCCCCTACCCTGGCATGGTCCAGGCAGGTTTATGTCAGCTCAAGGGGGTGTGTGTGTGAGTCAGCACAGGCAGGCAGCCAGAACAACCACAAATAACCACGAATTCATGACTAAAACACAAATAATAAATTGATTTCCATTACCTCTCTAAGCAGGGGATCCCCAGAGCAGAGGCACACGAGAGGAGACACAAACCACAGACTTTGTTAAATTCCTGCCCATACCAGGGAAATCTCTGGCCCTGCTGTTTGCACAGGCTTATCAAGGGTTATTCCAGCTGCAAGGTCACTTGGGCTGATTTACAGCCCTCCTCCAGTCTTCTGCTTTTTAACCCGTTCCTCCCAAGACTGAGCTAATACGAAAGAACTCTGCCAAATATCTGATGTGTCCTATTGAAACCTTGCCTGGAGAAAGAAAACAGACCAGCTATTCAGGGCTATAAATCCACAGCAAGTCAAGAAGGAGCTGGTTCTCCTTCCTGGTGCACACAGAGCACTCACTGTACCTGTGTGAAACCTTTGCCAATGATTTTATGGCTGCACCCAGGAAAGCTCTGAGACACAGATTGTAAAGCCCCTGAAGCTTTTTAAGATGTCTAGAAATTAAGAGCTGTGTTCAGTCTGAGAACAAGCATGGAGCTGGCATCCTCCTCCATCCTTGGGCTTGCTTATCCATGTTCTTCAGAAATGTCAATACCTTGTGCCAGTTTGATATTTACTCAAGCCTAACTTAAGAAGTTACTGAAATGCCTGGGAAAGCTCAGGTATATCATGGCCCTTGTTTTAATTAAGAGATTGTCTGATATTCTTCTCCTCACAGGAGATTGTTCAGTGTGTAGAGACCCACAGCTAAATCTGAGATCTCCTGAAGGGAACACTCAAGCACAACCTGGTTTTTTTTTCAAGGAGTTGTCTGGTTTAAAGCCCAGTTCCTCAGGATAAAGAGGCAGGTAAATTCCTCTTTTTCCCCATGGACATTCATGGATAGTCCATCTCATGTCATGCTGCCTTTCACAGCTGCAGTGACAGACTTCATGGTGGATACCATTGCAAAAAAAATACAGCTTTCAGGATCTTGGAGGGAAAAACTAATTTATTTTTTTTTCCAGGGAAAAGCTCTGCTGGCTCTGACACCCTGCATCAAATGTGCCCTGTTAATTTTGTTCCAGACCACCTGACCTCAAAGCAACATGCAACAGTGAAATTAGGACCTCAAAACAATACACAAGAGTGAAATTAGGGAACAGGCTCCTGCAGTATGGTTTGAGAGATGGAAGACATAAAGAGTTGACTACAAAAAAATCTTCCACATTTTCCAGAGACTGACTGATGGACAGACCCTCCTGGGGAGGCAGCCTGGCTCTATCAGCATCAAAGGGACAGGCAGTTGCAACAGGCTTTTCATACTGGCAGTGCAGCAACTAAGAAAAAAACAAGATGAAAAACATTTAATGGGGTATTGCATAAATCAGGCTGCCTCAAGACTACTTGAAAAACTTGTTTCAGTAAAGCTACGTGAGAAGAAAACAGAAAAGCAGTTATTTTGTGTCCTGTGATAGATTTTTTTCTTGGTTTTGGCTGAGGCTTTTTGTGTGGCTTTTGTTTTTTTGTTTTTTATCTGGGTTAGTGAGTGTAAAGCTAGTGTGAGCTTTTGTGTGCATTCTGCTAAACATAAGATTGCAGGACACCCTCTTGTATAGGTTTTCCTCAGACAATTTTGTCTGGGCTGTGGGATGCCAGGATGGTACCACTGGTGCCTGCATCGCTTTGGTTCTTTGGGGTTTTTTGTGTCATTCATCCCTTAGAAAGGAGCTGTTTTGGTCATGTTAACAAACATGAGAGAGATGCTGGCAGGAGTTGCCTGGATGTGGGCATGAGCTTGACCTGAACACCTCCCTCATTTCTCTGTGTTCCTGTCTGTGTGATCCACGTCCACCTTTTGCTTTTCCAACAAAACCAGCACAGAACTGTCCACTTTCCTCCTCTTTTGACCCACCTCCTTCTCTTCCTGACATGTTTTCATGGTCTTAAATTTAGGAGACCATTGTTCCATTCTGGCCATTGCTCCATTCACATCAACACAAGAGAAAGGGGAAATCTTCTCTCTGAGTGTGATGTCCATAGGAGAGGGGGTTTCAGAACCCTCTTCACTTGCATTTTGTTGTGAACTTCTGCCAAGTCCATTTCTGTCATTATATAACAACAATTTTAATATAAAATCTTAGGGATTATTTATCTGATCAGCTGTATAACTGCAGTGAGCACTCAGCTTCTCATAGACTGTGCTGAAATGACAGCAATGAATGCATTGAAAAATAAATGGCAGCAGCCAATTCCTTCAAAATCCAGTTGATTTCTTCACAGGGTACCCCATTTTTAAAGGAATACAGAGTATCTTCATCCTTATCAGCAAAGGCTGACCTTGCATAGCTCAGTGAGGACAAGC
The DNA here is from genome assembly GCA_013397375.1 of Toxostoma redivivum. Lineage (NCBI taxonomy): Eukaryota > Metazoa > Chordata > Aves > Passeriformes > Mimidae > Toxostoma > Toxostoma redivivum. The sequence goes on along the minus strand of VXBI01003004.1, from coordinate 96,640 downwards.
ATGCATAGTTTATAACTGACCCTTTCCTCCTGCAGTTAATCTGGTGGAACATCTTGCCTAAAAGCACAAGTTTAGGATTGCAAAGGCACATTTTTGCCCTGGATTGCAACACAGGTGGAGTACAGTTAATACCTGCAATGTGGCCCGGGCTGTTGGCTTTGAGAATTGAAATTTCTGAGGGCAAACACTGGCTCCTTGCTGGGGATGCTGCCCCAGAGGGGCTCCACTGGGACAGCCCTTCTGTGCTGCCTGGGGAATGCAGGGACCTGCAGAGACCTCTGCTTTCCAGCCTGGGGAATTTTTTTCACTGCATAGATAAGGTCCCAGACATTCCTCTGACTGGAAGTGGGAGGTGGGATTTTACTGGCACAGGTGATGTGGAGCTTGGGATAAGTTCTGTACTGGGGATTGGTGGGCTTTGCCTTTCAGATGCTGAACATTTGCAAAAACCCAAGGTGCTCAGAACAAAATCCCTGTTAAAGACACAGCAAATCACTGCTGAAATGTGCAGGAGGATGTGGCACTCTGGGATGTGTTTTAGGGATGATTAGGGGGTTGGTGGTGGGACTGGATGGTCCTGAAAGTGCCTTCCAGCTTCGATGATGCTGTGATTCCATGATTCCAAATGCCCCATCCCAGCTGCAGCACTTGGCCTTGTTGAACCTTGTTGCATACAGGTAAAGATATTATAAAAGAAACCTAATAAAAGAACCTTATAAAATATGGTTTAGCCCTGCTACTCTAGCTAAGCTAACAATTAGCTTGAAAGCAGTTACCACAACAAACTGTTCTGGTAAGAGAACCATTTGCACCTGTAAAAAAAAGAAATCTGTCCCATGGGAATCAGTGAACAAAATATATAAATTATCAAGGAACAGAAAGATTTGATGGACAAGTAAAATGATATTTACTAACCAATGAATCGAATAGCAAGAAAGTTATGAACAAACTGGAGTTATGCACGAGGTGTTGAAAACTGTATAAAAATGGGATGTAACATTAAAGATTAGCTTTTTCTGCATGAAAAAACTGAGTCCCATCTGCTTATTACTGCAACAGAACCTCATGAGGGTCTTGTGCTCCCACTTCCCAAACTTTGCTGGCAGTGAGACTGGAAAATCTCACTGGTATCTCCCAGCCTTGATGATTCTGTGACTGTAACTAATGAGCTGGGTCAGACACAGCTTAATTAAAGCCATAACAAAATAATTCAGAATACTTATAAGATTAAAGTACTCTCAGAAAAGTGTCTTAAGTGCTAGGAGATGGAACGTAATTTACAAAGTTAAGAACTTCAGCTTCATGTCTTCTTTATCTTTTCCCTTCTTCCCTTTGTTTTCTGGTCAAAATCCTAAAGATTGATTCAGCTCTCAGAAAAGGGACTTCAGAAAATCAAATTTCATTCAAAACCCAATAAGACAATTTGGAAATGTACATTTTTTAATATAATTCAGTTAATTCCTAAATATTATAATAAATTCCATGGGATTTTCTCCATTTTTTCCTCACTAAAATTTATTTCCTGTTTGTTTGCCTTACCAGTACTAAGATTTACCCAAGGTGCAGAAGGTTTTAGAAACTGAAACTGGAAAGCTATTTAGAAAAAAGTTAAGCCAGTTGTTTTACGGAATATGAAAAAGGGTTGTAGAGAGGACAAAATACTTGCATGTTTGAATCCTAGAGAGATACTGAAGTAGACATATAGATCCAGATTTCTGAAGGAAAAAAAAGTGTAAAGGGTTTAGTGTAGAAGTTTTTGCTATTCTAATTGCTCAATACTATTTAGTGAAAGAGCTTTTCTGCATAAATATACATAATATATTTAATATCAGAAAGAAAATTGAAAGGATGAAAGTATGTTTGCCTCCACCTAACTCCTGATAGCAAATAAAAATTAATGATCAAAATGACAGCAAGAGGTGTGAACTTTCTCATTCATTATTCAGCTTTTCTTTTGTTGCTGCATACACTATTTATGGTTCTTTGAAAATGAAGCTGTATGCATAAAGTACAGTGCCTATTACCACTCCTATTATTGTAGATCCTTTGTTTGGTCATAAGTCCTTAAATTATCAAGCAATAGTTTTTATAAGATTAATACATTTACATCTCAAATGCATGTGCATGCTGTTGCATGAGTAAACTGAATGAATCACAAGCGTCAGAATAATAACTGTAGGCCACAGTGGAAGGAGAGATTTTGCTTTATTTTATGGGTGTGTGTGAGAGAACACACAGAAGTTCTCACAGAAGGGAGATTTTGGGAAGAGGAGATTACACTTTTTCTTCCTTCTTCCCCCATAACCTGCATTCAGTTACAGGTTCAGACACTCTAAAATTATAAGGCCAAAATGCAAAGGTTGCACAAGTAACTATGCTGAAGAATAATAATTATATAGTAAGAAAATAGCTGGTAAAGGCTTATCAGACTGGATAGCAGTACAAGCTTTTAAAAATTCATGTTTATTAATACTGATGTATGCAGTTAAATGTAGTAAATTAATATTATTGGAAGCCAGATGAAATGAACCCTAGGGGTAACCAATTACAGGCAATGCAATTATACAAGGATTTATTTGGAGCAAAATATTAAGGGGAGACGTGATATTAGGAGGCTTAGAGAAAATGAAGACATCAACTAAAAATAATAGAAATAAATTAAGATGGGAGGTAATCAGAAATGGAATGGGGGGAAAAAAATCAGACAACTTTACTGCAACTTGGGACGAAAAGAGTCTATTGACTGGGTGATTTTGCAGTGGGGTGCTTGTGTAAAATAGTTTAAAGCTCTAATTCTTAGTATGATTAACTTAATTCAAAGAGATACCAGGAAATACAAGGGAGTACACAGAAGGGGAAAGCAGGGACAGGCTGCCTGGTTGCTGCCCCAAGGCATTGCAAAGCATGCAGGGTTGGCAAAACCAAAACTCGGCTGGAGTTCTAGTTCTCAGCTGGAGAATCTAGCAAAGGATGTGATGGACAAGAGCTCTTCCTTTAAGTATATTTTGCAGTGAAATGAAGGCTAAGAAAGATGTTGGCCTGGGGCTGGGGAACCTGTGCCTAATAAAAAATAGGCTGAGGTGCCATTTCTTGCCTGGTTTATCACTGCTCAGGTTGGTTCTCTGGCCCTTCAGGAGTCTGAGCCTCTTAGCAGAGCCTGTGGAAGCAAAGCACAACAGAGAAGAGAATTAGTGAGTGCTTGGGCTAATTAGCCATAGACAAGCCCATGGGAGGCATCTGTGGAGCTGCAAGTGTTACTGCAAGGCCATTCTCTGTCAGTCATCACAGTGAGGTTCCCAATGACTGGAAAAAGCCAAATAAAACACCCAGCCTGAGGAAGGACAAGGAGCACCTGGGGAGCTAGAGGATGGCCAGCCCCAGCTCAGTCCCTGGGGATGTCACACAACAAATCCTCTTAAGAAGCCATTTCCAGGCACAGGAAGGACAAGAAGTTGATTTGGAAGAGCTAAGGTGGATGTACCCAGGGATAACTGTGCCATTCCAGCCTGAACACTTCCAGTGATGGCATGACAAGCTCCGTGTTCTAAGGGAGAGAAGTGGACATAATATTCCTAAACTCCAGCCAGGCCTTTCACAGTGTTTCCTTTGATATCTTTATTGCCAAACTAGTGAGATAGGGACTGGATAAATGGATGATAAGGTGGCTGGAAAACTGGCTGCACTGCTGGGCGCAGAGCATTGTTTGTAATCCGACAGTGGTCAAAGTCCAATGGTGACCAGTTACCAGCAGCGTGCCTGGGGGATCAATACTCAGACCAGGAGTGGTTTAAGCCTTTATTGATGACCAAGACAGCAGGACAGAGAGCAATGAAATTCCCACTGTGGAAGCACTGGGCTGCTATTTAGAAGGACCATGGCAAATGTCTCAGCACTAGTAAGGCCATGTGTCCAGTTTGGGACTCCCAGAACAATATGGACTTTAAGGAGAAAGTCCAGCACAGGGTCACCAAAAGGTCAATGGGCTGGAGCACAGGATGTACAAGAAGAGTCAGGGTGAGCTGGGACTGTTCAAACTGCAGAAGAGGATTTAAATTCCCAGCATAAAGGAATTTATTGCTGCCTGGCTCATGGGAGGTTGCAGAGGACAGAGGCAAGCTCTTCTCAGAAGGACAGGGTGACAGGACAATGGGCAATAGGCACAGGCTGAAACATTGGAGTCTCTGAGTAGGTACCAGAAAAAGGAAATACCAGCATGAGTCTGGTCAGAGTGGGACCCAGAGAGGTTTTGGGGTGGAGATTCTGAAAACTCAGCTGCACAAGCCCTGAGCAGCCAGGGCTGGCTGACCCTCCCATGGGCAATGGCCAACACTCAGTGACCTGCCTTTCACAGCATCACAGAATATTCTGAGTTGGAAGGGATCCAGTCCAGCTCCTGGCCCTGCACAGAACAGCACAAGAACTGATGGATTCAAGTGAGCATAAATTTGAAGACAAGAGAAGAGAGTACCAAAGGCATGGACAGGAGCTCTTTGCAGAGCTTGGTGCAAGGACATATCTGTGGAAGGTAATAGGAGGAAAACCTAATCTGAGTTTCAGGGAGGATAGCAAATCCCTTTCTCCATGTTTCCTTTATCTATTATATTTTTAGGACCTAAGCAGATCTTTCTTGTTTTAGCATATAAACTCTCCAGAACTTTTCTTTCTGATTAATTTTCTGTCCAAATTAATTTAATTAAGAAGGCAAAGCACCTAGCAGCCCAGTTTAGGCACAAAGTTAAGCAAAAAACCTCATTAAAATAAAATAATTTTTCATATTATCTTTCACACTCAATATGGTAATTTTGCATGTGGGCTGTTGTTAGAGAACAAAATTTCACTTTTGAAATGAGCCATAAGGAATGGGACATGTTTTTCATATCTGTCTGGTTGCCTGAGGAATTACCATAATATGATAAAGAACATTAACAGTTAAACATAAAACTGAGCTGAAGGTGCCCTTTCGTGCCTCGTCATATGAATAAATCAAAAGTTTGAACAGTGACATTTCCGTTGGGCTGTTTTGCTACTAAAGGGCTTTTATTTTATAATCTTATAATTACTACTTGCACAACAACTCTGTTCCTCTCAGGCACGTTGCCAGTCAACTGTGCCCATCACGTGCTGGGTTTGGGGCTCTCAGCACTCCAAGTTACAGGGAACAAATTTAATGCACACTTCAAACAAAGTGAAGTCGTTACTGGGAGGTCACGTGTGCAAGTGGACTGCACAAATACCAGTGGAAAATACAGGACTGTGTGTTTGGAGACACCTCTAGGAGTGGGTGTGAGTGCCAAGGTGTTCCCATGCACTAAGCTCCCTCTTCTCTCTGCTTGTCTTCATTTTCACAGGAAAGCAGGATGGAAGGTGGCTACAGCTGGAATCTTCTAGATTCTGCAGGAATCTAAAGGAAAGGAACATGGGATATGGGGATAAAGATGTCCTAAGGAAGATCACTGATAAGAGAATGAGCACTCTTTATAGCTGTGGAGTAACCACCATCCTGGCACAGGGAAAATCCACATTCAAGTCACAGCTACAAATCACACAGCAGGTGGCTGTGAAGTCTTTGTCCCTGTCCATGTCCTAGTCAGCCTTTCCTACCTTACTGACCTTCTGGATCAGATCATCTGAAAAAAAATCAACTGGCCCAGAAGAAGGTGCTGGGATGCATGGAACTGGCAGGGGAATCTCTGCACTTCCTCACGGCCAAGGGCTCCAGGTCACAAAGCAAAGAGCTACAGAGGCATAGGTGGCAGCTGATGGGGGCTTCAGTGGTGCTAAAAATTTGGATTTGAGTTTGGTTCCACAAGGCTTGACCTCATTCTTATTTGGTTTCCTTCTCTCAGCTATTAAATGGGGAGCAGACAGTAGTTACCTGCCTGGCTTTGTGAGGATAAGCACAATAAACAGGATCCAGACACCACGGTGTGAAAGGTAGATTATCTTTTATACAAATAAGGAACTGCTAGGCTTTCTGGCAAAAAAAAAAAAAAAAAAAAAAAAAAAAAAAAAAAAAAAGGGAAAGATAAGGACAGAAGAAATGTGGCTACACTTGGCCTGACACCATGTGTGTTATGCACAGCAGTGCTGAGGTTTTGCACCTCTCCAATGTGGGCAGTGCCCCAACAAGCAGTCATTGATCAGCAGGACTTCTGTCAGCACCTCTCATCCAGAAATATTGTACAGGCAGTGCTCCCTCTCTCCAGAAGATGGGAAATCCATCAAGTGTTGCTCTCCCCTGTATTTTAATCTAAATTGATGCGTGGGAGAATGGGTAAGAAAAAAGCTTGGAGATATCTCACTGTGTTTTATCACGTGCATTTGGACTGCTGGAATCAGGGTTTTTGGAGCTGCTCCATTTTTCTTTCTTTCATTCTGTGTTGCTCAATCTCCTGGTCATAACTGGGAGAACAAATAGCATAGTTTATAATCTCCGGAGCATGAGTAAAACATGCTATCTTAAACTGCAGGCTAGCTATAAAAATAGCTGCAAATATTAACTATAAATATATAGTAACATAGAAATATTAGGGGAAGGAAAAAAGCTAAAAAATTTTCAAAATGCCATTAATTTTCTCAATTTCTGCCCAGCTCTATGTGGAGCCATATCCATGCCCTTTGGAGGATAACTGTGTTGGGGCCCATGTTTTCCCTCTTTTTGTGATTCTGGAGAGCCCCTATAGCCTGGATTCTCCCCTGAGTTAATGGTTAATGGAATTTTAGCTGAGGTGATAAATCCTGCTTCCTGCTTCAACCTACACAGCCCCTTCCCTCCCCCTCCCAAAAGAGGGTTAAGGGGGGATTTACATTTCTCCACCTCCTCCCCTGCCTCCAACTGCTGCCCTTTGCATCCCCACTGGGGATTGCTGCAGATCTGAACAAAGGGAAGGGTCTTCAGCCAGAAGAATGGGGGTGCCATGTGTCTAAATGAAAACACATCAGCTCCTGGTGTTTGTGTTGATGGTTTTGTGTTTTCCTTCTGGCTCAGCCTGGTTTAGTTTGTCTGGCATTTTCAGGGAATGAGATTGGGTTTTAGGAAAGAGAATTCCACCTTTCAGCCCAATGATTGTGAGATCTGCATGGCAACTCTCATGACTGGGGAACAGGTTTTTTTGGAAAGGACACTGACAGACAGACAGAATGACAGGGCTTGGACATGATTCCAGATGCAGATGCCTAAATTTAGTTTCCTGACCTGTAGGTGACTTCATGTGAGCTAAGCTTCTACATCAGGGTGAGCTGAATTGCCCTCCCAATACTGCACATTGTACAGTGGAGTCTTAGCCAGTAAAAGTAGTTCAGGACACCAGCATTTGGGATGAATTCCCCCTTTTAGCATTCTATCCTAACCTGAGTCAGGCTTTTGAAATAATTTTGGATGCTACACTTTTCTTATTTTCTTCCCCTTTTAAGATTATTATCCTACTTTAGGGTACAGGCAGAGACAACAGCACTGCTTTTTTGTGACAATTTCATATTTGCATTATTGTTAACTATTTATTTTATTACATTTCCATAGGGAATCCAGTAAAATATTTTAATCTTGCTAAATCTAGTGCTGCAGAGTGGGAGTAAAAACTTGCTTGGACAGCCATGCCCCAAGAGCAGTTTGCAATATTTCACTGACAAAACACTGGCAAATTCTGTAGAAAAGACTTCTAGGTCTACAGGAGGTCAAAAGTGGAGCATCAGTCAGCAATGCCAGGGATTTATGAGAATAAAATAAACAGAGGCTGGAAGTATAAATGAGAGCAGTGCCTGTGAATGGGGGAAGGAATCTTTCCTCCCTGCTCCACCACTGGAGTTTTGTATCCAGGAACTGACTGAGAAAGCCCCAAGGAGAGTGGTGGGAAATATCAGGATCAAAACCTCCCTCCCAGGACTTCCAGGGAAATACTGTAGCCTTGTTTAGCTTAAAGCAGTTGTAGCCAAAGAGGAGTGTAAATTCTGGTAATTCTTCCCATGCATAGAGGCTGGAAGGTGTAGTAGTTTCTGCATCACTTCAGGATTTTGTGTCCAAGCCATGTTAAATTTTACTCCTTTGATGTACCTACCCTGGACACAATCTGCAGACCAAACAGAATTCAACCAATAATTCTGCTTTTGAAAGCACAAAGTGCATACATGTTTAAAAACCCCAATCATGTCACTGCATGTGAGCAGTGGTCAGGGCTGCCCTCCCTGAGTTGTGGAGCTGTTCCTTAGCAACTGCCAAGGTGGCCTTTGGAAACAGGCCACCACCTGGCAAATGATGGAGAAATAATCTCAAATCAATATTTCATGGAGGAGATACTGTTAACAGATTGCCTATATGTAATTTACAGATACAACTTGCTGCCTGTGAGCAAACTGTTAGCTAAAAATTCCTCTGATTAACAACCACATTGTTATTTCGTTTCTTATTTGTGTTAGTATTAATCCTATCCATTTTATATGTTGAGTATTTGAATTCCAGCATTTGGTAGCTGCTGTTGTGGAAAAAAAATCATGCTGAGATGAAGTCTGACATGAAAATAAACTGATCAAGAAACTGCTAAAAAGTCAAGCACTGTTTGCTTCCCTGGCTTGGAATTGAATTTGGGAGCATGGGTCTGGGTGTAGAGGAAAGAGGGAGAAAGAAGAAGAAAGTGATTTTGCTCAGTTACTGAATTAAATTAATGTCTGTGGAAGCTGTGATCAGGAGCTTCTGGTAAAGTCCAGCCTATAACCTCAGCCTAAACACCAGATCATCCATGTCACCCTCATGGGTGGACCCTGCTAATCCAACTTGTAGTCCATTGCAGAATTGCTAGATGAGTTTTACCATCCTCCTTAATTTGTATTCCAGTTACCCCCTGCTTCTGAGGGCTTCTTGGTATTTTTCAGTTCCTTCCCTGTAGAATAAGCCACTTGAGAACTAGACTGGCAGAATTAAATATCCTCAGCCTGAAATATCCTAACCTGGTGAATAAGAATGTTCCCTGTGAAATTAGCTGCAATTTTTGTATGACCTCAATGGCAATTTCATGGCTGCTTCTAGGAGTACTGCACTGAAAATTAACTTAGTCATAAATGAGCTTTTTCAAAAGTTAAATATCCTGAATATGCACAACTTCACTTCTATGTTGGCAAAGATTGCTCTGTTAGATTTGACCAACTCCCTCTCTTTTCCAAGGAAATTCACTAAATATGTGACATTTATCATGGGCTAGAGATTGGCTTCCACTGAGGCAAGAATTGTCATCTTTGCCACTTGCCTATTCAAAGAAAGAAATCACTGCTCTTGTGGCAACCAATTTGGAAGGACTTAGAGAAGGGGGTAGAGATTCAAATAAAAGATTGATGTACACACAAAGAAATTCTAATTTGCAGTAAGTGCCAGATCAACCCAATTTCAAATTTCAGGCCTAAAAACCAGCACACAAATCTTGGGCTGCAGGAACATGTTGCCTTTGGCAGAGGTGTTCTGCCTCAGAAATCCTCCTTGTCCTTGGCTGGTCACTCCTGGCCAAGCATCTGCTGCCTCCTCTGCAGATGTGTCAGGGTGGCCTTGATGTAAACTCTGCACTGAGTTGGCATAAATCTCCTCTTCCTTTCCCTTTTTAATTTTTAGCTTACTTACTTCCAGCCTGGATAATAAAAGTACCAGCCAACAGTTGCACAGTTAGGGGCAGCAGGGAAGTGCCACTCTGGGAACTGAGCTGTTTTGTAACACCACCTTCATCTGATGCTGTGGAGTACCCTTCAGCTCAGAATCAAATATTTGAGTTCCACAGACACTGCAGAGTGAGTGGGAGAAGATGAGAGTTGGATACTGAGGGGCTTGAAGCACCAGAGATGATAGAGGCAAATGGAGGAGCAAGTAACAAAATTTTGCCTGAAAGACACAAGAATTTGCAGGGGAGCAAGGTTGTGTGTAAGGTGTGGAGGAGCAGCAGCGACCTGAGAGGAAGATGCTCTGAAGGAGACAGAATTTGGGAAAGGATGTGGAAGCATAAAGGATGGCTGTGAAGCACAGCAGAGAAGGAAGAATAAGAACAAGAGAGTGAAACAGCTCCCTCTGGAGCAGACCTGGAACAGAGAATTAAAAATATTGCTTTGAGCCATAGCAGGGCTTTAATTTCTCACACAAGGCAGTAATTTGCCCTACCAGTACTGAAAGGTTACAAAACCAAATACTTTATCAAGCACAATCAACTCTGGTCTTCAGCAAGGCAAAGTACCCCAAACTCCTGTAAGGGACTTTTGATGGACCATTATGATAGAGAGAAGGAAACATGGAATGGTTTGGGTTGGAAGGGACCTTAAAGATCATCCAGTGCCACCCTTGCCATGGCAGGGACACCTTCCACTGTCCCAGATTGCTCAAAACCCCAGCCTGGCCTTGGACACTGCCAGGGATGGGGCATCCCCTTCTCAATTTGCCTGGAAGCAGCAGGGAGGCTGTGGTGCCACCTCATATCAGTCACTTGCCACAGAAAATTCCCAGCTGCTCCTTTGTCTTTATTAATTATATCAAGAGAGATGGAGCACTGGGTGTGGAGGGGACACACACTGTATTGTCACGTGCTAATTTGGACAAATCCTGAAAGATGTTTGGACTTGTTCCTCTACTGCAAAATACCCATCCTGTTCACCACAGAAAAAACAAAACTACCATACAGCAATAACCCCTGTTCAAGCTTGTAGCTTGCCTTAAAGCACAGCTGAAACCACTTTTGTTTTTCTGCAGAGTCAAACCTTTATAGAGCAATCATGCAAGGAGGTTTCCTGGAGCTGTGATTTTTAAAGACTTCCCAGGTGCTTTGTGTTTTCCTTTCAGCACTCAGAATCTATATGAAGTGAGGAGCTTGTAGGGAGCTTCTCTTTTGCTATTTTTGATTGTGTGTGTTGCTGTTTTCTTGAAAGATGATGTACATTTTTGGCTAAAGGATGCAACTTCCCTGTGCCAGGAGAGACCTCACCTGGAAAGATTATTCCATGAGACAGCAGGTGAGAATGAAAACAGCTCAGTGCTATTCTGCTTTTTGTTTGCTTGGTTTTGCTTTCTGTCTTTTCACCATGAACCTGCCTGTGGGCACCTTTCAAAACAAGGTGTGGGATGAAAAGGTTGACTTTTGCTTTAGTAAAAGGAAATTGCTGGATTTGAGGGATCAAAGCATGGCTGGTGGTTTTGCCTGGCTGCAGAGAGCTGCAGGAAGGGAGGATGCAGCCAGAGGAAAGCAGGTGGATATAGAGGACTCTAACACAGAGCATTGGTTAACAGGATTTGAGAGCCACAGGTGCCCTCAGCTCATCCCAGTGGGGTCCAGACTCATGAATTCAAGTATTTGCCTTTCACTTTTTCACTCTACACAGATTGGAGGAGATTAAAGACAAGCTTGCAACAGATATCCTGGGAATGGTGGATTTCACATGCTTCCAATGTTCCTTTGTCATTAAAAGTCTGTCGTTCACATATTATAACTGCTTAACAGGTAAATGGAATATTGTGATAATAATAAATACCACACTGAGGTTATAATTGAGCCTTATTCAGGCATCTCCTGGATGAGAATTCCTTCAGCTGAGTCTCACTTTGGGAGCCTGATTGTGTGCCCTGAGCAGTTTTGTGTTTTCTCTTTTGGATGTTATGCACTGAAATAGTGACTGGCAGAGCTGAAGGGGCTCAGGACTTGTGGTGCAAATGCACCTCTTCAGTGGACCTCATTAACTAAATACATAAATAAACAAAAATTCAACTCCTTAGTGACCACTGTGTCTAGCTCAGTGTGTGAACTTGCTCTCCTCACCTAGTCCTCTGTCCACCCCTCACTTTGGGATCTCACTGCCCAAATTTGAGGCTGTGAGTGTTGGGTCCTGTCTTTGTGCTGCTCCTTGAGGTGCTGCCTTGTACAATGGTGAGCCCTCACCTGAGGGCTCACAGTGCCTTTGTGGGCTGCAGTAAATAAACTCTTTGAAAGAGTCCCTGGGGTGGGGTGATCTGAGTGATGCATTTGTGTGAGAGACACACTCTAGGAATTGATGGCATTTAAGCATTTTGCTGAAGACACCAGCTGTCCTGGAGGAACAGGAAAGCTATTGTGGGCCTGGACCTGCCTGCCTTCCTCTGGTGCCAGTGCTGCACAAAGCAAGGTTTTGTACCTCTAATGCTATTCAGCTTAGCAAAAGGTACAGCCTGGGACCAGTCAGAGATCATAATTAAAGAATTCTCAGCTTCCACCCCTCATATAAAGGTCATGTGTTCATATTTCAGTTATTTAAGTCAGCCTCCAGCATTCGTAAAGTGGCTGATGTTCTCCTAGTGCTGTGCAAACAATGTTAAAAACAAGGTAGAATTAATTTTCAATTAATCTGAGGCATTTGTAACAGGGATTAGAAAAATAAACAAGTTTTAGAGTCATCCCTCCTCCTTCCATATAAGCACATTTGACCTTGTTAGACTAATCAGATTTTATTTGTAAAATTAACTGTAAAATTCCATAGTAGTAATCCCAGATAGTCAACACTGACTCAAGCTTCATCCCCTTTTATTTCCTCCAGGTGGAGGAAAATAATTTTATTTGGGTTAAAAAAAAATTTGGTATATGAACAATCTCATTCTCTTTTTAAAAAAGTTTGGTTGTTATGCTACATTGTTAGTCTTCAGAATCTTTTTCAGCATTTCTGACTTCTAGAAATACTTAAATATTATTACTGTTAAATGAAACCTGAGATTCCTGCATAACAGCTTGCCTTTAGGAGTTTAAGTTAGAAAAACAACAACATGGGACTATTGTGATGAAATCATAAGAACTGGCAACTCTTTTAAGTTTTGAAGCCAGGTAGGGAAGCATTGTAAAAGAGAAGAAAACAGCCTGGCAGGGGACATTTTCCTGATGATGAAACCCCATGGAAAAATGAGTGGCCAGAGGATGCAGAGGGGAGATTTTAGGTCACTCTACCCACTGCAAGCACAGGAAAACTCCAATCTTCAACCACTGAGTGTGCCTTGTATTCATGGCCTTTGCTAGGCTAAGCCCCCTCTCCCCAGCTCCTTATTTGCTGATAATCTTTCTTTATCCTGATAAATGTTAGAAATGCAGGAACTTTTGGGCACAGTCTCTGACCTGTGCCAAGGGGATGCCTGGGGAGGATCCCCAGGGCTCAGGGCAAAAGCACAGATTGTGATTGATTTATTTGTCAGTAGGGTTTAAATGATGATTCAAGACTTGATTAGAAGGAGGAGCTGGGCAAAGCTTGCTCGCTTTCCTCAAAACTTGCTCAGAACAAGGAACTGGGCAAGGCTTGCTCCCATTCCCCAAAGAAACGTTATCCCCAGCACCAAGAGTCTGAAAAAGTCCTGGTCTTCAAAGAGGAAATGGCACAAGTTTGTCAGTGGTGTTTTAGCAGTGGACAAAGGCTTAGAGAGCACTGAAAAGGAGATCACCCAGCAGATCTCTGGTTTCTCATTGTGGTGCTATTACAGCAGAGCTTTCCTGCTCTCCTCTAACACCCTTAACACAGTTCAACTCTGGTGAGATCTCACTGCTGTGACTCTTCTTTCAGCACAGAGCATGAACAGGCATGTCTGGTCACAGAAACAGCACCAGGGTGCTGGAACCCTGGTCACTGGGAATTTTAGACTTTCTGTGCTGACAGGCACTGACCCCCAGGAAAACACTGCATTTGACCTGAGGCTGTAAAAAAGGCTTCTAAAATTGAATAATAAAACTAAAATTCTGAATATGTAATTTAAATCAAAGTGTATAATACCATTAGTGGAAAACTTAAAGTTTTAGAATATAGTAATACATATTAAAAAGAATAAAACTTAATGCCAGGGTTCACTGCATTCAGCAGTGTGGAGAGGTATTAATTCATGCTCTGACAGCTCATCCTACCTCTGCTTGTCTCTCAAAGCACTTGAATTTCATAGCCTGGCATTCTGGAGGGATGGCCAGAGAGTGTCCTAGCATGAACTGCACACTGTGTAACACAAACCCCTCGGTAAGAACTGAAGAATTGGGGGAACAACGGAGCCTGTGTGCAGCTCCTATCTGATCATGGAGAAAATTCAGCAGGAGCACAGAGCACAGAGCGAGCAGGAGGGAAATCTCCTCCAGAAAGGCTGACCTGGCACCCAGGGGATGGGAAGTGCGTCATGCTGAGCTCCCCCAAGGAGCAGCATCCTTATCTGCAGCTTCCCTGCCAGCCAGGGACATGACCTGAGAGAGCCCGGGTGCTGCTGACCCTGGCACCTTGGTCTGCCCCTGGGGCTGCTGTGGTCTGTGTGCTGCTGTGCCCTCTTCACTCAGGGATTAAACTTAAAAAGGAGGCAGTTTGATTTCACACCATAAAAAATTAGCAGTATTGTTATAAATGAGAGACAAAAGTCTTGATATTCAGCAAAATTTAGATTTCTTTATTTGATATAGACAGAGTAAGCAGTGCTGGGGGAACGTGAGGGGTCGCTGCCCACTCCATGCTCCATCAAACCTTGGTTTGCAGCCTCTTCTTGTACTATGGTTTCTCCTTGTAATCAATAATTTTTGGTTTTTTGCCGTCACAATTTTGCCAGGTAAGCAGTGGTGGTCGAATAAACATCCTTACACAAATTCACAAAGCCTCCAGGTGATGATCAGTCCCAGATAACCATCTCGTCTTTGTGGATAACCACCGGAGAAGTTCTGGAAGTCTGGTCCTTGAGACAGGCAGCACTGATCAGACAAAGGCAGGAAGGGCTATTGGAAAGTCTGATTTTGCAAGCTGGTAGCCGATACAACTTATTTGGAAAACATAATGTAACATAATATAGCATAATATAACAAGGTGATTTTAAACAGAATGATTTTATCATGTAATTTCCTTTATCTAGTGTCCACGCTTCACTTCAGAGCTTGGTATTCTGGTTTATACAAACACCAATACTCTTGTGATTAACACGAATCTTTTATCAATTATCACAGTATTGTTGTGCCAGTGGATTGTCCTGCCCGTTTTGGTGAATCCACCCAGAAACTAAACAGTGGTTCAGTTTCACATTGGTATCTTCCTAGTATGAAAAACTGAAATTCTCTCTGAGTTTGGACTGTATTGGTGCTGCTTCTCCATCCATCTTCCCCTCCCCACGGTTTCTGACCTGCTTCAGGCTTGTGCTGCTTTTTTGGGAAGCTGTTGGCTTTGTGTTACCATCAGAGGGAGCAGGAGAAATGGCCCTTCCAAGCCAATCCCCTCTCAAAGTATGTTCAGCTTTGATTGGGAGGGGTGGGAAGAGGTTCTCCTGTCTCTGTTTGACTCTGTTTTACTTTGAAACATCAAACGTCATTCCCCTGGCTTTGTCTGCCTCTCAAATTTGGGAGCCAGCAGAGGGAATATGATGAAACAGGTATTTAAGGCAATTAAGGAGCAGGCTGGAGCACAGGGCTGAGTTATCAATCATTGCAAGATCTACCTGGAGACATCAAAGAACTGTGTAGGTTCTCAGCACATTCAGTACTGCAGGTACACAAGAGGGGCTGTCTGGGGATTTCTTTGTATTTCTGTTTTAGCTAAATCTGCAATGAAGTGGATAAAATTATTACTTTACCTGCTCAGTGTCTTATGGTTTCCAAATCAATACTCTGGAAGAGAGAAAATCAGGAAATAACTTTTCCAGAGTTCTGATCTAATAAAAGTTTAAGACTGGAGCAAAAGATGGACCGAGAATCCCAAAGTGACACATAGCACTTAGCTTTGGCTCTTTTTTAAAAAAAACCCTTCTCATGCAGCTGCAGTAATCCAAAACAGAAGTGCTTAGCTTAGGGAAATCCAGAGGATAGAAGTGTTTTAGCCCACTTAAAAAAAAAAAAAAAAAAGCTTTCAGGGATCCAGCTACATCCTACAGTGTCTTCATGTTGTTACTCCTGTTTATTAAAATAGAATTTGTGTACTGATTTTTACAGTGCCCACTGTAAAAACCCTGCTAACTGTATTGATAATGTATTAGTGAGTCAGCAATAAGATTTTAGGCAAATATTTGATTTTCTGTTGACAGGATAATATTCTAGTCATTACAAGGGGATAAAAATGCGAAGTTCTGCCTGCCTCTGTTTAAATTATTGGTTGCAGTCCTGTAGTTCGGAGATGTGCTGGCCATGGAGCCCTGCTAGCCAGCAATGCTGATGAGCTTGTTAATGCCAATGGATTCTGGGTTTAAGGCATGAAATGTGGCCGTGATCTCCTGACTTCAAACCCTGAGAAACACCAGGCAATGAATGTGGAAAGGGAAAGAAACCAAAGCAGTGTAGTGGTGTGAGCAAGCTTAGAAAACTTTTGGGGAAAAGTTAGCTACACTACCTAATTAGTAGCTTGTTTTAATTTTCTTCTGCTTTTACTTAGAGTTAGAATTAAAACATGAAAAAGACAATTTTTTTGTTTGGACTCAGTTGTTTATTAAATTTTATTTAAAGTACAAAGAGTTCTTTAGTACTTCTAGCTATCAAGCTAAAAGTGAAAAAATGAAGATGAATTTAGCTAGTTTCAAGGTCTTTTAAAGCTAAACAGTCTAATTAAAAATTAACACTTATATTATATATACTTTTGACCTAATAACTAAACTTTTGTGACTCACACTGCAGGATTTTCTATTTAACCAAAAACTACTACTTAAAATCATGAAAAAGAAGGGGAAAAAAAACAACAACAAAAAGAAACAATGTCCAAAAACTACCATTTTGTTCCATACCTATTACTAGACTTTAAAACCCCAAATTCAAAACTCTTCACCATGTGACACTTCTATTCAACTACACACCTGTGATTCTAACTCCATCACTCAAATTTAAAAACCTTTTTTAAAGCCTCAAATCAAAAGCAGTGTTCCTTTAAAAGTTAGTGTCAAAAAGCACAAAAACTTCAAAACACACAAGCTTCTGGGTTCCAACAGGAAAATAGACTGGGATTGTTTTTTTCCCTGTAGCTTCAGCAATTGAATGTAAAAGAAAAATGTGTGATAATAATATATTTTTTTTGTTAATGAAGAGATTTTGTGGTGTTGGTACTTAAGCAAAACCCCACTAGGTGTCCCCAGTATGTTAGAGATACTCGGAGGAGAATGTTGGAGTTCTGGAGTCCGGGGTGTGGAAGCAATGCTGGAGCAGCCTGGTGAGGTTTGGGAGGGTTTGGGCTCCTCCTCATGCCCCAAAAACAGAACTCAAATTTGGTTCTGATCCTCGGAACATACCTGTGTCACAGGTAGTGACAGGTACTGAGGCATCCCTCAGTGTTTTCATGCTGCAACGAGACTTTTAAATGTGTGCTCCTCTGGCTATGACCTCACACACACACACTGTAGGTGTGTTGTGTGTTTAGAAGAGGATCAGACCTCCAATCCCAATAATTTAGAATCTCAATATTTATCAGCATCCAGTGTGGAGATAGCCAAGTGTGTGTGCAGGCAATCAGATTTTACCTGAGCTTGGAAACCTCTCGAGTAAGTGAAGGTCACCTGGCAATCAGAAGACTTATTTTTTTTTTCTGAGTTTTTTGGTGCATTTTTTACTGTGGGGTTAGGAAAGCTCCAAACACTGCTGTGCTACTGCTGCCTCAGATCTCTCCTTTTGCTTTGCTGGAGGTGGTGGGAAGGGTGTGGAAGACTCCAAGTCTCTGCATCATTTCAGTGAACCCCATTTAATCTCATTCATTGCCTTTTGGGTTGCCTTTTTGGACAGCAGAAGTTCAAAATCTGAAGAAAGTGGAGGTGTTTGAAGCCTTTCAGGCAGAAAATTAGCATGCTGACAAGGACTGTGGTTCAGAGTGTCTGCAACCCAAATTTAGCCTTACTAAATAAAAACCAAACTAAAAATCCCACTGGTTGTTTTCTGTGCAGTTCTGGCATTTTTGTGCTGGTATTCCTAATGAGCTTTGTAAATAATCTTTAAAAGTAATCAAAATCTGGACTAAAGCTCTGTGAGGGGCACAGTGACCTCATGACTAAACTTGTAATTACAAATCTGTGCTCAGTGTTGTTTATGCTCTACTACACATCAGTGCCAAAGGTGGTTGGATTTTAGATTTTAAGGGGGCTGAGAGGGAAGGCAAAACCATTAGAAGGCACAAATCCAGGTACCCTTAGGTATCTGTCCCAGTTCTATATTTATTTTTAATATTTAATTGCTTCTGAAACATAATAGAAAACAGTCTTATTTGAATGTTTCAGTAATCTTTTTAATAAGTCTGAACACTAGCTCTCCATGGGACCTCAAAAGTTGCTGTTTCAAAATATTGAAACCATTTTCTATTTCCACGAGAAAATTGTTTTTAATGAACGGAGACTGCAAGCTCAAAACACACATTAGCAAAAACCAGATTATTAAGCGAGCTGAGTGCTCATGAGACTTGCAAATTGATAACTGGAGAGAAGAAAGCTCCCCATGTAGCCCCGGGGCAAATAAAGCAAGGGCAGAACAAACACAGACCTGACAAAGTGCTGCAATATTGGCCCCAGGTTGCCCTGTTCCCAGCTTGGCTGAGTGCTCAGCCTCTCTTCCCCAGGGCTGCTGCTCCTTCTCCTTGTTTCGAGTCCTTCAGGGCACATCTGTGGCCCTGTAACCTCCTCTGGGTAATTTTTTCCCCCTTGTCCTAATGCTGGTTTTGCTAATAGAACTCTGCAATAGCTCTGGCGCCTTTGTGCTTATCTTGCTGTGAGGTGGGAGGTTGGACCTGCCTTGAGCAGTGCCATGGATTCCCTGAAGGAAATCCTACATGAGGACATCCAAGAGGGTACCTTGACCTTTTCAGCTTGATTTGTGTCCTAAAAGGCAGAGTCAGGAGCTGGGGTGACTCACATAGGTTCGAGTGACATGTTTCCTGATCCAACACTTCTCCCAGCATATTTCTCATCTCATTCTGATCTTAGTCATAAAGTTTTATGAGTGCTTTTCTTCCTGGCCTTTTTACCCTAGCTCAACGCTGCTAAGCAGCCCTTTGTTCCTTTTAGTCATCCACCCACAGCTTTCCCAGTTTTATTTCTGCCAAGATGAATGCTCCTGCTTCTCGAGGTCATTCAGCACATATTGATTCACCCAACTTCTAATCAGCCTTTTCTTGTTCTCCGGTGTGGGACTGGGAATCACCTGAAATTTAAATAGAATCCTGCCGATTAGGATGTCTGCAGAAGCAGATCCTCTTTTGTATGGGGCAGAAGATAAGCTTTAGGTTTCTAAATGCTCCAGCAATCTCTGACATGATTAGCACTCCAGGGAGTGTTCCTATTATCCAGAAGGGCTTTAATTGTGCCCTTGGGGTATTGTGAGGTGGGAGGGGAGCCGACCTGTGCTAGGAAAAGATAAATCATCTATCACATATCTGGGTGTTTTGAAGCCCCAGCAAACATCAGGTTGGAGCAGGAAGCTCAGCCACCATTCCTGCTGGGGGGAATTAGGGATAATTCCCCTGGCAGGGGAGGTTGGCACATCACCTGCCTCCAGGAGATCTGCTATGTCCAAGGCACTTTTTGGGAAGGCATGGCAGCTTTTAGGGCAGACCAGGTGTGCTGTGGCTGCTCCCCATCACTTACAGTGCTGGCAGTTCAGGGTGGGAGGGATCTCAGCCCAGGGATTCCTCTCTGGCCTCATGGGCAGCAGATTTTGTAATTTTTAATTTTTATTTGTAGCTCCTTTATAGGAATAGCTATCACTAAGGTCAGGGCTTCATCCGGTAGAGGAAACCTTGTTATCAAGAAGCATAGAGAGAGCAAGGATATAATTTTTATCTTGTCTTTAATTAGTGGGATTTTTTTAAATGGTTCCTTCACAAGCTAGTCCTTAAGGTTGCTGCTATTTCTGACTTGTCCGACTCTGCTGCCTCCTTCTTTCTCTCCCCCTCATTTCCACTTTTGGGTCTTTCCTGCCCCTTTTTTGCATCTCCCTCCCTGCAGAGTTTGATCCTCACACCTTCCCCAGGCTTTGCTTACCCTGCAGGAAGGATGAGGTGCTGCAGAGCCAGGCTGACACTGAGCTGTCACCGCTGCTACTCTGCCGTGCTCAGCTGCTGCCAGGTGCCCAACAGAGCTCTGGCTGCAGAGTCATTGTTTGGAGACCTCTGCAAGCTTGGGCGTGTGGCATGTCTCTGCTTGGTTCTTTTTACTTTGGCAGGGCTCCCCTGTGACAAACAAGGGCTGGAGTCTTGTCCACTAAAAACCTTGCAAAACAAAACAAACCTCAACTTGCATTTGATGTCCAGGTTTCCACCCGGGGCAATCCAGGCTTACAAACCACATGCTCTGCTATCTTTCTGCACAGGCATGTCCTGGTCTTTGTGGTGCTCAACTTTCGCTGTAGGAGTAGCTCTGAGACTGATATTGAGTTATTTAGTTAGCTCCCTAAGCCTTAATATCAATGGAAATAATACAGAAAAATACCCATCTATGTTTTCATAAAGTTTGGGATGGCTTGCAGGCCAGGTGGATTCTAGAACAAAAAAAAGAAAGAGTCCAGTTACAGTTATACCAAGTGGGCAGCATGAACAAGAAGCTGAAGAACATTTGATTTGAGGATATTTTAATATAGAATTAAACTAAAGTGAATGGCACACTTGAGTCAACTCCCACCTGAGCCAGGTCCACAAAAATGAGAATTATGCTTAAATAGGAGAAGCTAGATGTGACCAACAGGCTTCTCATGCAAAGGAAGAGCAGACACTAGATTAGATGTGCATTAAGCAAGCAGAGAAGAGGTGACTGCTCAGAGGCCAAACCCTAGTTGCCCTGTCCCTGCACACCCCAATGTCCTCAGTGTGGGTGGAGGGAGGAGGAAGGAAGGAGAGCAGGAGCTTCCACCTGAGGAGCTGAGCCTTGCCATGAACTCCTACCTGGGAGCAGGGCATGGAGCACAGGGGGCAGAGCAGGGTCCTGCCAGGGCTGCTGGGGATGGAGCTGGGCACGACCCTGAGCTGCACAGCGAGATCTGTGAGGAGATGCTCAGAAAAAAGATCTGTTTTCTTCCTGAGACTGGCTTTCTTTGTTTTCATGGCATTATTTGAAATACCTTCACTGAAGAAATAATTTTCCAAATACCAGGTTTCTTGGGAGAACAGGACAATTATTTAAAAAATTTTTTTTTTTGGGGGGGGAAGTACACACACACAAAGTCTGTCAGGGAGAACCCTTGGTAACTTTCACAAAATATGATTCTAAAATCTATGCATCTTTCAACACAGGAATCTAATTAATAGGCACAGATTTTTCTTCATAAATGAAGCAATCCTGTCTAAGGCTGTTGTGCGAGCTGTGTGCTGGGGCTGAGAATTCAGGTATTTGTAGGCAGGTCACTCTGGGATGCTGAAAGAAATGATCTCTTGTTTCTTGTGACCAGGGGTGACTTGGTGATGAGTGTCTGTCCCAGTGCCACAAGGCAGAGCCTGGCACAGACAGATTGGCATTGTAATGATGATACATTATTGATACAAGAAGTATTTCACCCAGTTACCCTGCAGACCTCTCCCACAATATCATCTTGTGCAAGTGCATTGAAATCTCTGTTGATATTGAGTGTGTCCGGCTGTGTCATTATGTTTCCAAACAAGCCACTCCTCCTCCCCATTGTTTCCTAAACCTCTCGCCAAAGAAATTATTTATTTCAGTGCTGAGCCACAATGAAAAAAAAAATTTATATATATACACATATATAGATACAAAGCAAGCCCAAAAAGTCTGTAGGAGAGCACTTTTTCAACTAGTAAAGGAAGGAAATGCTTTTGGGGGGGAGTGGCTTTAGGGGCAATTCTGTCATTACATTCTACTACATTTTTTTTTTCTTCTTCATGCAGAAATTTTTTTCAGGAGAGGGAGATGACTTGCACTAAACAGATCTATTGGCTGACAAATGTATCATCTGAATTTCAAAAATTAATTGCCCTCAAAAAAAGAAGAAATGCCTTTTCTGTTTTTCTGCCCCAAACATGAATACTTTGGGATGGTAACTTGTCTGTTGACATGTTGTCTTCCTTCCCAAAGTATTCATCTACACTTAAAATATTTGAGATTTTTTGAGGGGAGGAGAAACTCTTGGGGTTTGGGTTGGTTTTTTTGGTTGTTGTTGTTTTGTTTTGTTTTTCATTTGTTTGTTTGGATTTTTTGTTTTGTTTTGTTTTAATCATAGTGTTTGATTATCAACAGCACTGAGTTGTATAAAGGTGTGAAACAAAAGGACTCGTTCATATAAGCACAAGTTTACTACCAGCACAGAAATATTTTGAAAAATGTACAGAGGTCAGAGCTTAAGACAGGCAATATTCTGTATCTATACAGATATGAGTAGATAAGGAGATATTTATGGGCAAATGAAGCCTGGAATTCCTGTCAGTTGAAAAGTTTATGTTTTTATGCCAACTATGAAACTTTTAAAAATTGGTCTGTAAATTATTCAGATTAGAGCCTGTCAGTTGCTGCCACTGGATTTTCAGGTGTCCAGTTAGAACTGGAATTAGGATATGTCATGTCCTCACTTCATTTAGGATCAAGCTTCTATATTGAAAAACATCTCCACTGAGGAAATAAATATTATATGGCTTGGATGACTAGAAAAGATACCATAAAAGTCTAAATGTTCTAAGAAATCCAGCTCATTAGGAAACAATAAGGACATTTCTGTCCTGTGTGAATGATTTTAGAAAGGTGGTGTGAAGCTGCCCAGAAAAACCTGAAACAGCACCAAAAAAAAAAATTTAAATTCTGAGGGCAGAGAAATTTTTCATTCAAAAATATTTTTTTCAGGAAACTCAAGCTTGTATATGAAAATGTATGAAAATGGCAGAGATGATTTTTGTGTAACTCTGCACGTACACTTGTTGCCTCCTGTGTGCAGTCTGCAAAGCAGTCACACAATGACAAAGGTCAAGTGAGTAATGGGGTTTTTTTTTAAGGGTTTATGTGTGCAGGGATTTATATATATCCTGTTGCAATGAGTTATCCTGTGTGGTAACTTCAGAAATAGATTTAACATGAACTTCCTTGCCAGTTAAGGAAAGTTATATATGTCAACATAGTTATTCAGTAAAATGCCAGATGAGAGAGCAAGCTCTATAAGACCAATGGTGATGGGCAAAAAAAAAAAAAGAGGTAAATCTGGTGAGTGTGTAGTCACCCTGCACTCAAGCTAGATAGCAAATGTGGCCACTTCAAAATGAGCAGGAGCCTTATGTCAATTCATTTGGTGAGTTTTCAAATCTGAATTTCTTCATGTTTTAGAAAGGAACACGCCAGGTGCTGTGTGCCTGTCTGCCTTTGGGTTCTTACCCAATTTCCTTATTTGAGCATGCTTCTAATTGTGCCAGTTAAACAGTAAAAGGAGGTTAAAAAACTCATTTGGACCAGAAATATCCATGGTGGTTTAAGGCCAGCATGACTTTTGGCACAGCAGTTTGCCTTCAGTGGCAGAGATTGTGCCCCTGTGCTTTGGTGCCAAGGGACTGCCCATAACAGGGTCTGAACCTGAGCTCAGCCCTGATTTTTTACAGCCTTGCTGGTGGCTGGCCCTGCAGTGCAATGGCCTGGGTTGCAAACACCTTAGCAGGTAGCAGCATCCTAAATTGCAGCTATTTAACTTGGCTCTGCCTGCTCGACCCATGCCCTGCAAAGCTTTGGTGGAACTGCTCTCCTTTAAGCTGGTAACGAGACCTTTGCAATCTCTGTGCTTGTTTTAGTGAACTGATCTTATCTGCAGATCAAAATAGATTTTAAAGGTGCCAAACACTGGCAGTATATCTCCTGGACAACACTTTTGTTGCAACAGGTGAAGGTTTAAGAGTGAACAGAACATTGGGCTTGGCTGCTCTTTGTGCTCCTTTCAGCTTCAGGGAGGCTGTGGGAGGGATGGGAGCCCCTCCACTGTACAGAAATGTGACTTTTGGGGCTCTTTGCAGTGTGCATTGCACTCTGGGCTCTGATTTGGGCTGTTATCACCATGTTTCATAAGGACAACATTTGCTTTGACACACGTGGTGTTTTTCTTTCCTGTGCCTTACTATTAAATCCACAACTAGAAGCACGTTGCTGTGTAATTACACACACATGTCTTGCTTTGGGTTTAGAAATAAAATTGCAGGCATCTGCAAGGGGCATATCTATCAATTCAAACAAATAAGAACCCTCTTGTAAAACTTGCCTTGCTTCTCCTTTCAGCCTCAGCTGGAATGAATTCTGCAATGACCTTTGGTGGCAGAGGTCTGTGAAGGTGCCAGGGTTTTATTTTCCACCTTCAGAAATGATGTTGTGATGATGCTGAAACACTCTACAGCACTTAGAGGGTGTTATATAACCAGTTAAGTGTGTGCTTGGAGGAGCTGGAGCACTCTGGCCAGGAAATTGGGCTGGGGAGAAGAGTCATCATGGGTCAGGCCTGTGTCAGGGTGTGTGGTGGGGAGGAGGTCAGGCAGCCTTGGGATTTTGGAACAGAGCTGGATTGGAGACTGCTGCTTTGGGATTTCTTCCCAAAGACTCTGTGGAGAAGCATTAAACCACAAAAGGTTTAATCTGTCAATCCATGGGCAGTGATGGAGAGGGTCATCCTGAGAGCTGGACAGAGAGGTGCTTCATCACCTGTGCCCTAGGTGTGAATGTCCACTTGTGGACAGAGCTGGAATCAGGGAGCAGAGGGTGTTCAAGGGCTTTCCTTGCCCCATGAACCCCAGCTGCCCCACAGACCTCAGCAAAGACAGCACAAGGTCACGTCTTTGCACTCTGCTGTCACAGCACTTTATGGGACAGGAGGTGGTGGATGAAACCCAGCCATGGAAAACACTGCCTGTGCCTGGTGGAAAAGTCCCTGTCCATCCTGTAGTCCAGCAGCAGAGCTGGCCTTTCCCTGCCAGCATCCCTGGAGCACACCCAAAGCCTGCAGTGAGCTTGCACTTGTGCACCTCAAAGCTGTGCTCTGGCTGCAGCAGGGAGCTGGACCCCCCAGATGTTTCCCAGGTCCATCATAGGTGCTATTAAACACAGGAAGGGGAAGAAGAAAATAGACTTGTCTAGTGCTGTTTTGTCAAAATACAACCAGGACAAGTGCAAACTAATTAGAAATCGAGACAACTCCCATACAAAACGCAATGGTGTGTCATGTGTGTGCCAACAGGCAAAGTGATTACTCAGTTGTTGTTCAGGCAAAAATTCCCACTGAGTAAGGTCAGAGTAATCACCTCAGGATCTGTCCCTCCTGTGCTTGCCCCCAGTTGCCACCGTGCTTTCCATGTGAGGAGCTCCAGGCACTTTGTGCTCAGGGCTTTGCTGACTCAAGGCAAGGCTTGGCACGACAGCTGGACATCACCCACGCTCTGGGAGAGGAAACACAACCTCGTGGGCTCTGCCTGTGGTCCTCCTCCATCCCTGTGCCTTCTGAAATTGCCACAGGGGTTAGGCAGTGCTGCCTGTGGGAGTGATCACAGACAATTGATCACCTTTCCATGCCATGCCCTTCACCAACTCTTCTCCAAAAGCTGTTCTGGTCTTTCCCTCATTACAGGGAGGTGAGGGAGGATTGCTGGTGCCTGCTGTATCCATGTGCCCCCTGAGCCTCACAGTGTCCTGAGGCAGGACCAGAATAAACTTCCTCTTAAAAAAATTTAACATAATACCAATAAAACAAAAGTAAAACCTTATTTATTGATGAGTTCTGAAAAACACAATTTCTGAAAATCAGTGTAAGAGGATGCTATGAGGTTTAGTGTTGGACCTGAGCTACTCAGTTTTTCAACCTGTGTCTCGGTTTTGAGACAAATTTCAGGAGAAAATTCCCTGGAGTGAATGCTTCCTCTAAAGAGAAGGGCTCCAATAATCCCTTTTTGCCAATGAAAGAAATTAATACCCGGGTGAAAGTGAAAAAAACACTGTTTATTAACAAAAAATAAGGTTCTGGGTAACCTCCAGGTGTCAGTACAGAAAATAATAATGAAGAAAGCCAATAGTACAGTTTGTACTAATACAGTGTTTTGCTCCATTTGTACATTTTTGGGGTTTGTGCGCACTGGGGATTACTCTTGTTTTTTCTTGAGATCTGTAATGGTAGAGCTGTGGTGTTTTTCGTGAAAATCCTGGTTGTGTCAGACCCTTCCCACTTCTCCCTGAGTCAGTGTTACTCCTCAGAGCCCACCTGCAGGGCCTGAAATTACCCTGGAGGTCCATGGCTTGGTCTGGTTGCCTTATTCTGGGTCAGCTTTCAGGATCCTGGACCAAAGATTTTGATCTCCACAGGCAGGAGAGGGTGGACTTTTTCTGAAGGGTAGGACTCTGGTGGCTGCAGTCCTTTTAGTAGTAATCCTTAATTTCAGTGTAACAAGCACTGCTAGACGTTAAGCTGTGTCACACTGTGTTCCCATCCTTCTATTCCAGGGATTTTCAGTTCCCTGCATCCTTTTCCCCCCCCCTGTTCTGCCATCTCCCTGCAGGGATGGATTGCATTCCCAACTTAAATGCCAGAGGCTCTCATCATCCTCCCACCGCTCCCCACTCACTGTCCTGGGCAAGGAGCTGCACCTGCCCCTCTCCTGAGCTCTGGGTTTCCCTCCTGGCTTTTTCACACCTGCCCCAGGCCAGCTCCCCTCTGCTCCCCTTTCCTCCCTGGGCCCCACCCAGCTTTATCTTGGAGGCAGACAGAGATATGACACACAGCTCTGTTCACTTGGCTGATGATCTGTCTACAATTAGCCCAAATGCAAGCTAGCACAGCAAGAAGGAAAGGAAGTTACAGGCAGGGCTTGAGAGAAAATGTCCTGCTCTGTGGCAACAGCAAAGGAAGAAGAAAAAATGATTTTATTTACAGAAAAAAATCAGGCTGCATGGTAGACTTCTGGGCCAGTTACCAAGACTTATCTACAGACAGGACAGTCCCCACTTTGACTTCATTTTCTTGTGCTCATTAGTGATTTTCTCTTTATACTTCTCTTTATGTGCCCCTGGCTTGATGAACCATAAAATCACCAAATGGATTGGCTTGAAAGGGACCTTAAAGATAAGCTCCTTCCAACCCCTTGGCATGGGTAGGGAACTTTGCACTGGAAAAGATGGAGATGTAGCTTTTGAGATTGTGAAAGAGCAATGCTCTAGGAGGAAATGTCTCCCTTTCTGCTTGTGTGGGTATTAAGTGTGGCTGCTGGGAAGGAAAAGGCCTGTCCTTTGGGAGAGTCTTATTAAGGGAAACCAGCTATTAACAGGTATATATGGAAAGGGTGGGGTTCCTTATTACTGCACTCATTTCAGCATCTCCTATCTGCCTCAGGAGTGCATCATGGTGATATCAGCCTTTATTAATATAAAACTCACTATTACACACCCCTGATTACCCCACAGGTGTAATTCAGTGGGTCTCTGACACTGCAGCCTATCTGATTAAAGTGGCAGTAGAGTGATCAGTGACACCAAATTAAGCTGTCAGTGTAAAGGATCTTTTGGTGTAAAGTTAAATTATATCCAAGGATTAAAACCTGGGAGACTGTGATCTAATTAGCTGAAGTTTATCCTGTGAGTGGTTGGGATGTAATAACTTGGTGATGCAGAGATGAAAATGCCCAATGGCCAATTTTCTCTGTGGGAAAGTGAGAAGTTACTTGGGTTTGGTATGTGCTGCATGACTCTTCTGTGTGTTTTTTTGATTTTTATTTTCCCAGTTTAAGGAATATACCATTGTGGAAAGATGTAGTCACTTTAATTTTTTTCCAAGCATGTATGGATTACGGAATTTTCCCTCTCTCTTTAAGCACAAGTATCTGTATCTCATTCCTGTCTTTATTACAGAGTTACCACAAAACTCTAATTAGGGGAAGCATGTTTTTAGTGGTGGAGCTGCTAAGAAATTAGTACTTCTGTTCTGAAGTCCAGTGTTGACATTTAAATGCTGTGTAGGAATAAAAAAGCCTGTATTTCTTGCAAAACAAAACCCAATTATTTCCAATGAAAAATTTCCAGAAAACTTTCATTTTTATAGTACAGATGTATTATACTCTACTTTCACACAGATTTTAATAGAGAGTTAATAGATAGTTTAAAAAAAACCCTATCAAAGCAATTTTCCCATTAATTTTGTTGATATGAAAAATTGTTTGTTTTCTTGATAACACTTATCAGGCCAATTCTGAAAAACATTTAATTCTGTTTAAAATTACTTTTTTTTGTTGTGTTAGTAGAAAACTCTTCCCTCAGATGTTTCTGATCACCTTTATTCAGCACAGGAGTGGCCCAGTGTTTCACCTGGGAACTGCAGGGTGGCTTCAGATGGATTTTATGGGACTCAGCACAGCTGAGAATGAGTCCCACAATATTTACCCAGGCATGAGACAGCCAGGTGTAATTATATTGGCTTTTATCATTTTCTCCTGGCTGCCTGGCTGATAAGCTGCCCTTGGTGAGGGCTGCACGTTTCTGTGGCTGTGAGTGCACACAGAGACACCAGGGCTCCCCACTGCACCATTCCAGCCCCAAAGGGAGGGGAACTCTTCTCATTTGTCAGAATTGAAGCTTTTCTTGTCCTGCTGTTGGTAGTGGGGACTCTGATGTGTTTCAATCATGGCTTGGGATACACCCTCCCCTTTAACCCTTCTCCATACTTCGCTCTGTGAAATCAAATCCCTCAAACTGACCCTTCTTCAGAGAGCTTGGTGCCCAAACTGCCCTCATTCTGCACGACTTGGAAATAAAAAACCTTTCTCCGAGTGCCATTATGCTGTGTCCTCATAATAGTTCTTGTTTTCTCTTCTTTTTCCTCCTCTAAACTCAGTTGATGTGCAGAGGAGCCCAGGCAGTTCTGCCCTGTCAGTGAGCAGAGGTGGGAAGAAGGTTTTTATCATCTGCCAGTCAGAGGATGCATGTGAACAGGCAGGAGAAGTCAAACTGGCCTTTAATGCAAAAGATGAGCTGAAAAAAAGGTGTATTTCAATGACAGTGAGAAAGTGATATAAGGGATTAAAAGAATTGTGTGCATCTTAAAAGGAATGATAAACATCCCAGATTCTTCTTTTCAATTTCTTTTTCTATATGTCAATATTTAACTGTAGAATTTTAGGGAAGGGATATCTTGGGATCAATACTTGTATTTCAAGCAGTGCCTTTGACCCACTCACATGCCAAGCTTGTTACTCGGTGTCTAAATAAAAGCTCTGCTGATAAGTAACCAGTGCTGTTACCAGTGAACTGTACAGGAAATGTGCTGGCTTTTTACTCACTCAGTTTGCAGCTGGGGATGCAGGCACTGGAGTGAAAGCTGAGCCTAATTCATGACTGTAAATGTCAGGCATTGGAAATGGTCATCATTGCTCACAGCTGAAGTCTGCTCCCCATTCCCCAGCACCTTTTGTTGTTACTTTGTCAGGTTTCTCTCCTGAAGGATGTATTTTCCAATCTTCTCACTTCTCTAATTTCTCTTTCCCTCAATCCTGCAATTCCTGTGGAGCTTCCTCATGCCTTTAAAACACTTCCCACACTTCTTGTGGCCAGAAAATTCCCCATTTACCTCCAAATTATCTCTGGGGAGAAAAAGCAGAGGTATTGGGGATGATGTGAGGAGCTGGGCTTGCATTTCTACAGTGGGTTTGGGATGGTTATTTTGAGGGTAAAGGCTGTAATTTGCTCAGAATTTATATTCATTTCATGAAAATGAAGTTCTTATTCATGTTCCATTTTTAATTGGTGCTTTTAATATATCCAAATGTGTGCTAGCAAGAAGAAACATGCTCTCTTTATGCTTCCTCCCACTTTTTGATTGTTTTCCTTTCACTCTGTTCACTTCCAACATCTGATCAGCCAATTTGTCTGCCTAAGGTTTCTCAAATATGATTTGCCATGTGCACCAAAATATGCTATATGGATAAAAATAAGGAATGTTAAGTTTTAAGTCCTCAAAACTCTATATATTATTTTAATTTTCACAAGAAAAGTTAAATTAATTATTTTGGAGATGTTTCATATGGTGAGGACTCTTTCAGGCTTCTTCTCTTGATGCCTTTTTTTCCCTTAACCAGAAATACATGTTCTTTTGCCTGATGCCATTTTTATACTCCTGCCATTATCTCCCATGCATACCTTTCCTTTAAGTATTTAATTGATGCTGGAGACTGTACCCTGTTCAAAAACAATTACATTAATTCCTGTATTTTTCACATAATGTGGTGTGTGTCTGCTGCAGCCTACAAAGGTTTAATAACAAGGCTAAATGCTCTCTGTGGGTGCAGTGAAGATTAAGCTGGTCTGAGTATGGAAAGTGCAGAAAGTAAAGTGGAGGGGGAAGGCTTTTGTTCAACTGAAGTGGGGTGAGAAACCTTTTCCTCACCCGGGGCCACACAGGGTTCCCAGGTACCAGTTTTCTCCAGTGGCACACACCAGTCTGCATTTCCTTATCACCCAGACCTGGGATGAGAACACAGCTGCAGATCCCAGTGGGGTCTGTGCCCCTTCCTGCCCCACAGCACCAGGATCCTTCAGCCTGGAGCCCCCAGGGATGGCACAGCCCCACCTGGCACCTGTGTGGGGTTCTGGACCCAGCTCTGGGGCTCCAGCACCAGGTACTGAACTGTGGAAGTGAAGGTGATCACAGGGCTGGAGCACCTTTCCTGTGAAAGCAGGCTGAGAGTTGGGGTTGTTCAGCCTGGAGAAGAGAAGGCTCCAGAGATACCTTAGAGCACCTTCCAGTACCTAAAGAGGTTATAAGAGAGCTGGAGGAGAACTTTTCACAAGGGCATGTAGTGATAGGACAAAGGGGACTGGCCTTAAGCTGAAGGAAAGCAGATTTAGATGAGATATTAGGAAGAAATTCTTCCCTGTGAGGATGGTGAGGCACTGGAATAGGTTGCCCATAGAGGTTGTGGACTCCCCATCCCTGGAATTGTCCAAGACCAGGCTGGATGTGGCTCTGAGCAACCTGGAACAGTGGGAGGTGTCCCTGCCCATGGCACAGGGTTGGAAGAAGATGATCTTTTGGGTCCCTTCCAACCCAAGTCATTCATTCTATGAGTGGGGAAATGGGAGTCCAGGAGCATCCTTTGGGCCAAAAGAGTGGAAATAGAGACTGGACAAAGATCAGTAGAGAGGATGAGGAACAGGGGTGGGACTTTTCAGGGCACCACTCTGGGGAATTTTCCATCAGGATGGAGGTTTCACAGCTTTGTGCTCAAGAGTCAGCTTTCAAATTCAACCAAGCAAGGAAACAGCGCAGCCCTAGCCCTGTGCAGTGAGAGCTGTGTGCACACAGGGATATTCCCTGGTGGAAAGCTGTGCTTGTGCTTGCAATACAGGGATTTTGGGGAGGGTAATGGCAGGAGAGGAGGGAGGCCACACTGGTGTGTGTACAGACAAGGTGTTGCAAAATTATAGTTGTGTCAGCAGCTGGCCAAGCCACGTGGATGTAGTGAGGCAGAACTTGTTGCCTTTAGCCTCATTCTAGGGAGCCAGATTGGGTGAAGCAAATTTATTAACCCAGGATTTAATTTATAATTTCTCCTGGAGGAGAAAATTCAGAACTCATCTTGTTCTTTTCTCCCCACTCTGCTCTTGCCATGCCCGAAAGGAAAAGTAACCAGCTGAGGTTTAAGGTGTCTGACAGCAGCCCTGATGCAATGGCAGTGCAAGGTGAAATAACCAGTTGCAAACCCTGCCTGGGAGCGTGGAAGATTTGCTGGTGCCATGCTGAGGGACAAAGCTGCCCCTGGTGCCCGTGGCTTCCCAGGCACAGCCCCACTCTTTTAGCTCTGGTGTGGGCACTGCCCTGGGTGTTACTGCCTCAGCAGCCAGAAGTGCTGAGCCAGGTGCTGCTCAGGAGGGTTTCCATCCTGTCTCCCACAGAAATCAGAGTTGCGTAAGGGCACAGGCTGGAATTCTTTCTGGGGCACGGGGGAAAGGGAAGTTGTAATGGGATCAGTGTGTGCAAGGCAAGATCCTGTGGGAGAAGAGAGGGTGACAGCCAGGTTTCTCTCTGCTAGCTGGGAGAACAGATCATTCACCTGCTGGTTGTTTTTCATTCTCAGTCTGCTCGTCATTTGACCTGATGTAAATTCCTGTTATCTGTTCCTATATCCATTCTCTTGTGCCCAGCAGGTTCCTGTGCCATCACTAACAGCTGCTGGAAGTGTCAGACTTGCTCTTCAAAACTAGATTTCTCCCACGGGGTTCAGTTTCTCCTGGAGATGTGTACCAATGTGCCCTTTACACACACCTGGCTGTGAAGAAACTCTCACAAAGTTCCTTACAAATCAAGCACACAAACCCTTCAATAATAAAAGGGAAAACCAAGGTAATATGATGTGAGGGTCTGTAACAGACCTCTATGGTATGGAAAAGGATGCATAGTGATTTAAAAATAAATAAAAATCCCTATCATGACAGTCTGAGGGTGGGACTATGTGGTAAACAGACATCTCACTCTCCCAAAGGTCAAGAGAAAGAGGTCAACAGGAGAAGAAATTGTGTGACCAGGTTCCTCCAATATGGGAGAGACAACTCATCTCAGAAATGGGAGGCAGCTAATAATGGGCTGGCTATTTCAGTATCCTTCCTGGTTAAAAGCAATGGATTGAACAATCCAAAGGTGGGAGTGAACTGAGTGATCATAAAAAAAGCTTGGTCACCATGATAATAATCGTGGATTTCAGGAAAGGTACGGAGCTGTTTGGCTGTTATTTGGGACAAAAGTCTAAAGAGTAAAGATGACTGGCATTAAGGTACTGTATACAAAACATGCTGGTAGACTTTCCTGATGCAGCAGCCAGCTGGAAAGCTTTGTCTGAAATGCCCTGCAGTCCCTGGAGACAAGTTTGGTGCAGACAGGCACAACCCCACTTCAGATGTGGCACAAACTCAAGTGTGGGGAGCAGTTCCTTGGCAGCAGCAGACCAGAAGGACCCAGCTGTGAACAGGGTATAGAGGATGTCCAGGGGCAAATCTGGCCTTCAGCAAGAATGGCCAAACTCTAAACAGATTTGTGCTACATTCTGGGCTCTCTGGATTTGTTTTGTTTTGGGATTCCAGCACGTTGTACCTTGAGTGTTTCGTGTCCGCAGGAATGTGAGCAGCATGAAAATCAAGATGAGGGTGATTGATACGGTGCTGTTTGTTTGCTAACCTGGTTCCAAAAGGTTATTCCGCTTTGTAGTGTGCTCTGAGTTATAAATGGAAGTACCCTGACATCTGGTTCTGCTCAGAAACGTGCACAGTGAAGCCAGAGGTTCACAGTGCCCTGAGCAGTGCTGATGTGTTCGTGCAGTCTGGGGAGACAAGGGATAGAGCTCTTGCTATAACAATATTAATAATACTGATGAAAAACAAGAGATTTGAAAGAAATCTCATGTAATTACCAAAGCCCTGTGAATCAGCCAGCTTTGTTGTCTTGCAACCCTCTTGCACGCTAAATAAGTTCTGTTAGTTGCTGCTAGAGGTTCCTTTTACTGTTACAAAGCTGGAGCATGAAGAGAAATATGTGCCATGTCCAGCTTTTCCTGTTCAGGGAGTCATTTTTTCCATGACGTCTAATCTTTTTCTTTTGCTGAACTGTCAGCAAAGCCAGACCACTTTGGCTTGGCATTTCGCCCACATCCACCTACATATTTTTCTTAACAGCAAACAAACTAATTAAATGCCTTTATCTTATGAGGCATTCCTTTCTCTCAGGTAGTTACTGATTAAAAAAAATAAATAAAACTTCTCACTATTTTGAGAAAACAAGAGATGAGTCAGTGTGTTCACAGCTTGGTTTATTATTAAATAAGAAAGCAGGATCAAAAAAAAAATGAGCAGGGTGGAAAAAAATGTTAGTGCTGTCATATTGTGTTTGTGGCCAGTGAAAAAAAGACTGTTCTCCCTCCAGTGAGCATTTCCAATATCTATTAAAATTCATGAGCAATACATTTGCACATGAAGGTGGACAGGGGTACATAAAAGAGGCAGAGGTACTTCTCATGTGAAAGATTATTGTAGTAAAATGTAAATTTTAGAAACCGAAGTTCATATTGCTTCGTGCTCAATAGCCCTTTCAGTAATCCAGCTGGAAGTAGAAAGGCAATTATTCAGAGTCAACAGAGCTCTCCAACTCTAATAGATAACAATGGCCTTAAAAAGAAGACAAAACTTCAATTAGAAACTTTAAAAAGAGTTGCACATTTTTAAAGCTAATTAATTGGGAATGGAAAAATTCCATCAGGTCATCTAAGCCAACATCTGCTATTGGGGGTGTGGGGGATAGCAGGATGTGTTCTCTGGAATTTGTAGCTCCCAAGCAATTCTCTTGAAGATTTGGATAAATTCCCTGGATATATGTTGTGTAGTGAGTGTCAGGACACATCTGTGTAGAATGGCACAGGATAACAAGGGAGCAGGACACAGAGTCTGGCTGGGTGGTGCCATGAGAGCAGTGGAGCTGGTTCTGAGATGGTTTCTCACACCAGGATTGAGGAGCAAAGGTGGTGCTGGTGAGGGCAGGTGGCTCTGGAGTTAACCTGAACTGATCCCCATGGACCTGAGCAAAAAGGTGCCACTGTCTGAGCACTGACTGCAGCACCCTGACCAGCCCAAGGCACCAGCCAGGCAGTGCTGAGCATGTTGATAATCTCCTGCCAGGACAGCAGCCACTGTAATGCTCTAAACTAAAGTGAAAACAACAATAAAGAGGTCTTCAGTTGTCTCCTTCCCTAATATTAAGCCCGGTTCTAGGCTTGCCTGTGTTTGTCTGGAGAACATTTTGTGCCCCAAGACAAACCAGGAGACGCTTGCTGCTATTACCAACAGCCCTCATTCTGCCTTGGGAGGTGTTGCAAAATGTGTAAATCAGCTTAGTTTTTCATCCCTGGGTTTTCTTAATCAGGACTTCAACTCCAGCCTTTGATGCAGGCTTTACTCACAACAGACCTATTAAGTTATTTGCTCCTGCTATTGTATATCCAGGAGATGCACACATGCCCCACAGTTACATAGAAGCCATCCAGACTGACACCAGTGTTTATGCAAATCTCCAGGATTGATCGTTTGGCCTAGACTTTTGGGATAAAGTGCCAACCCTATATTTAAAAACTACCATGCCATGGAGTAGCATACCAGCCCCAGAAGAAAAAAAAAAAAAAAGGCAGGAGCTATTGGCTTCCAGTGGCACCATCTCTAATCCCAGCCTCCCAGCCCTGAGTGATTCAGAAGCAGGCTGAGATCTCCCATGCATTGTTTTGATCTCTAATCCTGCCTGGTCCTCCTCCTTTGATATGCAACAGAGGGCTGCTGTTTGCCAAGAGGTGATTAGGAGACACCAGTTGCTGGAGGTTTGGTGGCACTGGGCGAAGTGGAGCCAGTGTGGCCTGAATAAGCTCATGGGTGGAGCTGATGGTGAGTTTGGCCAGACAGTGATGGTGAGGAAGGCTAAATAACCCTGACACCAGCTCCCACCCTGCCTTCCCACTGGGCCAGCTGCAGCAGGAAAACAGGCTCTGCCAACCCAAGTATTGAGTGTGTGCCTGTAGACAAATGTGGGAGTCCCTGCCTCATCCCAAAATAGCCCAAAAGTCATTGGCTTGTTCTAATGCCAGCCCTCCCCCTGTGGATCACTTGGGCTCCACCAACCCTGATGTTCCTAATCTTGGCCCTCAGCACAGGACCTCTGGGAGCTCATCCTTATGAGAAGCACTAATCCCTGCAGGACGCTGCGCAGGCTCTCATCCCAGGCTCCTGCACTTGCCTTATGGTAAAACAGGAAACTCCTCAGCTCCTGCTGAATGAAGCCCTGGCCCTGCTCTGAGCTTTCTGGGGCGTTTCCACTGCCTTTGGGCTTCGATTAGCACTGGTGCCACGTGGGTGGGTGTTGAGGCTCCAGTGTCTGAGGGACCATGTGGAAAACTAAGGGACCAAAGAGTTGCATGGATCAATGTGTCTGTGTGCCTGCAAGGCCAAACAAGCAAAAGTGGGAGTGTCATCCTGATGGAAAACAGCCATCTGTGATTTGTCCAGGTGTGTTTTGATAAAACAACCATGGCAGAAACCAGGATGGTCAGGGGTTAGTTTATATGAGCTGAAGATCTCTTGGGCTTCGTGTCCTGTTCTGCTGTGTCCTGATGGATATTTAAAAATAGGATGGCTACCCTGTGGGGGAAGAGTCCTCATTCATTTTGTGCCAACTCAGGGCCTGTAAGCAAGGATATCACCCCATCATTAGGGCTCAGGCTGCTCACAAAGCTGTAATTTCTGTTCGGTTCTTGTAGTCCCGTAAAACTGAAGAGTCAGCATCACCTAGGGCAAGAGGGTCATAATTCACTTAGGTTCAGCTCAATGTCACTGGATTAGAGTGTTGAGAGCAGAAGCTGAGGAGTTTGATAGAACATGAGCATCTGCAGGGCCTGTCTGGCTAAGATAAGGGCTGATTTGTGTGGAGGCACACAGTCTTTCATTGGCTCAGAAGGCAGATGAGATTTTATTGTAAGGCTAAAATGAGCCAGTGCCTCCTGGTGTAATCCAGCATTGATTATTCTGGGCCAGATTCAACTCATTGTGTATATATATATTATATGTACTGAACAGGTGTTTTTGTTTGCCAAATAAAATGAACAGAAAACTACAGTGTAAAAGCAGACAGGGCTGTGGTCTAGGCTTAAGACAAGGGACAAGATGGGTGTTAGGTCTCAGAAAAGCAGTTTTCTTCATTGTGAAGAGAAGCGAGTTGCAAACTTGGCTGATCACTGGTGCCGGGAGTGCTGAATCAAATACCTTCATTTAGGACAAACGGATGTTGAGTGTTACTGGAAAGGCTGTAATAAGTTACTTGTTCCTATGATAATTGGCTTGCAATCATCTTCTAGGTAATGTTGCTCAGGTTATTTGTGTTGATCACAAAGGAAGCTTCTAGCAGCTTCTCATAGAAGCCACCCCTACAGCCCATCCCAAACCCCCAAAATGTTGCCATGCAAACCCAATACACCCAAAAGATCACCTGGCATGTGCCTCCAGCTCTGAGCCTTCCCTACACCCAGGAATCCTCAGCCAATATCTCCAACCTTTCAGAAACTTTCCTCTATGCCTCAGATTCTTAGATCATCTTCTGTCAAGGCAGAGCTCTAACACAGGAGCACTTTTAGCTCAAGGTGGATTACACAATTACCCCTTGAGACAGTAGAACTTACTGGAGGTCTTTAGTCCCTGCTAAAAGCAGAATGTTAGACTCAGTTCTTCTTCTGGACTTGTGTCCACATGCATAACCCAACCCCAGTGTTAGCCCAGGAGTCTGGGCAGCTCGACCCAGACTGTTGGACAATCAGCTTTGCCAGAAATCTCTCACAAGCATCTCCCATCAGAGGAGATACCTGGCTCTGCTACTCCCACACTCCTCTGCCTCCCTCAAAACTCAGGTGTGAGCCCAGAGCTCCATCTCCTACACCAAAATCCTCTTGCAGCTCCAGTGATACCCTGAGGTGTGTCCCAGGAGCTTCTCACTGCTGGGCTTTCCTGTGGCTGTTTAACAACAAAGTGGAGGCAACCCAGGTGGGATTTGTCTTTCCTTTCCCTTTCCCCTGGGCTGTCTGCTCTCTCTCTGGTCAGTGCAGGGCACTCAGCTCACCCAGAGGCACAGCCCCACGACTGAGAAGGGTGGGATGAATAAATACACCGTCTTTTCCTCATTTTCTCTCCACTGGTTGCTGGGAGAGTTTTGGTACACTTGCAGGGACACTGAAAGCTGGGTGTGCAACATTCCATCTGGCTATGAAAATTTATATTTAATGAACAATCTAAACTGTGATTGAGTGTTGCCAAATAGCCCTATTTGCCCTGTTTTAATAGTCTTTGACTCGGTCACTTATTTCTAGCCCTTGCAAATGTGTTCTTTTGGTCGTCTGTTGGTGCTCTCAATAGTTAATTGGTAAGAATGTTACCTGGTGTGGTCTGAGTACAGCCCCTGACCTGCGATGTGTGGAAGGAGACCCTACACTGCTGTGGGAGGACTGAGCCCTTGGTGATGCTTAGACCCTCGGTGCCATGGATTTCAGCTCTGAGGAGCTGCTGTGTTGTGCTGAGGCAGTGGGCTGAGCCCTTCCTTGGAACCCCTGTCACATCTGGAACAGTCTCTGAGACTCCAGATCCATGTTCATCCAGCATGTTCTGAGCTGGAATGGATGGTAAGAGGAGGTTAGGGAGAGAGGCAGCAGTCAGAGGAAAACAAAACAGACCCACAGCCTCCTTCTTCTAGGAGCTGTCAGAAAAACAACTGGTGGAGAGCTGATTTCAGCTGTTACCTGACACCAGGTGATATCATGGTGCTGTCTGGGGTGGGGTCTGCAGAGAACTACTTTGGTACACGAGCATTAAAGATGTAATGGCTGGTTCAAACAATGGGAGCCAAGGGAAATAAAAGAGGAGGATAAGAAAGTAATTGTCATAATTAGGCAGGAGGAGAAAACTGAATAGGCTGTGTTGGAGGCAGAAAAGTGCTGCTGGGATACCTGCTGCAGGTGTTGAGCTGTAATGGCAAAGTCTTAAAAGGAAAAATTAAGAGTTGTGTAATTAATACCCCATGAATAATGCAAATAGGTGCCCTCACAAGTAGTTGTATAACTGATTTTGTTACAGGGGTTCTGCATAATTCCACAATGTGCTTTTGATTTCCAGCTCTCTTCTTGATGTTCTTCCTCCACTTTTCTGTTACAGGAGTTGGCTTTCTTCTAAGTTTGCCATGTCTGTCCCCATTTTCCTATGAGACAGAGATGCTTAACAACTTGGCTCAGCTAAGATAGGAGGAAGTGAAAGGTGGATCCCTGGGGACCTCCTTTGTAGGAGTTAGGGAGAGAGAAAAAACCTGTAATGATTGTGCAGGGTAACAGACTGACTTACAGGGGATTTTGGCAGCTATACTCCCACAAAACACTGAAACAGCTTCTCCAGGGAAGGAGACACCTCCAGCCTCTGGAGATCACAGTGCAACCCTGCAGGATACAGAGGGCAGAGAAAATCTCCAATGGAGAGGGCTGAAATACATGGGCTGTCCTTGGTGTTCATTTCCCCCCCTGTCCTGTGAGTCACTGAGGATTCACCTTGCAGCTCTGGGTGCATGAATTCACCAGGACTCAAAGGGCAGGGCCCAGAAGAGGAGCAGGGGATGGAGAGAGGTTTGAATACCCTTCCAGTGGCAGCTGGCACACCTGGGGAAGGGAGGCTGGACCTTTGGCATGTGTGGTGACTGCAGGCACAGCCTGGGTACAGCTGGGTTACCCTGCAGTGACAAATCCCCTGCAAGTGCTGCCTCGAGGGACACCAGTGTGGGCATCTAGGAGCTGGCTTAAAGTCTGGTGGGTGAAGTTTGTGGCTAAGACTGAGTTGAAAGGAAGACAGGACAGATATGTTTGCAGCTTAATGACCTTTTTCAGACAAGAGATCAGCATTTAATATAGCCTAGGCACAAAGCAGGCACTAGATTGGAGGAGCCATTCCTTGGAGAGCCTCATAATTTCTTCTTTGCTTATATGCTAGAAAATATCTCACCCAGATGTGAGCATATCTGGGGAGGAAATCTTCCTGTTCCGGGCTCTCTTAATGGCTTGATTGAAGGATGGGATGTCAAATACCACTAAATTTAATCCATAGTTAAAGGATTATTTCTTGGCTCCTCAACAACAACATATTCTATGGAAACCTGGTGATCCTATGTGTGTCACAATATAATATTTATATCCTTGTTAGGTATTAATTGTGCCACAGCTCAGATCTGCAGCCAAGCTCTGCTGGCATCAGATGTGTTTGTACTGACATCTTAACTTCCCTGCTGTTGGCCAAGTGCCTTTTGGGCAAAACTGGAGGATTGGATTGGTTGTTCAGGAAGAGCTTTAAGGAGTTAAAAGCACTGGAGGAGGAGCCAAACCCAAAAACTGAGGCTGGCTCTGACCTGGCAGGTTTCTCCAGCCGTACCCATGACTTCCCTCTTCTGTTTTCACTCAACTCTTGTGGTCTTTAGGGGAGCAGCAGAGCTGCCCCCAAAGCCTCAGCATCTCTCAAGAGCTATGCCTCTCTCAAAACAGACCTCTCAAGAAATTGAACTTTCTGTGGAGCTGAGGTGCTGCGCTCTCTCTCCCTGCAGGACCCCCTGTGCCTTGCTCAGGAGCAAATTTCTCTGCAGCTGGGTCTGCTCCTGTCTCTCGCTGCTGGCACAGGAGCTTTGATATCTGATCAAGGAAGGAAGATAATTGAAGCCTCTCAGGAGGCCTTCGAGGAAGCCATAATCCTCTGGCACGACAATGTGGCTGGAGAGGAGTGGCCAGGGCTTGGCACAGAGCCCCTGGCACTCACCAGGCACAGGAAGGGGGCAAGGGAACACTTTCAGCTGAGATATGTAAACCTAACCTTGCTGGGAGCCTTCACCCACTTGGCTGGAAGTTTTTACCCCTTGCATCTTGGTCTCTGGTGAATTTTGTTAATCTGGGATATATTCAGGGCCTTAGAGTAAATGTGGGGAAACAAACAGAACTTGGGAAAATAGCAGAAGGGCAGGCAGAGACTGATAAAAAGCAATATAGCTCTGCAAGTGCCCACTCTGTGTGTGCACGTGTATGTCTGCAGTGGATGTAAGAAATATTTGCTAAATCCCTTCTTTATGGGCCAGAGAATGACCCTTAGAGGAGCAACAGTTATTTAAATATCATGAAGAAGGCAGCTGGGGGACGAGGGAAGGAGCCATAGAATGGTTTGGGTTGGAAGAAACCTTAGAGATCATCCAGTTCCAGCCCCACTGCCATGGGCAGTGACACCTCACACTGGACCAGGTTGCTCAGAACCCCTTTCAGCCTGGCACAAATAAACCACATTAAACCACTGCAAAGAGATGAGGCCAAAAGTAAGTTACTTGCAGCTCCTTTAGGTTTTGGTGATGCAGGAGCAGCAGCCTCCTGTACCATTTTGGACCCAAGTCCTTGCACCTGGGTTTGGATTTGGGATGGGATAGGGTTGGAGCTGTTGTCAACAAGTAACGTTGTAGGGGAATCAGTAGGAGTTTGTATCCTGTCTCATGTGACTGCTAAAAAGAAGGTAAAGATGACTTATTCTGCCACAAGAGGAGGTAGAAGCAGAATCCAAAGGCAGGATGCCTTTAGACTAATCAAATAAATGCTTTAAAGGGTTTTTTTAATGTGTGTGAATATATATATGCACATATGTATATATTTATGTGTCTGAATATGTGTAACAATACATATGTACCTATTAATATTTTAAAATGGTAACTGAAGAACAGTGTAGGATTCTGGGAATATGTAAATATTTACTATAGATAAAGTGGACACTGTGGTGAGTGACTGGGATGCAGAAGGCATTTTCCCTATGAGCACTGTTTCCTAACTGCTTAGAGAGGAATGATGATTTTATTTTTTTTCCTTGGGCTTTTAACACAGGAAACTCTGAGGCAAAACCAAATTTGAGGAATACTCTGACCCAGGTTGTGTTTTCTGAGTTGGGGACAGCCATACCAGTGTTCCTGGCTGAGGAAGTGGATGTTTTTTCCTCTTTCTTTGCAGATGGGATTTGATTTCTTTCTGACAGCAGCCGTGTCCCATGGGGTTGTGGCAGAGCTGTGATGTGTCTAACTCCTTTGTAAGCCTCGAAGGACACACACACCCTGAGGCAGCTTTTAGCTCTGGTAGACTTCAGGGAGCTGGGATGGAGTAGCTAAAGGGGAGAGCTGCAAACTGCTGTGGGACCAAGCAGTCAGTGGGATCAGGTCAGCAAAGCATTGCATGAGCAGAGATGGGTCACTGCCATCTCCATCCTCGTGTTTTAGTCTGCTCCTGAAGCAAAGAGTGATGGCCCTGCCTGTGAGCAGCTTGTGCTGGGGGCAGTTTGGTGGATGTCATGATGTGAGAGCTGCCTGCCTGGAGAAGTGGCTGATTTTCAGGGTAAAAATGAGAAATGAATGAAATGAATGAGTGAGCACAGGTGTGTGCAGGGCACGTGTGTGCCTGAGCAGGGAGAGGCATGGGCACCTGGCTGTCCCTGTGAGGACAGTGAGGAAAGAGCCATGCTGAAAGGCTGGAATGGCCTGAGATCCCATCCCTGTTGCCTCCTACCTCACCCAGCCTCACCCTGTCCCTGTAGATTCCTCACAAAGAGCTCAGGTGGGGTTCATCAGTGGGTTGGGTCCTTCCCTGGGAAGCCCCCCTGACTTTTTGTGACCCTTTTGCCAATTTGTGGCACTGGAAGAGCCCTGCCTGCAAGCTCACAGAGGGGACAAAGTACTGGCACACACTGTGGCACACCTCAGAGCAGTTCTGGGAATTTGACATGGGAACAACCTGACTTTATGTGTTTTTCTGGGTGCTGTAGAGCATTGGCTGGAGCAGGGTGCTGCAGTGTGGGGCAGGAGGGAGCAGAGCAGGTGGCATTTGAAGGAGCAGTTCAAGATGCCTGCAGGCATCAAGCACAATGCTGGCCAAGTCCCATAGGTCGGCGTCCCTCTGGTTTTAATGGGAGTCAGATGCATAAAATCCCTTGGAAACAGGCTGCTGTTGTTAAAGGAATGACAGCCTCCCCTGGAGCACCTTTTCTTGGCTTGCTTCAGGCTAGAGAGCCTGTCAGCACAGTCCTGAAAGTACCATGAGCAGAAGAGTCCCTTTCCAAGGGTGAGCTTGGCTAGCTGTGCCACTGGGGACTGCACTCTCTGCCTGACCCCAAGCCAGCCCTGCTTCCCTCCTGCCCTTCAGCTGCCAGCACTCATCCCAGTGGGGCAAAAAGGGAACCCCCTCTAGGCACACCCCTCTGCCAGCAGGACGAGGCCGGTGTATTCCTGCACATCTGTTGGCCTTTTAGTTTATTTTTTTTCTTTTAACTCCTCCAGGAGGGAGGAGTTGAATTACCTCTCAACTAATTGAGAGGTAAGGGAAGCACAGAGGGAGGAGGGGGAGGATCAGGTATGCCTCAGCTTCCCCAGTGGCACAGGCTGGTTCTGAGCCACGATGACTCCCAAACCCTTTCTCTTCACTGGATGTGCTTGCCAGCACAGCTTCACCATCGGGCTTCACCCTGCCTCGAGTGGCTGCTTTGGTTACTAATGAAGAGAAATGAATGGATAAAGTCCAGTGGCATCTGCAAGGCTGCCTCCCTGCCAAAAACTGGCTGGCAAAGCCCAGCCAGCCCCATGAGCAGGAGCCACCTGTAGTGCAGTGCTTGCCGGCACACGCTGAGCTGGCTGCCACCCAGGGCAGAACTGCTGCACAGCTGCTG
Source organism: Toxostoma redivivum (assembly GCA_013397375.1). Classification (NCBI taxonomy): domain Eukaryota; kingdom Metazoa; phylum Chordata; class Aves; order Passeriformes; family Mimidae; genus Toxostoma; species Toxostoma redivivum. The sequence goes on along the minus strand of VXBI01003004.1, from coordinate 53,508 downwards.
CACAGCTGCTTCACAGCTGCCTCATCCTGGCAGGCCCTTGGGAAGGAAACACAGGGTGCTGTGCTGAAAGCATGTCTGGGGCTGTGTCCTTGGCACAGCCGTGGGGATGCCAGGAGCAGTTCTGCAGATCTCTCTTTCCCCAAAGCTGGCAGAGACAAGGATGGGAAGTGAGCCCCTCAGTTTCCAACTCTGCAAAGATTTTTGCTTTGGAAATGACCTAGAGCTGGAGCCTTTTTGGCAGAGAAAACACTGTCCTGGTGAAAGGGAAGGAGGTGCAGGCTGTGGGTTGTACCTGTGGCCAGAGAGTTTGTCTGCATCTGCACTGGCTGCTCTGGTTTACTGCACTAAAGCAAACTTCTTCCCTGGGAATTGGTGCAGTGAGAAATGTGTCAGGAGCCCAGAGGATAAGGAGAGAAGAGAGATGATCCTGAGAGCAGTTTGGCTTGGTGAGCAATGGAGCAGTACCACCTTTCTTTAATAAATCACCATCAGAATCTGGATTTATATTGAGATCTGGGGAATAAAGGCTTTTTTGCTTTGGGAAGTCAGTGGTCAGGCTAAGTTAATCTCAGGGCATCCAGCATCTTCTTCAAGCTGGGATGGCCTGGTCTGCTGAATAGATTTTAAATCTTACATATTTTTTAAAGGAAGATGTAATCTTTTGTGAGCTGTGGAGACTGGCAGAGGTTAGGCGGAAGTCAGCCTTTATATTCACCACAAATGTCTAGACTTTGATTTTGAAAATGCTTAAACCCCACTGCACGTGTACTTTTGGATGTAGCTACTGTGTGATAGAAGTTTCCAATGTCAGTTATAATTGTGGCCTCCTAAACCTCCTACAATGCCCCTAGCTAAGCATCTTTGCAAAAGCAAGGCAATGCTGGGGCAAAGCCAGCCTCACTGGGGGTTTTTAAACACAGCAGACATCAATAATTCAGCACAGGACTTGGCATGTTTTGCCTGTTAGTGGACTAAGAAAAGCAATCCTATTTAAATAGATAAAAGGAAAATGTATTGGACCCGGTCCCTGCTGAGGCAGGGTCAGGGCATGAACTCCTGTGAAAACTGGCTCTGCCAGGATTTATTTCCTCTGATCGGATCAGGCAGTGGAGACTGGGGTGGGGGAGACTCGTCAGGCAAATTTCTCTCCCTGTGCATGTTCTGAGTTGGCCCGTGGCCCTTATCCCTGTCAAGGGTTACTCTGTGCCTCTGGGGCAGAGCAAACGGGCTCCTGCCTGCTCTTCCAGGGGAGAGTGCAGAACATCTTTCCCCTTCTCATTGCCACAGCTGCAGTGTTTGTCTTACACTTCTGCATGTTTCTACTCGAGTTTCTTAGACAAGGTATTGCTGTGTAGATCACAAGTTGCTCTTTATTAGCTTTTAAATGGTCTTAGTGCTACATCTCTGCAGAACAAAGCCTGAAAGCCTCTCCCATAGTATTTCAAAAACACCAGGTAAATAAGGTAGTGGCAGCACTGATTTAAAATCAGTGCACTGATTTGAAATCAGATTTAAAAATAAATAAGTCCTTAAGTCCCTTTAATGCTTCCTCAAACCCTGCTGAGTGTTTCTCCATAAGCTCAGGACTTCTCTAGTGCAGCAGTGAGGGTTTTCCAGCCCAGCTGCGTGTCATACCAGCCTCTCCAGGGTGACAGTGTCAGTGTCCCCAGGGCACAAGCTCCCCACCCTGCTCTCCATCACAGCTCACTGCCCTGCCAGCCCCGTGCCTCGCTGCCGACAGCCCCTGACGCTCAGCCCGGCGTGTTGGGATCTGCCTGTGCCACCTCCCCTGGAAAAGGCTTCCTGTGCTCTTACCCTGCCCTGCTTCATCAGCACTGCCTTTGGGGTGTGAGTGTCTCCCTGGCTTGAGTTGGCAGGAGTAGTGGACATGGCAGGGCTGGGTAAATGGTTTGACTCGATGATCTTGGAGGTCTTTCCCAACCTAGATGATTGTGTGATTCCATAGGAGTGCCTGGATTTGGTATTTTACCACAGCTCTGGATGAAAGAGTGTCCCAGAAGAATGGAGAGGGGAGGCAGTGGAGCAGTGCTGAGTGATCCATCCCTCTCCAGTACCAAACTGGTGTGGCCAAAGATGTTACAGGCTTCATGCAGAGACCTGGGCACAATTTCAGGCAGTCTTGGCCAAAGAACAGGACAGGCAAAGTGCAGCTGGGCATCTTCCCTCAACACCCTGGCCCCAGGACTGGTGTCTAAAGAACCCACTGCTCTGTCTTGCTTGCTTGTGTGGGTCTCCTCCAAAGAAACACATCAAAAGCCAAGGAAGGGGAAAGGCCGGATGCTCCCTCCCCAAGGCACAGGGACAAGGGGATCTGAAAACAGCTGAGCCTGGGCCGGGGGTGGGGGGGGTAACACAGCTTTGCTCCCCATGAGCATTTTAGCACTTGAAGGTTTTGCCTGGCATTTTTGGAGATGCTCATGAGCTGGTTTGTGCCTCATGCCACCCAGCTGGGGTTAAAGGAGTGTGGAGGAGAGGAGATATCCCCTCCTCCAGACCTCTCTGCTAAGGGAGCCTTGCAGAGCAGCTCCCACATGCCTTGTTTTCCTGATGTTGAGTGGAGCCAAGGTGGTGCAAGAGAGGAGAGGAGGCAGGAATGAAAGGGCTGAGGTTTGCCTCGAGGGCTCTCTGCAATCACCCAGCAATTCTCTCCCCTCTCCATGTTTGAACCACAGGCTTGTCGAGTCCTCTTGAGGCCTGTACAAACACAGCACTGAGCTGCAGGTAAATAAATAAAGCTGCTGGTGCTGGGAACAAACTGCTGCAAAGACAGGTAATGCAGCAGGGGCTGTGCTCTGCCCCAGGGGTGGAGGCTGGGATGGAGGAGTCAGGAATGGGGATGGTGAGGCACCTTGGGGCTCCTGCATGGGGAGATGGCACCAGAAGGTGCTGGCAGGAACCCAGACTGTGCCACCAGAGCTGTGCAGGCACAAAAACCACATCCAGCGATGGAAAGGTGGAGGGTATGGTCACAAACATCATCTCACTGTATCTTTTCTTATGTTTCTCCCTGGGCTGAAATAGCCACCTGGGGCTATGGTGAGATGCCCAAGGGAAGCAGATGAACACAGTGTCTGCAGAAACCCTGCAAGCAACCTCTGCCTTATCCTGGAGGTGAGCAGGAAGATGATGTTCATCTTTCAGCAAGGAAGCAGCTGAGGACCTGGAGCAGGCTTGGCTCCATGGAGCCCTTCATGCCACACATCACCTCAAACCCACCTCCCAAGCCTACAGGGCTTTTTTCAAAGAACACACCTGAGATTGGAAAGTGACAAAGAAATGCCTGTAAGCTTTAGGTCAACAGCCAGAGACTTCAGCTAAGTCAGAGGAGTGCACATATGACTAGAAAAGTAACCCGTAGGAGACCTTTACAAAACAGTAATTCCTAATTGCAGCATTAGAGCCAATTTAGCACCCCCACTCACCCCTCCTGCCTCCAAGGAAGGCTGGTTCACAGGGAAAAATACCCACTCCAATACTGGCAGCATGTCATTGCAATCCTTTGTTGGTTTTTTTTGTCTATTGCCAGCTGTGTTGCCTTCTCTGTAATGCATGTGCCTGTTATTGTGAAAGCATGGAAATAAGGACTCATGAGTGTGGCCTCATGTTTAATTAGAAGCTAATGTACTATTATTATTAAGCACTGAAGGAATGTACTGGTGAAGCAGTGTTTGAGCTGTTTTAAAAGCATTTTACAAGTGTACTTTCCCCTTGCCTTGCTGGTGTGAACCACCTTTATTAGGAGGTGCAAGACTGCTGTTAACTGGTCTTACAGCTCTTTTGCACTTGAGGCAAGTACTGGAATTTAAGTATCTTTAATCTCACAGTCACAGGAGACTGTGAAATAGAACGGAATGGTGTGTGCTAGGCTAAGCCAAGCATTTAAGCTTGAGAGACCAAGTGGTCTGTGGTTGAATTTGCTATATTGAGACAGTAATTAAGAGCAGCTTAATAAAACATGGCTATCTTATTGGTCACCAAAGAAGTGGAAGGAAGCAGTAGGAAAATGACAGTTTTGTTTGTTGAATGAGAAGTGTCACTGTCAGCACCTTTAAGAGCTTGCTGGGACTGCCATGCTCTGCTAAGAGTGGCATTGCTTTTTAACCTCCATGTAGTGGCATGAGTGTGGCTTCACCATCTACTTTTAAAAACCATTTCATTCTCCACAAACAGCTATAGCATAAGAGGAAACCATCCCAGTTGTACTTCAATGTGTTACACGTGTGAAGGTTAGGTTATTTGGGGCTTTATTCTACAATTTTGTTCTGTAAATAACAAACGCCTCCCATTCCTTCAAGCTCCTGACTTTCTGTAAAGCTGTAGAGAAGGTAAAACTTAGGGCAGTTTGGGCTTCAACATCCTTCAAGACAAGGTTGGATGGAGCTCTGAGCAACCTGATCTAGTGGAAAGTGTCCCTGCCCAGGTCAAGGGGTCTTTCAGGTCCCTTCTAACCCAGGCCATCCTGTGATCACTAAACACACGACAGTTGTGTTCTGCTGTTGTTGGTCAATGGGTTTTCAGTTGCTTTACCAAAATACAGACAATTTGTGGAACACAATTTTTTATTAATAACAGGTCACATTTGTACTTCGAAAAGAGTGAAATTAAAAGGTGTATTAAAACATACCCACTCTAAGCAATCTATTTTCTTCAGTAGAAAAAAAAAGCATACAACAGGTAGAAATCCTATATACACAGTATATCAGTTCTAGTCATCAGCCCTTCCAAACAGTGTTTTGCAAATTGGTACAACAGTGTTAGAACAGACCATCCAGTTCCAGTCCAGCACAAATTTCAGCTCTTGACTTGCTCATTTAAGACAAACCACTAAGCACCAGTCAGTTTACTGATCTCAGGATACATACAAGGTAGTACTGTACACGAAGACAGCAGTGTTAAGCTTTTACTTTTGCTTATTTTTGAATCCCGCCTTGTTATTAAGTGTGCCTCATAAAGTTTTGAGTACGTGGAAATCTGTAATCAATGTCTCCATTAAAAAACATAGCAGAAACCTGATTAATTGTACCTTAAACAGCCATTTCCTCAACTCCTGCATTAATTTCAAGCAGACTGCTGTTGTGCTTATTCTACTGGAGGCTTTCAGCCCAAAATATCGATTGCTGCAATGAACCACAAATCTATGCCATCTTTTTTTTTTTCTTTTTGTTTTGAGGAAAATAAAATTAAAAAAGCATAATGTTAGTTCTTAAATTACTTTGGCACATGAGAAAAAAAAAAAAAAAGCAGGGGAACACACAAGTCACATCCTTCTCTCGCAACATCCTTGGGAGGGGAATGTCCGGATCCAGGCAGGGTGGGCAGGCACAGAATGAATGACATAGACCAGGGCAGACTCCAGCTCACCTGGCCTCAGTCACACTCAAACACCTCAGTCCATCAGCTGCCACCACTGGTGAGCGCATCCCTGCGCAGCTGGACGAGGCCCTGAGCTGCAGCAGCCTCCTCACACCACGTAAAAAAGCACCACTCTGCACCTCGTGCTTAAGTGTCACTCAACAACACCGTAAGGGAGCTCCTCCTGCTCTGCTGAGCAGGCGGGAGCAGGGTCTGGCACTTGGCCCTGGGCATGTCAGTGTGAGCCCCGTGCTTCAGGAGAACCTCCACGGCCTTGGCGTGCCCCCCTCGCGCCGCCAGGTGAAGCGCCGTGAACCCCTCGCTGTCACAAACGTTGATGTTTTCCGCGCTGACAAGTTCCTCCACCACCTCAGAGTGCCCGCTTTCCGCAGCCAGGTGCAGCGCTGTCCTGTTTGAAGGGCCTCTGGCCAGAACGCTGGCCCTCTCATCCAGCAGCAGCTTTGTTGTGGCCAAGTGGCCGCTGCGGGATGCCAGGTGCAGCGCCGTGTATCCCTCTGCCGTGGCGGCCTCGATGTCGGCGCCGTGCTTGAGGAGCAGCCTGGAGGTGCTCGTGTGGCCGGTCTCGGCAGCGATGTGCAGGGCAGTCTGCAGCAGCCCGTTCCTGACGTTGACATCCGACTCCAGGTCGATGAGGAGCCGGGCCACGCGGTAGTGGCCCCGCTGGGCGGCCAGGTGCAGCGAGGTCCGTCCGTCCAGGGTCTGCACGTTGACGTCAGCGCCACGCTGCTTGGCCAGCAGCTTGACGATGGGGAGGTGGCCTTGCCAGGCAGCGTAGTGGAGGGGCACCCAGTCGTCCTTGCCCTTGATGTTGACGTTGACGCCTCTCCGCAGCAGGATGCGCACGATGTTCTCCTGGCCATACTGGCAGGCTATGTGGATGGGGGCTCTGCCCTCGAAATCCACCTCGTTTAAGGACGCGTTCTTATCAAGCAGCATTTTGGTGCTGAAGTCATCCCCGTTTTGGGCAGCAAAGTGAAGAGCGGTCCACTGGTCCTCGTCTTTGGCGTTGACGTTGATTTTCCTGGCCATAATCAGCTCCACGATGCTTTTGAATTTCTTCTCGATGGCTATGTGAAGAGGGGTGGACCCTTTCTTGTTGGTGAGGTTAGGGTTAGCATTGTACAGCAGGAGCCATTTGACACATTCTTCTTGACCTGCTTCAACAGCCAAGTGCAGGAGACTGGAGTTCCCATCTAAAACAATATCAACATCTTGAGGCTGGAGGATCTTCATTAGCTTGCTGGTATCTCCAGATAAAATTGCCTCCGTTAGCTTTCTCTTCTGTATGTCTGTAGTGCCAATGTCTACATGGATAGAAGGAAGAAAATTTTTACCATGAGGGTGGTAAAACACTGGAAAACATTGCCCAGAGAGGTGGTGGGTGGATGCCCCATCGCTGAAAACATTCACTTTGATGTAGCTGAAGATGTCTCTGCTCATTAAAGGCCCATTCCAACCTAAACTGTTCTAAGATTCCATGGAAAAGCAGCATCACAATTCTGATGCCCATCAAACCTTACCATGGTTTCAGCAATGAGCTGCCTGCAGAACAATCCACCTCTCCAACCCACAGGAGTCCCAGAATATTTTCAGGTCAGATTTGGGCCCCCACTAACTCTGTTTCTTGTGGCATGAAGACCAAAGGATGTTGTGGTTGATCTCCCTGCACTAACCATTGTTTACCCAACTGGAAAACAGATGTCTGGGGTTTGCAGCCCTGGAATGAAAGGTGAGGGGGTCTTTACCACAATGGTCCAAGGCTGCTGAGAAAGTGGCTTGAGTCCTCTCAAAGGTGCTCAGCTTTAGGCTTAGTACAACTGAAAAAGCCACAAACTCAGCTGGCCTGACTGGGCAGTGGCTTTAATCCCATGTCAAACAGGATGCTGGACTAGTAGTGACCTCCCTTCCAACCAACCTCTACATGACTGATTCTGTAATTGCTTTAATGGGAGTTTACTCCTTTACAAAAGTAAATGAGATTTATTATTTCTCATTAGATCATGTTTGGGAACCACAAAATATTTTTTTTTTGCTTTTAAATAACAACCTCCAGTAAACAAATTTGTAGTGCTGACAGCAAGAGAAAGCAAGGCTAACAGTAATTTCCAGAATGTTGTTCTACTCTCCAACCCATTCATTGCCTCCCATGCCCCAGTCCAAACAACTACAAAGGAAAATCTGACCATTACCTGAACTCTCCCTTTCAAAGGAAAGGGAAAGGGATCCTCTGGATGAAAAAGCTGAATCTACAGATGAAACTCCTGAAAGCCGCTTGTCACTGGAGGCAAGTTTGGACTCAGAAGAGCTGCGGCTGAGATCCTCAGGGCCTTCCATAGTCTGTGAAATCCCTGAATCCAACTGGGACAACAACTCTGACAGACTGTAATCCTTCACTGAGGGTAGAGCAGGCTCCTGTTTCTTCTGGGACAGTGCACAAATCCCCTTCAAGAGAAGCACACAAGCATTTTAGAAAGATCAGCAAACAAAACTGAGCATGAGGCCCTATAGAAGAAACATAAATTTGTTACTTTGCAGGTAGCTTTTAAACACTATTTGTATTAAATGAAACTTATGAATAAGGTCACTGAATTTTTTCAGAAGCAGGAGGGCAGCTTCCATCAGTACTCACAGAGCCACTAAATCCACGTGGCTCTTCTGTCTATGATGGTTTTTAAGATCAGTCACACCCACGCAGTTCCAGGCTTTATTTCCTAACTGTCCTGCTCTCCCTCCACAGAATAAGATGCACTTGCGTTTGGTTCTGCCCTGAAGTTTTCCATGCCCCTGCTATCATTTGTGCATTCCAGTCCTTCACCAAGACCCACTTCTATCAGGCAAGGTGGTGCTCAAAAACAGCAAAGACAAGGTTGCTTGGAACCTTCCAGGTGATAAAGGAGCCTGTTCCAAAACCCAAAAGTTTGAACAATAAGTGAAAGAGAAAATACCTCAGGCTGTTGCTCTGGGGCACTTTTGGTGTCCAGGTCCTGAGTTAGCATCTCTTTTGTTTCATCTTCTGGTTTTTCACAAAGGGCCTCTGTTTCTGAAGTGATTTCTTGAAAGAAAACAAGAGAAGGTTTTAGTGCTTGGTTTTTTTTCAGAAGGAGAGTTTCTGATATACCCTCCTGTCTTTCTCTATCAATCAAACTTAAAATCTCTGAGATACTGAGGGAGAAGGACTCCAGCCCTGACCATTCCATCCAGCACCTCCTCAGTGGGCACAAGTGTGCCAAGGGTACCCAGGGCTGCCCAAACAATTTATTTTCAGCCACACCAGACTGGTGTGACACAGGGGCCACACTGCAGGACTGTGAAATGGGGAACCACTGCTGACAGATTTAGATTTGTTTTTTTAAAAGATGGAATCCCTCATCCCTTCAGTCCTCATTCCTTGTTTGAGCAGGAGGAGAGAGAAGAGGCAAATCTCTCCCACGGATGTTAAATGAAGCTATATGGTGACAGCACTTGCTACATCCCTCTGCACACTTGAATTCATAACAGGTGCTTTGGACAAGTTCAAACCTTTTACTGGCAGAGAAGTGACTGTACAAACTGTTTCATTACAAGAAAACAATTCCCTTTCTCAACATACAACAGTACAAACTTCAAGAGCCAGTTCCTTCAACGCTTTGGTACGCTGCAAACCATACCAGCTCCAGCTTGGCCTAGGTCCTGACACATATTATCAGAAATAAACAATTTCTGGTTGAATGGACCAGCTGGTTCAGTACAAGGCTTATTCCTGATGTGTTTACATAACAGCATCATGGTCAGGCATGTCCTCAGATAATCCCTTCCTCCACAAATGAGTAAGTAGCCTGTATCATTGTCTCCACCACACAATGTGCTCTATTTATTCTGTCACAGAGCTTCTCAGCGTTTACCCCAAGGATTAGCAGAGTCCTGAGCAATAATGTGACTCATAGAAGAATAAATGGGTAGCCAAGTTACGAGGAAATCTTACCTTGAAATGTTGGCCGTTCACCAGGATCATCTTGCCAACATTTTTGCATCAGTTTGATCAAGTTATTACATGAATGAGGTCTGGATTTGGAAACAGCAGGTAGCTCTGGGCGGTGGCCTTTAACTACTTTTACCATAATATGTAAAATGTTGTTTTCCTCTGTAAAGCAAAAGCACACAAATTTAGATGTCCCAGCAAAAGGGAATCACTTCTCTTTTTTTCAAGAATATTAGGAGTGCATTAGGCTGAAAATTTGTTTTCATACATTTTTCCTAGATTTCTCATCAATAGAAGAAAAAATTGTTGGTTGTCTTCTCCAACAAGATATTTCTTAATGCAGCAACACCTGCTTCTCATGTAGCACTTAAAAACAATTTTCAGCGAGTGACTCTGTTCTTTTTCCAACCATTAAAGATAAAGAACAAAAGGGAAGGAAAAAAAAACCTCAAACAGTTCTTTGCTACCTCTATTTGGATTTCCATATCTGCAGTAAGAAAACAGAACCTTAGGTTTTATTTAGACCAGGTACCTGAACTGTTCATAAAGGTGAAGGAAGAAGACAAATCAAGAGGTGCAGTAATGCAGCTTCTGACTAAATCAACCACTGGGCTAAATGGAATCCCTCACTGGGAGAAAAACTAAAGTAGACTGGAACTTGTTGGGACATGTTTGCTATACAAAGGCCAGTTACAGACACAGGAAAGTCATAAAGAATAAATAGCTGCCCATGCATTTACTGCAGGGTGGAACAGGGCTTATTCTCACAGACAGCTGTTCTTTTCTTTTCATTTTTATAAGGAACAAATCTGTACCCACAATCTACAAATAAACTACAGAGCCTCTCTACAGAGGAGCTGCTTCTGAACAGCAGAGCTGCCTGCCAAGTTGGCTTTGCCACACACTGAAGCAGTGCAGCAAACTCCAGCAGAAGCAAAAATGTGCAGACAAGGGCCCCTGCAGCAATACAGGTTCTGTTTTCACGACGTAGGACAAAGGAGGACTTAAGCTTGTGATCAGTATTTGAGAGTTTAAAAGTGTCTGCCACACAGGACTATCAGAATTTGGAGGTCATGCACAAAAATCTGGTGCTGGTGGGGCAAGAAGTGTGCTTAACAATGGAAAAAAGGAAAAAAAAATTCAATATAACACACAACTTACCTGCAAAAGGCTTCTTCTGTGTAAGAACTCCCCAAACCACAATGGAAAAGCTACCAAAAAAAAATTTAAAAGGTAAAAAAAATATTTCTGCAATTTTTTTTTACAACAAAACCAAAAAACTCACAGAAATATACTTTATTTCCCTTGTCCCTCCGCTTTTGCATCTAATTCAGCTGATTAACACACACACACAGAGATGCGGCTAAGAACCATGATTTCAAAGTCTAGCTTTGGCAGGGAGGAACCTGAGGCAGCAAACACAGGGATTTGCTGGAGGCTGCCAAGTCCTTGGTAGCATTTACCAACCACTCCACATCCACCCTGACAAAATCAGAGAAAGCATTACAGTGGATTTAATTTAATGCTTCTGCCCTACAATATAACTTTAAAGAAATCCATTTAATTTAGAATAAGAGATAACTTTTTAATCTAAAGCTGTGATTTCCTCTTCCTAATAATCTTGCCATGAAACAAGAGCCAAAGACGTAGTGATGAAATCCACTGAAGATAACTCAGAATTTTATCACAGATTTGCAAAGTAGGTCAGGATGTACCTTTAGGAGGGAAATTAAAGGTGGGCAGAGTGCCTCCCATTGCCAGATGCTAACAAATAATTTCAAGACCTAGGATCACCTGCAGTTTTTAAAAAGCCTCTACCCTACAAAGACTCTGCAAAACCCAAAGCAAATGTGACACATTTCAAGACGAGGCTTAAATTGAATCTAGGAGTTTCATGCTTTAAAAAAGTAAAAAAGGGCTCATTTTACAGGGTTACCAAAATAGCATTTAGGTGTTTTCATAGTTCACTGACCTGTACACATCATGTTTGGTGTCAAAACACCTGTTTTTCTCCTTGATGCGCTCTGGAGGAAGATAGGCAATCGTGCCACACAAGCCATCCATGCTGATGTCATGGGAATGGGACAAGCCATTGCACTTTGCAAGCCCAAAGTCAGAAATCTAAAAAAATAAAACAAAACAAAAAAAAAACTTTTCAGACTTTCAAGGTGTTCACAAAACAAAATTCCTTCTGCAAAGAACAAGAGATGCAATAGGATGACCCAACAAATACAGTGAAATGCTGTTCAGAAATATTAAGCCAATAAAACATCTCTGGAAGCATAATGCTATGGTAGGTTTTTCTTTATTGTTAAGCTAAAAGAAGAAGGAGGAAAAAAAATAAAGGCAAGCAGTTTTTGCAAGCAGCAGCATGCCAGCCCATTACATAGCAAACACAATAAACAGTCAAGACAATTTATTGTAATTTAAACCAGTTGAATTTAGGTACTGCAAACTACTTTAATGTAATTATTTGCCCTGCCACCCCCCTCTCCCTACATAACCTCACATTGTAGGATGTGTTTGAATGTCCTGGCTCTCCAATGAACTCTGCAGAATCACTCTTTCAGATATCACTGTTACACTGGCCATGCCAACGAGGACCAAGCCCAACAGCAGAGCCACCAAGTGCTCCAGAAACGCAAATGGAAACACACACACACACCAAAAACCCACACAGGGAACTCTTTTTGGCAGCCAGGAGATACAGCAAGTTGGTGCAGTGACACAGGGAGCACAGCTGAAATGAGCACAACAAGTGACAGCAAGTTTATAAAAAGGACACACCTCCACTTTAATTTCAAGTGTCAAGCAAATATGCATTCATTTGCTCTCAAAGTCATACCAATCATCGAGCAAACAGATAGGCCAGGAATTTCCTTTGTCTTACTTATTTCCCACTGGGCAAAAATGTCTATTATGCCAAGTGGAAATTTCAAGGAAAGTCAAGTCTTTTTGGACCACTGATTTTTGTCTCCAAGTCAGATAGGATTTCCCCCTCCCCCTAACTTATACATTCTTTTTATCTAATAAATACTCAGGTTTTTCAATGACTCATTCCCCTTTTGATCTTCGCAGCTTCTCCTTTGAGAAAGTTTTCCCTCAAAACAACAAGCATAATTAAAAAAACTTTGCTTTTTCTTTTTTTTCTTTTTTCTTTAATAGGCTCCGACTGTACACTTTGAGAAGTTTTTTCTCTAAAGATACCACAAAACTAGTTGTAACATGTGTCCATTACTGGAAAGGGAGAAAACTGCTGCCAGCTTCAGCCTCCTGGAGAACAGGCAGGTTACACAGCCATGCAAGGAATCTCCCTTTGCCATAAAACAAACAATGCAACCCACACAGCTTCAGCAAGAACTTCTCCCATGGACAAAGAGCTCAGCAGAGACATTCTGAGGAGCTGGAGAGCTCAGCTAGAACAGAGGTATGCCCAACCTGTTGTCCCTCTTTAATCTGTAGGGTAATGTGGGAATGACTTGAGAACAAAAAAGTATGCACACAGGAAGAAACAAAAAAAGAGGGAGAAAAAGGGAAAAAGCAAAGTTATCTGGAAGAATAACTTCTCATCCTTGTGGAGCTACACTCTCAAGAGGGGGATTGCTGGACTGCTCAGCAAGCCAGGAAAGCAGCAAGTGGTCAAGAAACCCTGGTCCACACACCAGGTCACCCTGGGAAGACCCAAATCGACCACTTCAGGAAATTCTGCATGAGTCTGGGGCACTTGGTGCTCCAGAGGAGAACAAAAGCACAACCCCAGCATCCCACTGTGATGTCTGTGGTGTCAGGTTAATAAAAGAACCGAATGCTGCAAGTCTGGACGGATCCGACGTGGTGAAGCGCTGCTCTCCTTTGATTAACGTGCAGCACAGGCTTGTGCACACCTCAAGAAATCCAGGCATAATTAAAGCCACACACCTCCCTCTTTGTCTAAACAATGCCGTGTTTCCTACTGCATGAGTTAAGAAATAAAGATGAAATGCAGGCATCAGGGTGACACTCCTGTGTTTGGAGCCACCAGCTACAGTGTGTGAATCTAAGGCTGGGGGCTAAGGCAGAGCTGAGCACTCCAGACAGAAAAAGTCACCTTACAAACTGAAAAACAGCTAAAGTACATGGTATACACCCTCCCTGGGCTAGCAAGAACTTCACCTCATGGAACTGTCCCTACCTAGTGTGAAGGACTGGGTGTTATGTCAATTAATTAAAAAATCACCTGTGGAGCAGGGCTTTGATCATACCAAATTCTGCAGGAGAAAACACTGGAAATTGAGGAATTTTTATCTTGCAGGGTGCAACAAAACAGTGAGATTCTGCAGACAGCTTTTCATTACTTTTATTAGTTCCTCTAGGGTGAATTTTCCACAGTACATGGTGTATTTAGTCATGCAGGTTCTTTAAACACCAGTGGGATCTGTGCAGTGGGTGGAAGACACAGCCATTTAACTTGCCTTGGTTTGCCTTTAAATTGTTTGCCAGCCACCTCGTTCTGCAACACCCTTTGCTGGGGAAGGCTGTGCAAGTGGAGCACCCTTCCCCACTCCTTCCCTGCAGCCCACCCCGGGCTCTGCCTTTTCCCAAAATCCCGAGGGAATCTGCAATCAGCAATTCCAGGTGGGTCCCTTCAAAAGCACCTCGTGGTATCAGCAGGGGAGACAGGGAGGCGACAGAGCTGCATGCAAAACCCGCGGTGGGGAGAGGAGAAAGGAGCCTTGGCCAAAGCCCACGCACACACGGGCATGGTTCATGTTCAGGCAGCTCTGCTCCTCCAAGGGCTGCATGAGAACCAACACGTGAGCGCCGAGCATGCACGTGTTCTCCAGCAACGCTCACTTCACCAAAGTCTTGGAGTCTGGAAACAGAGGACTCTCTGAGCTCCTCAGAGAGAGATTAACAAGTTCTAGTAAAGGTTGAAAACAAGTTTCCATGTAGGCTCCAAGAACATAGTTTCAGATATAATAAAATTATGGTAAGAATATTGCTTACATATTTTAGATAGAACAAGATAGACCATGTGCGTAGTTTATACGTAACCTGGCGTGCTAAGAAATCAGAATTCTAATAGGTTCAGAAGAAATGGTTTGAGTTTGTGTTTTTAGCTTATTGGGTAATTTGTGTATAAGAATCTGTGCATTAGGGAGAGAGCTCTTGCTCTCTCGCTTTTCTCCTCTCCTCACCCCCATCACCATCACCTGAAGAAGAGAGGAGCTGCAACAGCAGCATCCACCCTCCCAGGGCCTCAACAGGAGCAGCTTCTACTCTGATTGGGACTCTACTTCTATTTGGGACTCTACTTCTATTTGGGACTCTACGCCAAAATCTTTTAGCATGGACTTCAACATTTCTGACTCTTTGCCTTTTGAGACTGATGTGCCTTTACAATACACAACTTTATAGCAACTAATAGCTGCTTGGCTCTTTTAAAGAAAACAACCACAACCTGACTCCAAAAGATTCCAAGATCTCTGAAGATTTCCAGTTATTTATTTATTTTTATTTTGAGTTCGGTCTGTTTTTAACGCGTGCACACAAGGCTTTCTCTGCTTCTGCCATTCGTGGATCTCTCCATTCTAGTTAGTACAAAAACACTCACTTGTAAAGTTTTAGATGCTTTAAGAAGTTATTTTTGCAATTTTTTTAAATTTTGTAATTATTTTTTTTAATAGAAGATACGCTCACATAGTTACAACAGCTACTACAGTCAGCTATTCCCAAGCATTGCAGGGATCTACTTCCCAGAAACAACATGAGTGCTTGGAAAGTGCTTTTTTTTTAACTGATGATCCTGACAGACTGCCCTGAACTCTGCTCTCACCTCCTGATGTCCTGAACTGTGCACTTAGCTCCTGATGCTTTATGTCATTTCCTGCAAGCAATACTCAAGAACCCACTGCAATGGACTCAGGGACAGAGTTCACCAAAAGGTTTTCTGCATCAAATACACTGGATTAATTTTTAATCTCAGCTGGAACATCCAGAATTTGTCTCTGTACAAAGTCTCTACACTTGGATATTGAGAATGCCCCTCATTTTTCTGTGGGGTATCCGGGTGTCTGGTGGCAGGGGACATTTCCATTGTTTGTTTCTTCTGGGGGTAGGGGAAAAAGGCTGTTCCATTTTTGTTCTTAAGAAATGCCTGAAATTTTAAAGAAAATTGCACAGGTCACAGATCTAGACTACTAAAAATTATGACTAAAAATTAATTCCAAACACCAACACAATGTGCACTCCAAATCTATCTCTTTTTGAATAGGGTTTTTTTTTATGAATGCATTTCAGTTTGCTTCTAAAAAACACGTTTCTGAAACAGACTATTTCCATCCTTTTCCAACCTGCCCTGAAACTTTTAACTCCTCCAAACCCATTTAAAGTGGGACATTTGTAATGCTCTTTTCAGAAGCAGCACAAACCAGAGCCAAACACCCATTTTAATCCATCATGAACCTGAATTACTGTAACAGGGATGGCTTTGTTCCCTCCTCTGTGCCACCACAATTAGATCAATCAGAGAATTGATCAAGGTGGAAACCAGCTTTGTTGCTTGGGATTAAAGAGCCATGCAACAACAGCCCTGCATGGAAACCTTGATCAGAAAGGGTGGGAAACAACCAGAAGGGACACACAAAACAAAGGCTCTCCTCATCTGTAATAACAGGAGAGCAATTGCAGCTGATAAAAAAAGGTGGTTGGGCTACCTACATCAGGCAGTCTCATAAAAAGAGACAACTGCTCTTTACCAGCCTGGCCTCTGGGTATTGTTTGAACCTACAGTTAGCAGCCTACATGAAGAAGCTTTCTGATCATGAAATTTGCCATCTGGCCAGGCTTCTTCTAACTCCACACTCAGAAATTTTGCAGCTGAAGCAAATAAAAGTGAAGACCACAGAGGCAACCTTTCCCTCAAGGCCATCAGCATGGTACAACACAGCAGCAAATTTCACACTGGTTTAAACTGGAGAACTGGGAAGGGGTGAAAAGCAACTACAGAGAACTTAAAGCAGTGCACAGCTGTGAGCAGCTCGTTCTGCTTCAAGTTCTTTCAAACCAAAATCTGGGAGATGGAAAACAGCTGGTCAGGCTTGTCTCTGTGTGCACATGAACCCACACATATATATGTATGTATGTATATATATGTATGTCTGTGTGTATATATATGACAAGATGAGGAGCTGCAAAAAACCCAAACAAGAACTTAAAAATAATGTTTCTGCCCAAAAGTATTAAGTTGCAGGTCGGCTTAATTTTTAACACCTGAACAAAAAGTAACACTCTTGACCATGAGATTTTAGAAGACAGAAAACCTGTGAAGCAGCCACAGAGATCACGAGGGCATGGTAGCTGGCAACAAGTTGGGCATGAGATTTCTGCACGTGTTGAGGTGTTTATCCTCCTACCAAGGGCTCTGCAGAGAGATCCCATCATAGCAGGGAAGGAGCAAACTCACAGCCCACGAGGGCAGCACTGGAATGTGGCTTTGCTTCCCTGTGCCAGGGATTGCCACATCACAGTAACTCAGAGGACATATCCAGAATGTGTGTGGAGGGCAGGAGAGCTGAAGAATGAGCTCAAAAGTCGTGGTCCAGTTGAGCAAAGAAATAGATGTCAGAACAGCATGTAAATATTGAAAGACTGAATGTAAGGAGCACTGGAGAAAGGGGCAAGGAAGGATCTTGTTGGTACAGATAGATGTAAAAGGAAGGAAGGAAGAAGAAAAAGCAGGCTGATCCCTGCTGCTGGGATATGGAATAATCCTGCCAAGGAAAGCAAAGTGTTTAAGGCAAACAAGATGGAGCAGGACATGGCAGGGAAGGGAGCTCCCACCACCAACTCACAAGGGAGGATGGATGCATCCACCTTCCATAAACAGCAAAGCTTTACCTTGTGCTGCACATATTACACACAAATATTTAAAATCACCAGGGAATCCCCCAACGTGCCTTTGGCATAGTTAATATCTGTCCATCTATATCCCTGCTCAGGATAATCCCATCCTCCTAATTATCCTCCCAGTTTAGCACACGCTTATGTAATGCCCAGGCTTTATGATATGGAGGCACCCACTTGATGATAAGTTCTGTGCAGCAGCACTGCCTTAGTCACCAGCCTCACTCAGGGCTTTACAGTGAGCTCTGTGCTCGTAAAAGGAGCAGGGTGTGTTTGCATTTAACTGCAGGATGGCACAGCAGCATTTCTAATGCTCTCCACTGGAAGACTGACTGTTTCCTGGCTCAAGGGCAAACAGTTTGTAAAAGTCCTCCCTACCTCCAAACTCTTCTTTTGCAGTCTGCAACATCTCTTCACTCACCTTAGGACTCTATTAGGGACAGGTCACATACTAAATTAATGCTGACATTTAAAAACACTTCAATCAGCAGCTCCATTAGCCTTCCAGCAAGAAAATGCACATTAAATCGAGCTGCAGGGTCTGAAATTTAATTATAAATTTCATGTCACACAAAAAGAAGGTTTGGGGCCACATTTTTAAAGTGAAGGCGCCTCACAGAATATGTTCATCTCTTATTTTGCATATAGGTTCCTGTGCCTGCTTTGCATCTTGGAGGGCTTTCCAAGATGCCTGTGGATGTAAAAGACTGCTGGCTGGAAGAGGTTTGGATTAGACCATTCCTTACTGAACTCCATGGAAAGGATCTGAAGACCTTCATACAGAAGTGTTCCATACAGAAGCAACAGTTCAGGGATGTCAGCAATGACCTCATCAGTGACTTTTTAATTTTTGTACATCTTGCACTTTGCCCCCTCGTGTTACATCACCACCACCCAGATATAGGCTGTGCAGCAGGCACTTCAACCTCCCCAAACAGTGAGAAAAACACAGCCTTGCTATCTGGACTCATGGATGAGTCAAGAATCAGGAATTTAAGAAGTTATGCAAGCAAGCATGAACTTTTAAGTAAATAAATACTTAGCAAAGGCCACTCAGCACCATTGTGTGAGAACAGGCTTTCAACAGTTCAAATCCCGATGTTCTGGTCATAATAGCATGACCCCCTGTAGATGCCTCCTACCTCAGGAAGAAAATACTTCTAAGAAATAAATCACAAAGAGGCCCAGTAAAAAAAGATGAGACCGTCACAAGTGTGATTTCATTAGTGGCACACACCTCTTATGGCTCCAACCCTCTCATGACATCAGGAAATCTGTCTTTATTAATGAAAACTTAATTTTTAGAATGATACAGGCAAGACCAAAGGCACTTGATCAGTGAGGGGGCCAGGAAAACAGGAAACAGATTGATTATGGCACTGCTAAAAAAATAATTGAACACTAAAAAAAAAAAAAACAACCCAGGGAAAAAACTGCATTTCAATCTCTGGGCTCTCTAAAAAGAAAGTTGAGAAAGCAAGCACAACCTCCTTGGTCCAGCTGACCACAGAACCTTGAGCAGACAAGGCTAACAAGTTTGCCAGTTTACTCTGGAAATGGATAACGAAAATAATTTCATGTTGTTACAGCCACAAAAAAAATTCCTTTCAGTGACCTCTGGCATGCATGAACAGTCAGGACACAGATACTTCCTCTCTGTACGTTCTCTGAGCCAATGGAAATGAGCTGCCTCTGGGAAGGCTCCTCCAGACTCCAGCTGGAAATGAGATCTGTGCATTTAGTGGTGCAAAGACCTAGAACAAGGCAACCATGGCAATTGTGGAAGTGCCAAAGATGGTTTAGAGGTTCACATTACTTTTCTCTCACTGTCCTCATGACCCTGCTGCAAGGAAATTTGTAGGAAGACCCATTAGGTCTCAGAACCAGAGTTCACTGCATCCTTCTAAAATTTCAGGAGGGTTCTCCCAAGTTCCCTAACCTTACCTCTATTTATGTACTAAAGTGGTGCATAATCCAGGTGGATTTATTTAAGGGTAGATTCTAATTTGGGAAGCAGTAAAGGTGGGTCCCTGACAGAGTGTCCAGTGCATACCTTGACGTGGTAGTGGGCATCCAGCAGGATGTTTGCAGGCTTGAGGTCCAGGTGGAGCAGAGGGGGGGACATGCAGTGCAGGAAGTTCATCCCCACGGCTGTCTCGTGGATGATGCGGAAGCGCAATTCCCAGGGCAGGGGCTCGGACGCCAGGAGCTTTTCCAGGGACCCTGTTTCCATGTACTCCATGACCAAACCCACTGGCTCTTTGCAGATGCCATAAACAGGAAGGATGTAGCGAAACTTTGCCATTTCCATCTTCCTGGCTTCTTCCAGTAACTCCATGCGTTCCCTGGGTGGAAGAGAATGGGAGGTGAGGGATGGAGCAGCTGTTTCTGCACAGGCCAAACAGACACAAAACATTTCTTAGAAAACCAAACATCACGTTTTGTGAGCATCCCCTGACTGACCTACACTGCCAAACAGACACAAAACATTTCTTAGAAAACCAAACACTGCATTTTGCGAACATCCCCTGACTGACCCATGCTGAATCTCACCAGTCTGCACTCCAGGTGTATTTCCATATTTACTGATTTAGGGGTTTATGTTTTCAGTGGTAGGCAGCTCCCAGCTGCAGAACCACAGGTGAGCCCTACATTTCCCCAGTGTGAATATCCTGAGTGCAGAGCCCATCTCCCTGCTCTGCTGGTTATGCTGTGCTGTTCAGAAGGAGGGTGATACATGTAGAGCCCAGATTTAGCACTGCTGTAACTCCTTGGGCTAAAGTCATTAACTTTTTGTGAGTCATCAGGATGTGTTATGAAGAGAGGCCAGTCAGCATCACTTCAGCAGCGCTGCTGGTGCATCCTGAGTGTACATAGACCCAAAACTGGGGAGAGGAATCCTTGGAGCCACCACTGAGGGGAGCAAACTGCCTGCTGTAACCAGGGAGACACAACAAAAGCCTCCCCAAAATACAGATTTGACGAGTCCAAAACTGCACTCAGCTCCAGCAGGTGCCAAAAACTCCCAGCACACCATTGCCAGTGATGTAACAGGCCCGGGCCTGGCAGCTGTAATGAGCACCCCGGGTTGTTTACAGGTCACTTCAGCCTGACCCTGCACAGGGTTAAGTGTTACTCAGTCCCAGCTGCAGCCTCCCAGGTCAAGACCCTTAATTGCTGTGCCTTTCTTCTGCACCTCCCTTACAGCCTTCTGCAACAGCCCAGAGGCTTCAAGCTGGAAAGAGGGAACAAGGGTCCTCTCCCCAGGCTGGCTGTGACCCACACTTGATGGTTTAAAGACCCTTCAGTCTGTAAAAACTGCATTATTAGTGATTATGAGCCCTGCCAGAGCAGCTTTGGGCCATGGGCACTGACACATCACTATTGCTTCCATAGATTCATAAAAGAGGGCACAGGGAGGTCAGACAGGTAATATTTCCTGAGCAGACCCTCTCCTGTTACATAACAGCTCCTGCAATGCACCCAAAGATGTGCACACTATCTAATGGACAGCAGTACCTGAAGTAATAGGACAAAGTTTGTGCTCTGTGCCACCAAGTGATGCCAGTTACCACTGTGGGTGCCTCATGGCAGAGCCTCAGCTCAACCAAACTGTTTTGGTTTTAAAATCTCAAATCCAAGGCCAGCTAGTAGCACTGTCCACTTCTAAAAAGAGAAAACACCAAGCCCAGGCTGCACACAGCCAAGTCTTTCCTTCTCACGTGTCCCCCAATGCCTGGATGACCTAGGAGAAGCTGAAATGCAGACTATGAGGAACTCTCAGATTTTGGGAGCTGTCATTTGTCCCCCAGATTCTCTGGGAATGGGGTCTGCTGCCTACTGTGGCAGCCTGCAATAACCTGCTGCAGGTAACATCTCCCCCCAGGGTATAGCCAGCAGCAAAAAACCCATTTCAGAGGCAAGATCAGGCTGAAAAATGGTTTAAAGAGGGATGTACATGCTGAGAGAGTAACAACAAAGACAAGGGAAATCTTTTCTCTTAACCATGTTGGCTCCTGCTGCTCCCTACAGCAACTTTCTTGTGAAATAATTGCCTTTGCAGACAAGTACCCAGTTTGCTCTTTGGCACGCTGGAAGGGAGCGCCTATGAATAACACAACCAACTCCTTGCCCCCAAGCCACACGCATAGCCAGCATAATTCACCGGGCTGAGCGCTGGAGTCAGGGATGTAAAACACCCGTCTGAGCCCTCCCAGGCAAAGCAAGGACCCAGCAACTGCCAAGGTCTGACAGGAACCACTAGGCTCCTCAGGATGGAGTTCTCAGGCTGGCAACAGTCTCAGAGAGCATCGCCAAAAGCACGGATTGGCTGCTGGAAATGGGGCGTTTTCTAAATAAAACCAGAATTTTCTGTTTCGTTCAAATAATTTTTAAAACAAAAAAAAAAATTCTTGCTTTCTGCCTGGACCAGATCCAGTTAATTGAGTGAATTAACAGAGCAACAGGCGAGTGCCCTCTATCTAATTTGCCTGTTTAAATAAAGCCCCCATGCAATAATTACCACCCTTAGCACTTTCCCATACCCAGAGCATTCAAAACTGAACCAGCCAGAGGCTCGGGCCAGCCGGGGAGGCTTTCAGACAGCTTTCAAAAGGGCCCCTGACACCTTTTGAAAGCAGAAAAGGAAAGAACACAAAAGAAGTGAAGAGAGCCAAAGCAGTCATTAGCCGGGTGCTGGAGCGCGCTGGCATTAATGGCATTAACACAAACAGCTCGTTAAAGCGAGATGTGCTGCACCAGGCACAGATCAAAGGTCTCTCCCTCGCCTTGCCCTGCCTTGCCTTTCCCCCCGCAGGATGCCACGGGCGCTCGGCACAGACCGAGCTGCTCCCGGAGCGCTGGAGCTGCTGCGGGGATGGAGCCTCCAAACCCGCATCCCGTGGATCAAAGGATGGGCGGGGGTGTGCGCTGGGCTGCTCCGACACTGCGGAGCTCTTCTGGGCTAGCCAAAGTGCCGGAAAAGAGAAGCTTTATGGGGTTTTTCA
Organism: Toxostoma redivivum; assembly: GCA_013397375.1. Classification (NCBI taxonomy): domain Eukaryota; kingdom Metazoa; phylum Chordata; class Aves; order Passeriformes; family Mimidae; genus Toxostoma; species Toxostoma redivivum. Next base: position 31,266 of record VXBI01003004.1, on the reverse strand, counting down.
GCCCAGAGCCATAGGTCTAGCCTCTGTTATAATGGTTTTTTATTTAATAGCCACGCGATTAAAGAGTCAGAATCATCTTCTCGAGGCGCCTCGGTTCCGCTCCCCTCTCCCTCCAGGAGTATATCCTAACTTTATCTTAATAAAGGAAAAAGACGGGGGAGGAAAGAGGGAGAAGGGGGGAAACGGAGAAAAAGGGGGGAAAAGTGGAAAGGGAGAAAAGAAGGGGGGACAGAAAGAAGAGGGGGAAATAAAAATGGAAAAAAAATGTAAAAAGAAAAATGGACAAACAGAAATGGACAAAGAAAAAAGGAAAAATGGAGAAAAGGAAAAAGAGAGAAAAGGAAAAAAGGGGGGAAGGGGGAAAGGCAAAGAAAAATTAAGGAAAGAAGGAAAGGGAAAAAAGGAGGAAAGGGAAAAAAGGAGGAAAGGGAAAAAAGGAAAGGAAAACTTACATACAGGACAGCTAAGGTCATGTAAATGATGGGCTGCACACACTTTCTCCTGTAAATATACCAGAAGACAGGGGTCCGAGCTCCAGCACGGGTCCAGTGCCAAAGAGCATCTCTGTCAGAGAAGTCAGTACAGATCAGTCATTTTCAAAGCGACTGGAAATATTGCATGAATTGAAGACCTCCAAAGAGCTGTCTGCTTCCAATCCACATCAGACAGATAGGGCTGCATTCCTGGGATTCTCCTGGAGACAAGGACCTTGCTCTTGCCCACTGCCCCAGTCCCGAGGGCCCAGCCCTTGTCCCACAAACCGTGCCACAAGAACAGCAGGAATTACAGCTGTGCCTGCATTTGCATGGATCCAATCTTTGTGCCCTAGAGATAACACTGCTGTAAAAGTACAACCTTAGACTCACCAGGCAGTCCTCGCAGTTTTATATTCCCCCACCACTGCCACCACATTTCCCTAATGGAGTCTGAGACAGAGCAGTTAAAGTTGCTCCAGAGAAGCTTAAAACTTGTAATTGGGGCCATTTTTGTGAGCCACCTCCAGCCACAGAGCAGCCAGGCTTCTCCCAGCCCAGGGGAGATCCAGCCCTGCTCTGCAGTCAGGAATTTAAGTTAGCTCCTCACAAACTCTTGGTGGTGCAGATGGGGGGTCTACCAAATTACACCACCCCTGAATGTCCTCAGGAACCCTTCTGCTCTGCATCATGGCACAGCTTTTGAGAGCATACAGTGGCCTCTGCTCTGCAGGGTACATATTTAATAACTTCCACACTGCTGACTCCCAGAGAAGAATGTCAATATGAGAAGACAAGAAAAACCACTGCATGGTCAGGGCAGAGTATGTTGGGAAAAGGGGGGAAAGGAAGAAAATCCCTTTTTTCAAGTTAACAGCTGTCAGCCCTGCTGACAGATCTCTGCAGTTCTGGTACCAGAGGATTACAGGACAGCCAGGCTCTCCCCTACTCCTTAAGGAGCACAAGGTGACTCTTATGTTCTCCCTACACAGGAGAGGTGTTCATTCACCTTCACCACCTAAATAAATGCAGCATCCACTAACAGCGAGGCATTTCTAAAACCTCCTCAATTTCAAAGTCTTGCTCCATTCCCAAATCCAGGATGTGCAGAGGGAGATATATGCACAGCTTTGGGGTTTTTTTTTCCGTAATCAAGAATTTTTTTCCACCTCCACGGCTAACACCTCCAGAAGAGATCCCTCTCCAGGAAATGTTACACCTTACAGTCAGCACGTTTATGTTCAGCAGAAGAAATCAGCAAAGGATTCTCTCTCTCTGAGCTTGCCACTGTTTTTCTGCCCACCACACTTCCATTCTGGCCCACATGGGTAAAGAGAAGAGACTTCACCCTCTCCACTGCAAGTCCTGGGGGAGAGGCTCCTTCACCTTTCTGGGTCACACTCTTTAGTTCAGATTTACTTTGAACCTCCCCATACTGAGAGCATCCCATGTGAGAAACGAGATCTCAGGAAAGTGAGAGCAAATAAGGTGTTAGGAATGGAATTTGGCTGGATTGTCTGAGAGGGCTTGGGTTTAAAGGTAAAAAACATTTCTGGCTCTACATTCAGTTTTTCCTCTGCTTGAGGCCACTTGGCTCTATGATGTGATAATTGCCGAGGGAATTACTCCAAATCTCTCACTGTCTGCAGAAACACCGTAAGAGACTACACAGTGTTACCACCACCAAGCCATTACAAACAGGGTTTTAATGTGGTACCAAATAAATACATCAGAAAAAGCCTCTGTACTTTTCACTTAATGTTTCTGATACCACTGGCAATTCTTCTAACTCTTCACAGTGTTCCAAGAAATAGCTAGTCAAGTTAATCTTCTGGATTAGCAATCTAATTATACAGGCTTGTTGCAACCTGCCAACTAAAGAGGCTGTGTTTGATTCTGTCTGTGCCCCCCATCCCACCATTTGAATAGCACAAGTTTATTAGAAAAGTTTTGGGTAAAAAATCTCAGCATAACCATCTCCTGAAAGGGGTTTGATAGAGCAGCCCAAGAATCAAAGAAGAATTTTTTTAAAAATCAATTTACATTTATTTTGCAGGGGCAGCTTTTTCAAAGGCCAGGAACATTCCAATTTCTTATCAATGCTCTCCTCAAGCATCTGAAGCACAGATTCTGCAGTAAAACAAGTTAAGTGTTTCAAGGAGTAGTTTATTTAAATCCATCAGAAGCTGCAGGAGCCCTATGGCCTCAAAGTTCCCAAATTCTCAAGGCATTTTTTGCTTACTGAGCTGCATGTTTGTATGGTCTTCCAGTATTTGCAGACCCCATAGCCACGGAGGGACAGGTGGCTCTCTACTGCACATGGTATATATTGAGATCTGATAGCAAATCTCAAAATTAATTGCTCATATTAAAATAGGTGACAGTATCTTTTGTCTCAGAGGGAAAATTAACTTTTGGAGTAAATTTCTAGATTTACACTGCAAATGAAAAGTTCTAGCTTATTTTTAAGATATGTTTTAATCTTAACTTCAAAATTAAGCAGCCACAGTACTATTTTAATCAATAAGCATCAAACCTGAAATCTCCTGTGAGGTTTTAATAGTAGTGGGCTTGCAGATTAGCATAATAAAATACACTCTGCAACTTAAAGGTCTTTTCCATTTTATTCACAGACAGCACAGTTACCCTATGCAAACAGTAAACTTTCCCTCTCCATAGGACATTTAGTTTCATTTACTATACTCTATAAGCCATGCCTACTGCAAAATCAGCGATTCAGATACTGGAAAAGATGCTCAACTACCCAAGAAATCCTACAAAAGATGGCTTTACAAATGTTTTCAACCTTGGGCTAGCTTATCTCCCTCCTTCTGCAGGAAAGGCACCAACAGGAAACCTTTTGTGACTGAGCCAATCCACGTCTCAAAAACTGAACTGCAGAATCGGCTTGTGAGCTGGTAGAGATCCCAAAGATCAAGTGGAGCTGGGAAAGCTCCAGGAACATGACTTGTGCATTTTCACCTCCCTCTGCACAGAGGCTGAGCTGCTGGAAGCCACTACTGTCCCTAGAAGACAGGGATGTTTCTGCAGATGCATCTGACAGCCTTCCTCTCCTGGGAAAGGGGACCTGCACTCCATAGCTCCCATCCCTGAGGTGTTCCAGGCCAGGTTGGATGGAGTTTGGAGCAATCTGGGATAGTGGAAGGTGTCCCTGGTCATGGCAGGGGGCTGGAACGAGATAAGCTTTAAGATCTTTTCCAACTCAAACCACTCTGTGATTCTGCGGTCACGCAGCGTGAGAACAGCACAGTCCATCGTCCTCACCAAGGACCACAACGAGTGACAGAGAGCAGGGCAGTCCCACCGTGGGGCACCTTTACCTGCAGGGACTCATCCCGGGCAGACAGACACATGGAGGAGCGCTGTCCCTGCTCTGGAGCCGGACACATTTCCCATCACGGCTCCCTAAAGACACCAAATCCGCGGCTCCAGAGCCCACACCCCAACACCCCCAGCCCCAGCCTGCTGGCACCATGTGAGTCACACCCGCCAGGGAAAGGCTCGGCTCTTCCCAAGCCCCTGGATCCCCGGCACATCCGCACTGCTCCTGCCCGTCCCATCCCGGTGCGGTCCCGCTGTGTCCGTGCAAGCCGGCACACGCTCAGCCTGGGCAGGGCAGGAATGTTCCCCTCACGGCTCCCGGGGGACAGGCGAGACCTGTGGGATATTCCATGGGATATTCCATGGGATCTGCTGGCTGAGACGGGCAGGGCTGCACACAGGGAGCGGTCGGTCCCCCCCGCGGCTCCCCGGCTGCGCATCCGCGGGGTGACCGAGGGCTCGGAGCGCCTCTGTGCGAACAGTCCCTCGTCCCCCCCATTCCCTTTGTCCCCCCCCTTACTTCTCATCCACATGGATGCTGGGCGAACACTTGATGGCGAGCCAGGTCTTCCAGTGGAGGTGCCGCACTTTGTACACCTGCCCGAACCCTCCCGAGCCGATCTTCTCCCAGCTGCTGAACTCGCTCTCCTCGAAGGTTCTGAGCAGCCCCATGGCCCAGGGGGAGCCGCCGTCCCTCGCCATGGCCGCTGCCGTGCCCGGACACCGCCCGGCCCCGCGGAGCGCAGCGCAGCGCAGCCGCCCCGTCCGCCCGCCCAGGTGAGTCAGGTGTGCCGGGGGCACCGGGCTGCCGTCACTTCCTGGGACGGCCGAGTGGGTGGGTTCAGCCCGGCTCCCTTGGCTGTCCCAGGACAGGCGAGCGGGGCAGGTCCCGGCTTCCAGCTGCCCCGGGGCAATGCTCCCGTCCGGAGCCATGGGGCGGGAGGGAGCGCCGCGCTCGCTGCTGGGCTGCGGCAAATAAGCTGTGACAAATAAGCTGTTAAATAAAGGTTAGGGGAGCGCCAGCCACCTCATTCCTGCCTTTTCTTCGCCCCATTCTTGCCTTCTCTTCTTCCTCTGCCCAGGGAGCCACAGCGGGTCCCTGTCGCTCCATCCATCCCGTGCATCCCAGCCTGGTGTGCGGGACTGCAGCCAGCCTGCCCCAGGCTGCTGTCTGTCCAGCCACGCTCTGAAGCAACAGTTTTTAGACTCTGGGAAGCTGTTGCCGAGAACTCAGTCGTCTCTGGGTTTTAGCTGTCCGTGGGATTAGAAAGTTTGATGATCCCAGCGCTAGATTTCAGTGCTTGGATCCTTTTGTGGATCTAACTGCAGGGACCACAGGACCCCCAGAATTATTTTGTTTGGGAAAAACCTCCGAGATCATCAAGTTCAACCACTGGTCAATCTCCACCGTGTCAACTAAACCATAGCAGTAAGTGCCACATCCAGTTTCTTGAACACCTCCAGAGATGGGGACTCCAGCACCTCCCTGGGTACTCATCCCAGTGCCTGACCTCCCTTTCAGTGAAGAAATTATTCCTGACTCCAACCTAAACCTGCCTTGTGCAGCTGGAGGCTGTGGCCTCTCGCCCTGTCCCTTGTTCCCTAGGAGCAGAGCCTGACCTTCCCTGGCTGCCCTCTCCTGTCAGGGAGTTGTAGATAGTTAGAAGGTCCCCCCTGAGCCTCCTTTTCTCCAGACTAAACACCCTCAGCTCCCTCAGCCACCTTCACTGGACTGATGCTCTAGATCCTTCACCATCTCCTTTGCTCTTCCTTGGACACATCTCAATATCTTACCTGAATTTAGGGGCCCAAACTGGACACAGGATTTGAGATGTGGCCTCAGCAGTGTCCAGCACAGAGGGACAATGTCCTGGTCCTGATTGCCACACTATTCCTGATACAGGCCAGGTGCCATTGGCCTTCTTGGCCACCTGGGCACACCTGGGCTCGTGTCCAGTCATGACTCAGACCAGTGGGTACAGGCTCTCACCCTGTTACTGAGATGCTGCAGCTGGAAGGAAGGAGCCTGCACCCTTTGGTGTGTAACAGGATTGGTGAAGAGGCTGCTCTGACCTCCATCACAACCCTCACACCTATCACAGGTCTGAAGGTTAATCAAGCTTGTCTTTGTTTGCTATACTGAGTATCAGACTCGAGGTGATTGTTCCAGGCAGCCAGTGTGTGTCATTTAATCTGGCAGGTTGGGCAATAGATAGAGGACAATGTGTTTTAAAGCCAGGATAATAGCAGTTCTTTGCAAAGCTCCATTTAAAAAGGAGTCTACAGAGACATTTAATTACTTTCAAAAGACACAGGACATGAAGCCTGTTCTCAAGGCTTTATTCTGCATGGATTTCTTCCTGCTTAATTTACTCAGGATTAAACTAAACAATGGCTTACTCTGACTGAGAACATCTTTGTATAAATAAATCATGAATAAGAAATAGCTGTATGTAGAGACAAGCCCATAGGTCACCTCTGTGACCCATCAACACACCTCTATCTGGTCTCCTTCTCCTGGATCATTCTGACTTTTTTGATTTGGGATTCAGCTCTCAGTGGATTAGCCTGGAGAGTGTGCCATGCTCTCAAGGAGCTCTGCTTAAACTGAAAGGGTTTGGAGAACCGGGGCCCTGGATATTTCTGGAAAAGCACACAACTTCATTCACAGCAGATATTTTATTCCTCTAATGATACATTGTCGTTCAAACCCATGTTTCACTGGGAAGATGGTGAAAGTTAAGCAAGACAAAACCCAGCTTGTATTTAGCTGGAAGTTAAGTTTAACCAAAAAGTGAATTGTGATTTGAAAATTAATTCAACAAACACCAAGAAAGAAAGGAGTCAGAACTCATGACAGAACATGGGAAGAGCTCGTCTGAGAGAATTTCAATTAATTACATGCTTTCAAAAGGGCTAGGCCTAAATAAAATTCACCTTTAAGGTGCTTAGAGGGCTGGCTTCCCAGGCTCTGAGGTTTTTCTTGATGAAGTGTAGGAAGAATGGAAAAGGACACCAGAAGAGCTCCAAGAAGCAGAAAAAGAAGCCAGCAAGGGAATTCCAGAGCAGTCAGGTCACTGAATAAAAATAAATAAATAAATAAATAGATTAATTAATTAATTAATTAAAAATTTAAAACATCCTAACAGTTGGCCAAGCTGACAAACAACAGTTTATTGAGATTTATTGAGGACAAATCTCGTGCAACCAAACTAATTTATCTTTTTGTAGCAAGGTAACCAGTCTCATGTAGCTCCTTCTCTCCTGTATGTGTATGTTAGCAGGGGCACCATGGAGAAACTCTCTTCTTATTGTGCTTCATTGTCTTGCATTATTTTCCAGTCCTTTCAGGATTCAATCCGGTGCTTCAGCTTGGTCTTTTTAGACTGAAATTCTTCTAAAGGGTTGCTTGGCATGAGTGAACTCAACCAACCTGATGCTTCAGCAGGTCACAGGGCACCTTTGTCCTGTATGTTAGAGTTAAAATATTTTGCTTTTACATTCTGTGAACAGACAGCAGCTGGCAACTAGGTAAAAGCTTTAAAGTTGATATAAAACGGCACTAATTTGCAAAACTATTAAACAAAAATCCATCTATCTGTCCACTCTGCAAATATTTAGCTATGTTGGGTTTTTTCTACACAGATGGTGCAATAGTGCAGCTGGATTAAGCTCTGAAGGAGCTGCCATCCCCTTCTTGTGCTCCTATTCACACGGCTGCGTTTGCACTCACGTGGTTGAACAGTAACTGAATCAGCTCAGTGATCTCACTTTTAAAAACTCCCTTGGTTAGTTTTCAGCCAGATCAGAAAGCTGCCCTGACTTACCAGGTGCTCCTTCATGTCAACAGCAAGGAGGAGAGTGGGCTGGGAGGAAATTGCCTTGGAAGGAGGTGATGAAAGGGCAGGCTGGTTGGAGAAGATGCTGCAGTTGCTTGCTGATCTCACTTAAAGCACCCTCACAAACTGTGGAGAAGTGTGGTGTGGAAATGAGCAGTGGGAAGACAGGGGAATTCTGAAACCAACTTTTACTGAGAAATTTGTTTTTAAAAGCAAGGTGCAAGATAATCCTGCTGAAGTCAATGACACACTGGAGTGCTCTGGGCACATGTTTGGATTTTTGTGAGTTCAGAGCTGAAGATAATGACAGCTCTGCCTGCTCAGTACCCCAAGAGTCACTTCCTTTATAAATTGATTTGAATGCACAAAAGCCAGGAACTAAAAGGCAAGTTGAAGGCCACATTTGGGCCTTCAGCAGAGTGGTTTTAGTGCTTGTAATAGCTGAACAAATGAGAACACAGGTTAATAAAAACCTTAAAAACCTTGTGGCTTCCTTGTAAAGATGAGAATTTTGGAGGCAGAGAATTGAGGCATATCATCATTTGCTGGAGATCACACAAACTCCTTGCTGTAGACAAAAACAGAACAAACATTGTATCTGATGTGATCTAGTGAGAAAATTACTGGTTTGGGGCTTTAGGTAGGCTTTGCAGATTACTTTTAACAGGTCTTATTTCAGGGTATTATATGCTAAAAACCATATCAGGACAACCACTCCTCTCCCAGACACCAAACTTTAAAGCTTGTGCAAAATAATAGCACTGCTTAGTCAACCAGCTTTGAGATTCTTTTTTCCCAGAGACAAATACTGTAGTCTTTCTCGACTGCTTTCTTAGAAACTACTGAACTCTGTTTGCTAACATTCTTCCTCTGCAAGGATAATAAAAAAGCCCTGCATTCAGGAACCTAATTGAGATGTATTAAATAACCCAAATTTTATATGCACCTTGTTATCAGTTCTGTTAATGATGGAGAGCCTGTACAATGTGAAAATATAATAATAATAATAATAATAATAATAAATTAATCGCATTTGTATTAGCAGCACAAATTACTAACGCGGTTGTTTGTGTGGTATTCGGGAGAAGAATGCCTAGTTTTAAATTTTAATTCTTAAACCTCTGAGAAGAGAAAATGCATTCTGCATTATTTCCTCCAGCTCAGTCTTGCTCCGCTTCTTGGCAGCCGCGCTTTTTTTTTTTTTTTTTTTTTTTGGTCCTTTNACAGCAGATATTTTATTCCTCTAATGATACATTGTCGTTCAAACCCATGTTTCACTGGGAAGATGGTGAAAGTTAAGCAAGACAAAACCCAGCTTGTATTTAGCTGGAAGTTAAGTTTAACCAAAAAGTGAATTGTGATTTGAAAATTAATTCAACAAACACCAAGAAAGAAAGGAGTCAGAACTCATGACAGAACATGGGAAGAGCTCGTCTGAGAGAATTTCAATTAATTACATGCTTTCAAAAGGGCTAGGCCTAAATAAAATTCACCTTTAAGGTGCTTAGAGGGCTGGCTTCCCAGGCTCTGAGGTTTTTCTTGATGAAGTGTAGGAAGAATGGAAAAGGACACCAGAAGAGCTCCAAGAAGCAGAAAAAGAAGCCAGCAAGGGAATTCCAGAGCAGTCAGGTCACTGAATAAAAATAAATAAATAAATAAATAGATTAATTAATTAATTAATTAAAAATTTAAAACATCCTAACAGTTGGCCAAGCTGACAAACAACAGTTTATTGAGATTTATTGAGGACAAATCTCGTGCAACCAAACTAATTTATCTTTTTGTAGCAAGGTAACCAGTCTCATGTAGCTCCTTCTCTCCTGTATGTGTATGTTAGCAGGGGCACCATGGAGAAACTCTCTTCTTATTGTGCTTCATTGTCTTGCATTATTTTCCAGTCCTTTCAGGATTCAATCCGGTGCTTCAGCTTGGTCTTTTTAGACTGAAATTCTTCTAAAGGGTTGCTTGGCATGAGTGAACTCAACCAACCTGATGCTTCAGCAGGTCACAGGGCACCTTTGTCCTGTATGTTAGAGTTAAAATATTTTGCTTTTACATTCTGTGAACAGACAGCAGCTGGCAACTAGGTAAAAGCTTTAAAGTTGATATAAAACGGCACTAATTTGCAAAACTATTAAACAAAAATCCATCTATCTGTCCACTCTGCAAATATTTAGCTATGTTGGGTTTTTTCTACACAGATGGTGCAATAGTGCAGCTGGATTAAGCTCTGAAGGAGCTGCCATCCCCTTCTTGTGCTCCTATTCACACGGCTGCGTTTGCACTCACGTGGTTGAACAGTAACTGAATCAGCTCAGTGATCTCACTTTTAAAAACTCCCTTGGTTAGTTTTCAGCCAGATCAGAAAGCTGCCCTGACTTACCAGGTGCTCCTTCATGTCAACAGCAAGGAGGAGAGTGGGCTGGGAGGAAATTGCCTTGGAAGGAGGTGATGAAAGGGCAGGCTGGTTGGAGAAGATGCTGCAGTTGCTTGCTGATCTCACTTAAAGCACCCTCACAAACTGTGGAGAAGTGTGGTGTGGAAATGAGCAGTGGGAAGACAGGGGAATTCTGAAACCAACTTTTACTGAGAAATTTGTTTTTAAAAGCAAGGTGCAAGATAATCCTGCTGAAGTCAATGACACACTGGAGTGCTCTGGGCACATGTTTGGATTTTTGTGAGTTCAGAGCTGAAGATAATGACAGCTCTGCCTGCTCAGTACCCCAAGAGTCACTTCCTTTATAAATTGATTTGAATGCACAAAAGCCAGGAACTAAAAGGCAAGTTGAAGGCCACATTTGGGCCTTCAGCAGAGTGGTTTTAGTGCTTGTAATAGCTGAACAAATGAGAACACAGGTTAATAAAAACCTTAAAAACCTTGTGGCTTCCTTGTAAAGATGAGAATTTTGGAGGCAGAGAATTGAGGCATATCATCATTTGCTGGAGATCACACAAACTCCTTGCTGTAGACAAAAACAGAACAAACATTGTATCTGATGTGATCTAGTGAGAAAATTACTGGTTTGGGGCTTTAGGTAGGCTTTGCAGATTACTTTTAACAGGTCTTATTTCAGGGTATTATATGCTAAAAACCATATCAGGACAACCACTCCTCTCCCAGACACCAAACTTTAAAGCTTGTGCAAAATAATAGCACTGCTTAGTCAACCAGCTTTGAGATTCTTTTTTCCCAGAGACAAATACTGTAGTCTTTCTCGACTGCTTTCTTAGAAACTACTGAACTCTGTTTGCTAACATTCTTCCTCTGCAAGGATAATAAAAAAGCCCTGCATTCAGGAACCTAATTGAGATGTATTAAATAACCCAAATTTTATATGCACCTTGTTATCAGTTCTGTTAATGATGGAGAGCCTGTACAATGTGAAAATATAATAATAATAATAATAATAATAATAATAAATTAATCGCATTTGTATTAGCAGCACAAATTACTAACGCGGTTGTTTGTGTGGTATTCGGGAGAAGAATGCCTAGTTTTAAATTTTAATTCTTAAACCTCTGAGANTTTTTTTGGGTACATTCATTTTCCTGCTGCCGGCTGCGCTGCAGGGCATCACCTGTAGGCAGGATCAGAAAGGATCTTGGGCAGCTCCTCCTGCCTCCACAGAGCCCGGGGCTGAAATCCAGGTCCCAAATCCCCCGGGATGCCGTGCTAGGGCTGAATCCAGGTCGCAAACCTCCCGGGATGCCATGCCAGGGCAGAATCCAGGTCCCAAATCCCCCTGGGATCCTGTGCTAGGGCTGAATCCAGGTTCCAAATCCCCCGGGAAGCCGTGCCAGAGCCGCAGACACCGCGCTCCTTTTCCATCCTTTATCTGATGCTCCGGCTCCGCCAGAACCGGTCCCGGTGACTCACGGCCACCTCATCCCCGCGGCGCACCAGGAGATGTTTTCAGGCTGGATCCCGCAAATCCCGGCAAATGATGCCTTGTTCCTCATGGATCCTTCCTCCGGGGAGGCACTGGATGGAGGAGGATAAAGAAATTTGGGTGGCACAAGCCCCGTGAGAGCTCAGAGAGTTCCAGGCACCCACCGCCCTCCTCTACGGGACAGCACTTGCTGCGGAGAAATCAACTCCAGAATCATTTTAAAAATCAGGTACCACCGCAATTCTGCTTTTCAGACCCGAATAGATCCACACACAGTCGTTTCAGTAGAAGGAAATTAAAATTTGCTATCAAAAAGGCGCGTCTTTTCACCAAAATGCTTTCAAATGGGTGTTTTATTTTGTGCATTCACGCCGGCATCTTGGGGTGCTAATAATCTTAACAAAAGAGTGTTAAAATCTTTAAAAATATTATTATTTTTAACATGANAGCTCAGAGAGTTCCAGGCACCCACCGCCCTCCTCTACGGGACAGCACTTGCTGCGGAGAAATCAACTCCAGAATCATTTTAAAAATCAGGTACCACCGCAATTCTGCTTTTCAGACCCGAATAGATCCACACACAGTCGTTTCAGTAGAAGGAAATTAAAATTTGCTATCAAAAAGGCGCGTCTTTTCACCAAAATGCTTTCAAATGGGTGTTTTATTTTGTGCATTCACGCCGGCATCTTGGGGTGCTAATAATCTTAACAAAAGAGTGTTAAAATCTTTAAAAATATTATTATTTTTAACATGATATTAAAAATATTTACATAAAATTTGAAAAAACTCTGAAAAAACCCTGAAAATCGTCATTACTATCTACTATTGTCTACTGGGAACACGAGTGTTAGCAACACCTCTGTATACAAACTAATACAAAATTGTAAATTCTAAAATAGATTACTGGCCAAAAAAACCCCAAAAAAAAAGTAACTTTTATCTTTGCAAACCCCTTGTGTTTGCAAGCTATGCAAACTATGTAAACAATAGTGAAATAAGCCAGGCGCCTAAGCAATAATAGAATAAAACTCTGGAGTGTCATTAAACAGCATAACCAAGAGCAATTATTTTTAAAAATTATTTTCAAAAATAGCTCTCCATTAATAAGTTGTCATCCCATTCATTCTGACCCTACAGTTGATTTTTTCCTTACAAAATGTATTTAATAGGCTCACACAAAGATGTGGGAGGGAATTTTGGATTTGCAGGTTGTTTTCTTGCTCGTATTCAGCTCCACAGCACAAGTACAACTCAAACAAGGCCGTGTTTTAATGTGCCATGTGAAACCCTGAATGGCCTTGGTGTAAATTAACCTTGGTACCTGCACTGAAGGCAGCAACCTCCCCATCAGGCACAGGGAATAAAATGTAGGATATTGGATTAGAGAGTTCAGGTAAGCTGTTGTAAAAATCTGGAAAAGGCTCCTGTGTGTTCTGGCTGACTAATACTTTCCATTATAAAGGGCTCTTTGCTTTCCATTATAAAAGGCTCTTTCTTTGGGAAGGGTTAACACCTCTGCTGTTTGTTGCAGGCCTTTGATATTTAGCAGGGGAAATCCCAGAGGCTACAGTGGTACCGATCCACTGCCCAGAGAAACGTGAGTCAGTTCTACCTGTGCTGTAAAGGATTAAAAATGCTGCCTCCCTGATTCATGCCTGATTAAAATCAGGCTGACACCCACATGTGTCTGGCCTTCCCCCTCTGCACAGATGGCTCAAGTGCTCTTGAAACATCATTTTACAGCCCAGCATATTTAATGAGATTAAAACCTGAGCACGGAGATCCCAGCTGCCTGCAAAGCAGGAGCTTTTGAGGCACGAACAGCCACGGCAGGAGATTTTTATACCTGCCCCGATTATTGTGACTATATGGCTTATAAATTCCTTTGGAATATTTCCATTGTAACAAGAAAGTCCCTCTAATAACTCCTGAAATATTTTTGAAGTCACTAAATAAAGCTAAGAAACCTGCCAAAATTTTTATTTTCTTTTATACATCTCACAAGCTGTTAGCTAATTTCTAATAAATAACACAGTGGGCTAATAAAAAATGGGATGTTTTACCTACCAACTCAAACTCTTTGCCTCATGCATTGGCTCAACATTTCCCCCACTATCTGAATGTTTTTAATAAATAAATGAACACGTATATATGCTATATGAATATACAGAACTTTAAAGTTTCTTCTCAAAAAGGCTATAAATGAACTTATTGTATGTGCATAGCATTATGTTGATCTTGCATATATTCTCTAAGCACATCAGAATAATTTAACAAGAAAGCTGAGAAAACCCAGTGTTATATAGGAGATTTGACAAGGATAAAAGTGAAGACTTAAAAACTTGCTTTATTTAAGAAAGCAAACCTCTTCCAAAGAGTAAAAAATGTACTTTTTTCATAGTAAAAATCCAATAAAAGACTGTTTTTCTAGAAATCTATCTGAATTCCCAAGCCTAGTTCCATTCTATCTCTGCCGAACCTGTTTTAACTTGGTCAAAACTTATTTGTCACCATCCTGAGATTCTGACCCAAACCTTGGCTGCGTCCGAACTCCTGTGACTTTCATTGCCATCTTTATGCCTAAGGGAGAAAAAATTGAAAATAATAAAAACACAAACTACAAACATAGCGTTTGCAGCAGAAAATAAGAATAACATCTAATTAGGTTGCCAAAACTGATAATGTCAGCAATTAAAAGATTAATTAGGTTGTTGTTTACTATGTGGCACTCAAACAAAAGACACTCTCTGTGATGGAACACCTGCAAGAGGGCTCCAGTAAGTAGTTTTTATCAAATATGCAGCATGTAAGAGAAAATAGGAGATACATTTTCATAATAATATTTTATTCGTTGGATTTTCTTGTCCCAAAATGGAGGGAACAGCTTGTTTATACTACAGAAGCTGTTCATATATTTCTGTATATTTCTGTACTCTCTTCCGTGGATACAACTTGCAGGGCTAAAAAATTTCTTCAAACAATGTCATTGTCAAGATTTTCACAGTTGTAAAAGCTACAAAAGCAAAAAATCCTTTTTATTTCCTTGGTTTAACCATCTTAAGTTTTACTAATGTGATGGAAAACCTAATGCAAAGTAATAAATAGCTTCACACTCAGCATGTCTTAAATGGAACCAAACTTTAAAAAACTTTAGATTAATTATCTGGATCTCGAAATCAGAATATTTTAGAAAAAATATTTTATGGTTTGAGCAAGAATCAGCTGGTAACATATGGGAATGGCTGCTGAGTTTATGAGCTTTTTGAAGATGTTGGGTCAGTGAATAATTCCAGGAGAAATGTTTTGACAGATATGGAATTTATATTTCCGAATTCCTCTTGGGAAGGAAGACTTAGAGTCATGGAAGGCTTGCACATGTATATGACCAAAATTAATCCCCTGTTGAAAAGGGGAAAACCACACTAAATAGCTGAAGAAGTTTTGAAGTAGCTTCCTAAAATATTTCCAGTTTGTGTTTTTAAGAAGTTGTTGATTAAGGAACCCCAGGGAATGTGGGAATTCTCTGCACTGGCCATTGCTGCTGCAGATCTGCAAGAGCAGGGTGACAACAGATCCCACTAAAATATATTCATTTTACAGCACAGGAGTGATCACAGCTCAGGAAGCTGAAGAAACAAGCAGCAAGTATGCATAAATTATAGCAGCCCAAACTGCATTTTAATGTGTGACCACACTCACATGATTAAAACTTACTCTATTTTCAGGTAACATATTACTTCTAAGTATGGAGTACCAATCCAGAAAGGTGATGTTGGATTTTAATCCCTGAAATTCTTTGCCGTTGAGATTAGAACTGGTATGTGGGGTTTTTTTCCTTAAAAAAAAGGGAGGTGGGAGGAGGTTGGCCAGAGTTCAAGACTCTGAGAATGCAACTGCATGTACCTACAGTAAGCACTCAAAAGGAGGAATCAGGTATTTGCACAGCACTTGCAAGAGTCCTAGGAATGTGTGCAAATAAATGCTGGATTTGATGCAAAAAATAAAACATTTCCATAATTCACATGAAACCAAATACACATAAATCTGAAACTTTAGTCTCATTTAGAGAAATACATTTTATCCTGCTGTTTATTACACTCACCACATGCACTCTCTTGCTGTGCTGTCTCAAAGCTGGTGAAGCCCATGAAATGAAACCACATCCTCCAAGATCACAGCTGTAGGCACCTGAATCACTCTGTGTTTCAACATGTTTATGTAGATCAGAGAAGCTCTTAAAGCTGAAAACAAGGTAAAACAAATAACAGATATAATAGTACAGAGGAATAGCCTTGTGGTTAATGTTTAGGACTGGGAGGTAGAAATTTTTGGCTCTGACAATGACAAGTGAAAGCGGAATTTGTGTAAATTGCTTCTCTGCCTCAGTTTTTCCACCTGTGGAAAGGGGATGGTACAGACATCTCTTTGATGTGCTCTTAATTTCTTTTTCCATTCCTTCTTTCTTCCCACACATCCACACCATGCCCAAATCCAGGTTATTTTTCCACAGCTATCACCTTTTCTTTACATTCATGTAGAGAAAATTCTTGTCCATTACCAATCATCTTCTTAGGTTTAGAAATTCCAGTTATTTCCTTCTGTCCACACACAATGTGAACTCAAAAGTACTTAAACACTGATGCATTTTACCCCATTTCCAGCATCCAAAGCATAGGTCTCTCATCTTCTCAGAAAAAGTTAAAATAATTTGCCAGTGCTTATATGTGCAATTTGGTTTGTCACCATGCCACAAGCCCCAAATTTTCTCACCTGCTGTAACAGAGGTGAAAATGGGATTATGGTGTCAAAATTGGATGTGTGCTTTCAGTGAAGAGGCACCTGTGCTCCCCATCCCACAAAGGCTGTAGGAAACACAGTTAATTAGAAAAGATAATAGAAAAACATACTTTCTGTCCTTTATCACAGCTTCACCAGGATTTTGTCTTCTACATGACCCAAAAAAAAAAAAAACCCCAAAAGAAAATGTCAGTTTAAAATTAGCATATTATAATACACTTGGGAATATACAGAGAAAAAAATGAGATCAAAATGAAATGCAGATCCAATAAATAGGGCAGTGAAATAATGGTCGATTTACAGTGTTTCAGGTTACTTCCAAAAAATAGATGGTGAGATCATATTTCACCCTCTAGACCCTGACAAAAAGGATGATTATTGTTTTGCCTTTGGCACTTTTGGAGGGTTTTTAAAAGGTGGATGTTGTCTGGAGGCCTTCTGAGGGACAAGCACTGTCTTATCTGTTTTAAGGGTTTGAGGTATTCCCAGTCTCACAAGGCAGCAGGAAGAGCATCCGTCCTCTGCCTCCCTGTCCCACAGTGGGATTTATTTCCTTGAGGCACAGCCATGCTCAGGGCTCACTCAGCTGCAGGCTGAGATATGGGATTGCTCTGACTCTGGATTTGGGACAACCTCTGGCAGTGGGCAGGCAGGGCTGGAATGACTTACCCCGAACAAACACGGTTTTGTGCGCTGAATCAGCAATGTGGTGATTTGTAGGGAGAGTTTCTGCAAAGAATGCTTGAATTTGGACAAAAGCTGGGTTTTATAGGAATTTGAGACCGTGCATTTTTTTATCATCAGCCCACTGCTTTACAGATGTCCAGAGAAAACCAGTCATGTTGTCTCAAAAAAAAAAAAAAAATCAAATACTAATACGTTGCAATATTCCGGAATCACTCCCTGCACAGGAATTTTTCCTCATAGTTTGTCTTGGACCAGGAATTTTGTTTTGCTTTTCTCCCCAACATAAACAGCTTCATGTGGAAAACCCCTCTGGAATAACTTAATCTGCAAAACTGTGTCAGTGAATTTGACAGGCTCTTGGAATGGGAGTATCCAAGTTTACTTAGTTGTCTGCCATGTAAATGTGTCCACGCAGGGAGCGATTTCAGAATATCCTCAACATTTGCATTCGCATCACAGCTAATTTCTGAATAATTTCTTATAGGTAAGCAAGCTCTCTAAAAGGAAATTTCAATATTTATCAGCAAGCTGTTATGCAACACACTGGGGTAGGAATATGGGAATGTCGTGTCTGCACTGGCACCCTGCACCAACATGCAGAGGTGTGTGCTGCCAGAATTGCTAAAGAAAGCTGAATCATGACCCAGGGACGTAACTGGCTCCAATATCTGAATGGATTTAGGTTTGTGCCTGAGCGGCTGGGACCCTGGGATGCCTCCCAGCTCCCTCAGCCAAGTTCACTCACTGGGATATGACAGGCTCACATCAGCCTTGCTCCTACTCCAGCCACCTTGAGATTTTCCCTGCCTGTGCAAGCAGAACACAAGGCAGAATGATCAGGGGACAAGGGCAGCCAGGCACGTTGTACAATTCACAAAGTTTTAATCACAGCCAGAGTACCCAGAAACAAATAGTTCAGTTAGACATGTGCTTTATTTAATGTATCAGATCTATCCTAATGTGTTATGCTTTAACTAGAGAAAAAACAAACAACACCCAAAACAAACAGCATATTTAAGCAGCTTCATTAGTTAATAAAACAAAAATAAAAACTCCATTTGGATTTATTTCCAACCTCTTTCCAAAAGCACCTTGAGTGTGATCTAATGAAATGCAGAGTGTCTAAGCATCGATGTGTGGAGTTGTAGCCAGTGAAAAATGGCATTTCCTTAGGAATGCAACTGGAAAGCGGAATGTACCAATGTACCCCGACTGAGCAAGTGTGCACAAACAGAGCTGTTTGTGTGTGTGTGCAGCCGGAGCGTTCCCAGGTCCGCCTGCATGGCTGGAATATTCCCATTCCCAAGGCACGGACCCACCCTCCCTGCATTTCCTGCGTGTCCCACAGCAGGGCTCAGCTTCCCTCCTGCTCTGCTGCTCCGGGATTCTTTCCCAGCAAGTCACGGCTGCCTTGTGGGGATCTCTGGGGACCCGAGGCAGGCTGTGGTTAGCTCGGGGAAGGGCTGGGCTGTGTCAGTGAGGCTGGTCTGTGCTGCCAGGTGAGCAGGGCTGCAGCCACAGCTGGACACACCTGGGGCTCTCACCCAGCCCTGGCTCCTGGAAGCAGGGATTAACATCTGCATGGGAGCCACTGCAGAAGAGAAAAGCCCCTTGAACCTTTTGGTTTGAAGGCACAGAGAATGGAATTTCCATGCCTCAGAGGCACAGGCAGCTCTTACTTTTCCAGCATTTGTAACACAGTTGACCTAGGTTCATATATCAATTTTCTTAGCTGATACCACAATGCTCATAACTCTGTTGTTTACCTGACCTGTGGTTTATCTAACCTTGAGAAAAGAATGTTTTATTTTAAGAAGCTCTTACTTACCCTGTTTCCTCATGTGATCTTGTAGCAGCCTTTCATTGGCAGAATGTTTCCAACCGTTCTGTCAAGCAATTTTTTTGTTAAATTTAAACCGGAACTATTTATTGGCAATACAAATAACTTTTGAAAGATGTATTAATTAATAACTCATTATTGATTAAGCTGCCAGTTTCATTAATATAGTCATATGCCATTGAGACAATTTCAATATTCTTTTTCTCTACAAATTTAGTTTAGGCTAAATGGAGAGGGTTGTTTATCAGTAAGTAAATATCCTCAACAAAATAATAACCTGTTCAAAAAAACAACAGTTTCAAATTTGAGATCTTCTGTCAATGCACCCACTTTCCATCAAGAAAACATCCACAAATCCTAAATATATTCCAAGCACTTAAAACTAGAACAAAACACCCTCTCCCTTTTTAGCTTGCAGGAAAGCACACAACATAATGCACAGTTGAGGTAGGGACTGTTCTGGTGAAGAAAATTCTCACCAAACACACAAAGGTAAGAGAATTTCTGTGCTTCATGAACACAACAACCTTCCTGGAGCAAACTCTGCTCTCATGCAGTTGACTTCTATGCAAGTAGAAATACTTATTAAATTACACATTCACATTAAATGAAAATCTTAAAAATATAAACAGAAATGAGAGCATAACCTCTTGCTGTTTTCTGAAACTTGATTCTGTGCATGACAAAAATACTCAGTGTTGTTGACCATCCCTCCACAGCTTGGACATGCTACAACTTTTTGCTTTGTGAGGTTCTTAAGTGCTTTCACCTACACCTACAGCTAACCCTCCACCTTCCTTTAAATACACCTAAACAACCTAAACCAACCAACCAAAAAAAAAAAAAGCTGCCCATGAGGAATGTGCTTTCTTATGCAGAAGCAGAAGAAGCAATCACATACTTATGTCTGACTGTTATATCTTTAGAAATACACAAACTACTTTTTTAAAAAATAAAAATCATGTTAGCAGTATTGCAAACACCACAGGACATTCAACCCTGCAGATGTCTGTGGCACAGGGTTGTGTCCAGACAGTTCTGGAATATCTCCAGTCTTCACAGTCTCTGGAGCACCAGGAGGATGGGGCAGTGAATAAATGTCAACTGTGCATCTCCAGAACTCCACTTACTGTTTTTAAAAAATATTTGCCCTTTCTGTCTTTATATTAAAATTCACATAGTGGTTAACCACAAGCAATCAGCAAGACACCAAGCAATCTTTGCATTTGAAAAGCTCTGTCCTCAGGTCTCTTGAGCTCAGGAACTCTCTGATGCTGTGGACACAATGCAAGTTTTAACAACAGAAGTAGAAAGCTCTGACTGTTGACATGTGACAAGGGGAAAATCCCAAGTGATTTTATGTTTAGTTGTAAATAGAGCTAAAAAACTGCTTTCAGGAGATAACTTCAGACATATGTAAAAGAATATCCTATCATCTCATGCAAGGAGCAGCCAAGAGTGTCTCTCACCTAGCTAATAATGGTGACAGCTATGCAGAAATCTCCCTTTTTAGAAAGGTGAAATCATAGCCTGCACCCAACCTGAAGACTGAAGAATCAAGAGGACTAAATGCAAATTCAAGAACAGGAGGCAGGGAAAGAAAATATTCTTGATGATAAGAATAATCAAGTGAATCAAACTAAACAATACTTTGGATATCTTTAGGTCTCAGAAATGAATACATAAAATTCACTTACCAAAAAGGACTTGCCTAGCTCTTGTAACCAAGTGGGTGCACAGTGAGTCCATTTCTGCTGTTCATCAGGATGCTCTCTCAAGAAGAACAAGAATGCAAAACCTGGATCACAGCCCTCATCCACTCCAGTGCATGGAAAACAGGCAATTTCCTGGCACAGAGTTCTGAGCTACAGATCCATGTACTTAGTAAAGGGTCAGAACCCTAAAATCTTTATTAAAAGACAGGAAACCCTGAAACATCACCTTGCCTACAATAAATCTTGCACCTCTCTTGTAACTGATGCTCATTGCTTCTCATCTTTTCTAGCACAGACATTGAGAACAAATGGTTTCACTGCTCCTAAACAACTTTAAAGACACACCACATTCCTTTTCTTCCACATCTGGTTTTTCCCCATTCTCTTATTTAGGCTATACAGCCAGAGGAGTCCCTTCATCTGTCCTAATGGGCTTTATTTTCTAAAGTTATGATCACAGTGATGTGTGATTTTTGTTCCTCTTAAGGATTAGAAATTTTACACTCTCAGGTTGCTGAGAGTGAGTTGAGCTCTCCAAACAAAATTAATGCATGTGTCAGATGATCTCCAGAGGGAAGATGAATACACTTACATTGCTTTGCATCCACTGATGGGATTTTGTCATTAATAACTAACCCAAAAAGCAACTTTAGCCCATAAATTGAAGAGACACATATCTTGGGGCTTCACCAAGAGGATTCCAATCAAATTTGGACTCTGTTGACACATTTTACAAAACAAAGCCAAGCTGATTAGTTGAAAGCAAGCACAGAACGATGTGTTCCAGGAGCAGAGTCCCACAGATTGCCTTATTATCCTTCAGCTTCTCACCTGGAGAGGCTCTGCACCTGCCCTCCCCAGGTCTGCATGGCATGCACAGCAAACACAGCCCATAGTTTAGCCCTTACTCAAACAATCAAGGCATCTGCTATGAAAGGCTGTCAGTGGAATGTGGCTCCAGCACAGCCACGGGCAGGACATCACCTTTGAAGCCACGACAATAATTTTAACACAAGAGGTAGCTTGCAATATAGAGAATGCATTAAAAATGCTCTTTCTTACCACAGAGCTGAGAAAAACTGGGGCAGCAGTAGGTGTGCTTCCCTGGATTTGAAAGGATCAGGTGGACAGAAGGAAGAGGAAGCTCACCACGAAATGTTATTGTGAGGGAGACAACCCTGATCCTGGCTGGAAAAATAAGTCAAAAACCTGCTTGAATGGTTTGTGCACTGTCACGCACAAGCAGAATCATGAGGAAACCCAACCCTGTTCCACTCCCAGTTGAGAGCTGCCCATGGATGATACCAACTATCCTACCTAAATCATGGTGCCCATAAAATAGAAATGTTTTTGCAACTATTTTAGATAGGTGAAGAAATATCCAAAGATCTCTCACAAGTTCTTATGCACATAGAGCACCAAGTGAATTTTATAAGAAACATTTATATGTAAAATACTTTTTGAGATAGTATGTTTTAATTTTTTTATGGATTATCTTTTCAATCACAATAAACAACCTTTTTTTTTAACTTGTAACAGTTTCTTCGTCATTATCAGAGGCATGAAGAGCAACATGTTCATGGAACCACATTGGGTTACTGAAGGTAACATAAACCAAAATAGAACCATGGGGAAGACAAGATGGTTTTGGCACAAAATCAACTGACAGGAACATAGAATTAAGTGTTTTTAAAAACCAAACAGACACCAGTAAATATTGCAGTAACATTTAATTAACTCACTCCAACACAGAGACAATTACATCTACTACAAAAATGCAGAAAATTTTGCAGTATCCACAACACAAACCAGGTCCTGAATTCTCACCTACCATCTCCTAGTTGAAAAGTCTGTCCAGACTAATTGAGTGGATGCTCCTCATTCTTTTGAGCAGGGATATGTCTGTTCATGCTTTTCTGTTGGTTTATTTCTCTGTATATTTTTACTTTCTCCCCTTCCTTCACTTCTCCCTGCTCCTACTCAAGGTTTGTGAGGGCAGTGCAGGTAATTCCAACAGAAATGGGAAGGCTGCACAGTAATTAAATTGAGTTGGGTGTCAGGATGCAGCACCCCACGAGTCTGGACTTACAAGGGGGGACT
Source organism: Toxostoma redivivum (assembly GCA_013397375.1). NCBI lineage: Eukaryota > Metazoa > Chordata > Aves > Passeriformes > Mimidae > Toxostoma > Toxostoma redivivum. The sequence goes on along the minus strand of VXBI01003004.1, from coordinate 8,583 downwards.
AAACCTGAATTATCTTCTGCCTCAGTCCACAAAAACCCCAGAGTGAAAGTGGGATGTACATTGCATTTTCTGCAGTGTGAAACAGGGTGCCATTAACAGCACACTGCCAGCAGTCCAAATTCAAAGTGCTCCTCTTAGTTCCCAAAAATTTGACCCTCAGCTTCTCTGCTGTGCTGGCACAACTTTGTAAAGCTGCACATTGAATTTTGGGCAAGGAGCTGCTTTCAACCAAATCAAACACCAGGGCCAGGAAATGGGAAATGGGTGAAACTCCTTAGGCTGATAAGAGATGATTAAAATGTAAATATCATTCAGGTTGTGCAAAGAAAAATACATATATTTAAAAACCCTGTTTTATTTAGGATTACCTGGTTTTAGCCATTCTAATCTTAGCAGAGTGGATTAAAGCAAGATGCTGAGCACTCTGTGCAGAACAGAGCATTCCCACAAGGAGTTAACGCTGCATTTTAAATTCACACTCCAGAGTATTTCACAACAGCTCCCCGAGGCAGACAAGCCCTTATTTCCTCGGAAGGGCTTGAAACAGGATCTGAGAAATCCAAGGTCCTGTGTATATGGAAACACAGAGGCACATAAAGGTGAGTCAACTAAAATATTGAGCTAGACAGATGGAAAATCACCTCTTAATCAGAGCAGCCATACGGGACTTAAACTCATTTTAATTCCTTGGCACCAAAATTTTGAGCGTTTCAGTGGAACTTTCTTAAATATTCTTTGTGCAAACAGGAGAGGAGCGAAGTTTTTGGGGCTGCTGCCTGAGTCAGAAGGAGATTTACCTGTGGGGAAACTGAAGCTGACACAGTGAGAGGTACCACAAGTGCTGGGGGAAGCTGCATGGGTGATTTTTCAAAGAGAATTAGGTTCATTACTGTGGGAACATTCTTGCAGGCGGGTGGGAAAGGTAAGCAGTTTTCCCTGCCCTCAAAGTTCTGTTCTTTCACACTGTGCCCTACCCCTCCTCCTGGGGCTGGTGGAGCCTGCCTACTAAGTTGGGAAACATTCTTCTAATTAATAAAATTCACTACATAGTTGGAACTTGAAAAAAACATGTATAAAAAACGGTTTTGCAGAATGCTGTGGGCTCAAGGATTCCATCAGCCCAAACTGCCCACTTAGAAATACCAAAAAGTGGAATATTAAATCAATTAGCTGGGGTTTAAGCATGTTTTTCAAGCAAAGACTGTGCTTAGTGACAGAGGCAGCAAAGCAAAATTCTGAGGGCTTTGAACTTTTTCTGAACCTTCTTCATTTTTTTAAATAAATAGACCAATCATGGCAATATGTAAGGACTGATTGCTGTGCATTAAAGGGCATCAGTATCAAAAATAACTACTGCAAGAAATATGATTTCTGTAAGATATCAGACATAATGGCAATAAGGTTTGTTTATAACAGTAGTTTGAAATCAAACTATAAAAGTTATCATACATAATGATCTGTATTATATGCTTGAGCTTATAACTTTAAAAAGATGAAAGTACTACATGTGCAATCCACTTGTAAATAAAAATTTTTATTTAGAGGTTCTCACAGGTAGCTTTGACAACAGAACTACCTCTTTCTATAAACAGAATTTGTGTGTCATTCCTTACTTCATTTAAGAAAAAATTAATCAAGAGAGGTATGAGAGCATTATGTGAATATAGATATTCTAAACTTAGGGTCAAAAGGATATTTTTAGACATCCTATATGAAATGTTAAGAGGAAAGTGGAAATTATTACAGACCCAGTAAGGCAAAGTTCAGTAAAGCAAAGCATGGACCATAGGCACCATCAGAAAACAGAAGTGACTCTGCTCCATCACTGCAGTATATTAACTCCAATAAATACTGATAATAAATACTCCAATATTGCACTGATTCTAATTCTAATATGACACATATGAGAAATAAAATATCTTTGTAAAGCACCACCCTTTGGTCTGACATTGCCTTGCATGGAAATATTTTCATCCTCATTATTGTTTGTTCTTAACCTCAAAAAGATAGTGTGTGTCATTATCACAAACTCTGATATGAAAAAATCAGAGATAATAGAGAATGGGATTTAAGGATGATAAGCTATGACTCTTTGAAAGACACAGAGAGACATAAGGAAAAAATTATCAAAGGCTTCTGAAAAACATATTTTTTGTATTGATTAATTGTTCACTATTTCAAAAGCAACATTTGTACATATGAGGTTTGCAAAATTGTTTAGTTTCACATTTTTTCAGGAGCTCAATTCAGTTGTTTCTTCTTTGCCATAATTTTTTCTCTTATATCACTTAAATGAAGGAGCAAAACTCATAAAATGTGAAAAATTTATTGTAGACCAGATAAAGACTTTTCCTGCACTATTTTTTTCTCCAAGAGCTATCTTGTTCAAGAGTTACACCGAGGGAAATGGTAAGGAAATGTCATCACATTCATGGGTGCAAAGCTAATGCTCACTGGCCATAAATAAGAGCTGAGGTTCTGAGGCCAGGAGGGACAGAAGGTGCTTCCCCATAAAGTCATGTCAATATGAAACCACTTCTGATCAGGAGTGAACACCCTCAAGATGCAGAAAAAAATCATATAGGCATCAGTATTTGTGTTAACAAATGTTTTTACTAATAAATTTTTATTAACATAAATTGTTTTTGTTAACAAATTTGATTATTTTATTTTTTTTATTAACACTGTTAATAAAAGTATAGTAACTGCCCTTGTCTTGGTTTACTTAGTACAGAAAAAGCACAGAATGTATAAATTATTTTATTTAACACAGGTCATTCAAAAGTGGTTAAGCTACAAACCATTTTTAGTTGAAACTAATCTTGGCAATGTTTGAACATCAAACTTACATTAACAGCTTGGTGCAAATGTCTGTTTTCTCTTTGAAAAGAAAAGATCCCAAACATTTCCAACAAAAGAAACATCAGATTTTGTTGGTTTTTTTTTTTTTCAGACCTGCAAAAAATTCACTAGATCTGGCTACAAACTACAAGTTTATCATTGAACTGAGTGCATCAAAGTTTTTCACATATGTTCTTCAAATACAGGAGAAGTTGCATCTTTGTCAAAAAGATCATTTTAGTCCTGAGAAAGAAAACTTGAATTCAAGGTACAAATGTTATGCAAACATCACAGAGTGGGTCAGGTTGGGAGGGACCACAGGGGCTCATCTCTCCAGCAGGGCCACCCCAGAGCACAGGGCACAGGATTTTGTCCAGGCAGGTCTGGAATATCCCCAGGGAGGGAGCTCCACACCCTCTCTGGGTGATCTGTTCCAGTGCTTTTCATTTTTGTCTTTGCTACCGTGATAATCTCGTGTTACAAAGATAGTGGGACACATTGTTCAGGGGTAAGACTGAGCAAAAACTCCCCATGGTGAGCCAAATCCAAAAACAAAATGGAAAAGAAAATGCCAATATCAAGTATTTCACATCACAGTTCTCCTAACAAACTCCTCCTAAGTGTAGTAAATTCATTCTCTGTGGGTAGCCTTAGCAGAGAAGCTGTTAATTGCTATCTACTGATAATGCACCAAATAAAACTTGCAAATGTCAGTGGCAAGCAGATTTCCCACTGTCCCACAAATGCAGCAACACCTGAGTGCTTTATACCTTAAAGCACAACTTTCTGCACAAAGGCACTTCAAAGATTCAATAGGAAAATTTTGTAAAAAATCAGGATTTCCTTAGGTATATACTATGACACTCTTTGGCTTAGGTCACAGAGACATTGTTAATGTGGGTCCAATTCTCCTTTTTTCACCTTTAATTAAAACTCATTCGCCTATAATTAAAATGTCTACACCTGTAATTACACTTGATTACAGTGTTAAGAATAAAGAGCAGGATACACAAGAGCCAAACCAGCTATATTAAAAAGTCTGGTATATTATTGCTATTACATCCACGGAGTCTGCCTGTAATTTTCTGCAGAATTTGATTCTTTTTTGTTTTCTTTTTGAGTACATTTAACACTATTTAAAACTGTAAAATACAATAGCTATCATGATAACACCAGTGTATTAAGGAAAACACTGTAGAAACATTAAAAGTCTCCCTTTTTCTGTGAAGATTCATACAAATCCTAATTTAAACTTGAAAATCTTATCCCTGAAAGGGAAGAAAACTCTGCTGTTAAAAACACTGCTAAAATCTGCACCTGCTGAGGCCCTGATCTTAGAAAAGAAAACCTCAGCAGAAGTTCTCATGACATCACCTCTTCCCTGTCTTTCCATATTAGTACTAGTTGTCAATACAAACAAAAATTCAGGATAACCAGGAATGAAGGGAAAAAAGTCAGGTATAAGGCTTGGTTGAAGGGCTTAATGCAGGTGGGGCTTATCAAAGATCAGGTAAACTGAAGTCAGAATTACCTTCTAGTCTTGGAATATTGTCCCACAGAATCTGTGTGAAAGGTGAGGTAGGAATGACCTGCTCTTCCCAGCTGTGGGTGCTCCTTCAAGTGCTCCCCAGTGTGATTGCAAAATCCCCCCGTGCATTTCTCTACAGAGCAGCATTCTTTCCATTCACACATTGCAGCATCAATCCAGTGTTCTTAAATTTGCTTCCTGGGGCCACTGCCTAAAAGTTGGAGTTTTATTACATTTCTATGAGCTTCTCTTGTAAAAACAGTAGTCAAGATTACAGTCTCCTCAATGACATGAATGTTTTTTGGGGGTTTTTTTGTTTGTTGTTTTTGTTTGTTTGTTTGCTTTTAATTACTGGATACCTTATTTCAAGGATTTAAGGCCATATTTTACTAACATTTACACCTTGCCAGAAGCCACAAGCTTGTAACATTTTTCATTGCAACCCCATGGTAAGAGTCCAATGGTCACCATCCCAAACATCTGCTGAGGGATGTTTCTTACAATCTATAAGATGCTTACAGATATGATACTTACAGATTAATTATAAATTTATAATTATAAATAATATTATAATAGATAAGATTATATAATAGTATAAATAATACCAGGAGTGCAATTCCAGTCACTGACACCAGAGTGGGATCCCACTGAACAGGGCTGGCTCCATTTTCTTGTTCTTCTCAGGACGCAGCTCTGGAATTGGCACAGATGCTAAATAGATGAGAAAATTGGTGGAAAGAAAAAAAAAAAAGGAGGGATTTCCAGCTCAAAGCTGGTTCTTGGGGGCAATGACACAGTGGTAAATCAGTTTTCTGCTCAACTGGATGCATGTTTGTATAAAGGAAGCCACAGGAATGTAAACCAATGAGAAATAGTTCCACTGGCTTTTTGTTAACTCTGAGCAGATAGAACAACAGCAAACTTCATTAAAAAATTCTTCTGGCCCATTCCCTGTGGTTTTCCACCTCCCTCCTCTTCCCTGTATTACTAGCTCCAAAGATCTGCCAGATCAGCTGCTCTGAGCCACTCCCTGGCTTGCTTTATTCCCAGCACTCTGGATTAGTTTTTAGGGTTCCAGGAGCCTCTGAGCAGATCAGCTGACGGATCTCAGTCAGCGGCAGACTTCGGGAGGAGGATGGCAACAAGCAGCTGGGAGGAGGCTCCTCACTTTCTCATACAGATCTGGAAGACAAACTCTGCCCAGTAGCCTCAAGCATCAGTGTAAAAGCCTGACTGTGTCTTCCCTGATGCTCGTGCTGATCCCACTGATTAAAAAACGTGGGTGCTGACATAATTCCAGGCTGAAAAAACCAAGTGGGAAAGTGGGAAAACGTGCAGGAATGGCTGTGCCAACTCCATGTGTTAAACAGGCACCATCCACATGACTGGCTTTGTGCTCTTTGTACTGCCAGCTACTAAAAATACCCCTCTGGAAGTGTTCCCCTACCAGAAAGTGAAATACTGGAAGGTTTCCCAGAGAAATGATGGTCTGGTATTCCAAGTGGGACTCTCCTCACGTTGTAACAGGTCAATCCAAACTTTTACAAGCAACCTTTTCCCTGAAACAGGAACTCCTGACATCCCTAAAGACAGAGGGAAAAGCAGGAAGAGTAGTGTTTATGCTGGACATTAAATAATCCGTGGTCAAATAACTTTATTAAAGTTATTCCAGCCACAGTATTAATACCACTGGAACGAAATATCTCAAGTTATAATTATTCTAATTGACCAACGCTAGTATCCACAATATCCCAATGACCAGAGGCAAAAACCACCAGAGGGAAAACTGTGGGAGAGGCTTTGAAATCCTCCTGGTCCATGATGGCACAGCCCCCCCTTGTCTGTGCATCCCACCTGAACACCCACATCCTGCTTCCTTCTCTGTACACCCCACCTGAACCTCTCACATCCCCTTCCTGGTTTTTATATTTTATTTGAACCTCCCACATTGCCCTTTCCTTGTCTCCCATCCCACCTGAACACCCACAACTCTTCCCTCTACACCCCACCCACCCTCTAATCCTTCTGTTTGCACTTCTGTTAGTTTAGGCTCAACCCCACTATTTTCAATATCCTTCACCTCAAACACAGGTACCTTTAAAGGCAGTGGAGAGCTGGAAGGATTCTGGAAGGATTTGCAGCCAAGCACAGACCACACACATTGATTTGCTGCTTCCAGACTGATAAGTGTCCTGTACAACCAGAATTTGTGATTTCTTTCAAGCATTAATTGATAACAGCAAGTTCTTGCTCTACTTGAATTACTCCTTAAACCACTCTTCATTTTGATAGAATGCTTACAACTTAATTTCTAGACACCTTTCCAAGTAGACAGACTCAGAAACAGTGGCTGTACTGTGAGAAGACAAAGTAAATTAAGAAGGAAATGTGTGTTTTGTATAATTAGAATGACAGCTATCCCCTTTACTACCTACAAATGCTCTCAGGGTTGAGTGCATGACTTTAAAACAACAGCAATAATCAGAGCACTCTTCCAAGCTCTTTCTGCTGGGAACACCTCATATCTCTATTCAACCCACTTCTTACTTAAATAACCACACAAGTATATCATGCCTGGAGGAAAACTTAGTGCATGTTGGGATTTGCATGTATTTCATGGGAAAAAAAGTAGTGAAAAAGGGAGGAGAGTGAATGAGAAATAGGTGCATTTGCCTTCAGGACAAAGTTTCCAATTTTTCTCTTTGGTTATGCAATATAAGATTTTTTGTTGTTGTTGTTGTTAAAAATGGTGCTTTTTCACTAATTCCAGTCTCTTCAGCAAATATCTGTTAGCACCAGCATGGACTTCACAGGACAGCAATTAAGCAGCTATTCTTAACTTTTAAAGACACACACAGCCCCAGAAAGAACCCACTCCTGCCCAAAAACCCCCAACCTACGCACCCAGATTTGCAGTTCAGCAAATCCTGAATTTCACTCACTAACAAGGCCACAAGTGCCATCTTTTGTCAGTCAGACAAAGGTATTCATTCCTTTGGAAGCTCTGATTAGGGTCAGGGCATTAGTGTGGAGAGAAGGGAAAAGGAGCATGAGCATGTAGCTTATTTATTATTTTTTTGTCTACCAGCTAGTAAAAGACTGAGAGCCATTCTTTTGTATCTCCGTTGGCAGAGCAAGGATCCAGGGTTAGCACTTCCCCACCCTTTCCTGTAATGAGCTGATTTGATTTTTTAGAGGTGGTTTTTTTTTTTTTATTGTAAAGCCCCCTCTATACCCCAGTGTTACCCCCATGACAACTCTCCTGTGCCTGACTTGCGTGCAGGCATCACAGAGGTTTAATCTGTGTGTGAGAAGGGACAATCACCCTTGAGAAAACCCTGCTCACAACCTTGCTTCCACAATTCCCAAAAGCCATGAAACGTGGCCCTTCTTCATTCTGTTATCACTGAGCATCTCACAGCTTGGTTTCTGCATGTTGCTGCACATAACAACACACCAAGCGTGTGAATCCAAACCTCTGAGTTTAATTGATGGTAAATTCGCACACTGAGCACACATCAACACTTCTCCCTGTAACAGAACAGGTAACAGAACCCAGATCCTGTGCAATAATCACTAATTAGTGCACAGCCCTGCAGCCAACCACAGCCTGCCATCAGTTCTGCACAGCAGGCTGAGCTTGTATCCTCTCATGTATCTTTTAGCTGTACTTCCAATATGCCTCATTGCCCCTCAGGCCCCTCTTTCCCCCCAGTTCTGAATCCCTTTCTTGATGCTGAGAATGTTGAGACTGCTCGGCCTGGAGAGGACGGGTTGTGTGGAGACCTCAGAGCAGCTTTGAATGCCTGAAGGGGCTACAGGGAAGGCAGAGAGGGACAATTCATGAGAAACTGGGGTGACAGGACAAGGAGAAATGGGAAAAACGGAAAATTTACTTTAGATATTAGGAAAGAATTCTTCCCTGTGAGGGTGGGGAAGCCCTGCCACAGGGTGGCTGCCCCTGGATCCCTGGCAGTGCCCAAGGCCAGGTTGGACACTGGGGCTGGGAGATGCCTGGGATAGTGGAAAGTGTCCGTGCCATGGCAGGGGGTGGCACTGGATGATTTTTAAGGTCCCTTTCAATCCAAACCATTGTGTGAGAACCAGGAACAGGACAAGAGGCCTCAAGCTGTGCCAGGGGAGGCTCAGGTTGGACATCAGGAAGAATTCCTTCACAGAAAGGTTGGTCAGGCACTGTGTACTGGTTTGAAAGC
>VXBI01003002.1:0-165634 GCA_013397375.1 Toxostoma redivivum | reverse complement strand
AGTTCATATTGAATCCCACTCATTCATTTGTCCTTTTGTTTTTTTTGTCCCTGCTGTTTCTAACAGTCACACCGAGCAGAGCATCCACTACACCGGAATTGTTAACCACTTCACCGGAGACTCCCATTACCACCACCACCACCAGCAGGTCTCCGAGCACTACCACAACTGGTACTGGGTCACCGACACCCACCTCAACTACTTCAAGCACATCCTCTCCCACACCAACATACACCAGCACTCTACCAACTCCAGGTACTTCTATGTTTTGTCGTCTCCTGTTCTTTGCCTTTGGGAGTACTGAGGATCCATGAACACCTCTGTTTTTTTTTTTTCTGTATGTCATCAAGAATGGGTTTAACTTTTGGACAGCCCCTGAAACAACCTTTGCTCATAGCTGGCCCATCAGCTGTTTCAGAAGGAAGAAGAACTCAGTAGCTTTTAGTGCTGTTGGACTTTGTCTTTCAGCTGGCCAGAGTGGTGTCACTGGACACACAGAGTCTAATGGAGTGGGGCTTGATTTTGTGTCACTTGCTTTTTAAGCTCTCTTTAGACACAGATGTGTAGATTTTCTTCCTTCTCTTCTGCTCCTTTGCCATGTCCATACTAATTAAGATACTTAGAGATGTAGGAAGGAAGCATTCCTCTGCAATGCTCTTGGAAACAGTTTCACTCTGCAGACTGTGACTTTCTGTGAACTGTGGTCTTTGCCTGACAAGATTCACTAGTGCTCTGGGAACTCCTGACATCAGAAAACCACATGCCAATCAGGCAGGAACATAGTCCTGTGCATTGTTCCTTCCCTGATCACAGCTTCTCTTCCCAGCTCTTACTGCAGGATTTAGTGAGGTATTGTAGATAATGGGGCAGAGATAGAAAGCCCCAGCTAGAGCCAAAGAGTTACTCCTTCTCATCTCTTACCTGTTGGTAGGTTGTTCTGATTTCATGCAAAGCACCTTCCAGCACCATCCCCAGTCTCTCTGCTAGGAGAGGAGGGCCTGCATATGCACAAATTTCAAGGAGTTTGCTTTCCAGGGCCAGAAAGGAAGGGCTCCTTCTAGGGATCTTTGCTGTGCTAAGGGTGGCCTGACCTCTCTAGCTCAGTGACAGCTGACTCATGTGAAGCTTCTGTTCAGTTCATATTGAGTTCCACTCATGCATTTTTGCCTTTGTTTTCTCTGTCCCTGCTCTTTCCAACAGTCACACCTCCATCCACACCAAGCACACCAAAATCAACAACCACTCCCCCACCACCGGAGACTCCCACCACCAGCACCAGCCCTCCGAGCACAACAACCCCTGTTACTGGATCAACAACAACCATCTCAACTCTTGGAAGTATGTTCCCAACACTAGTAATAAAAACCCCTCTGCCTCTAACCACAGAACCAACAAAAATTCCTCTGGTTCTTTTGTCATTTTTGGTCTTACCATGGGAGTGATGAACATCTCTGAGTACATCCATTTGTGGCTCTGTGTAGGATCAAGGATATGTGTAACTTTTGGGCAATCCAGGAAATAAGTTGTGCCCAAAGTTCATTTGGGCTGTTTCAAAAGTGATGAGGATGCAGGGGTCCCAGGAAGAAGGTCTTGTCCTTCTTGATGCAACAGCGCTCTTAGGAGGTATTTAATCTGGCTGCCCAGCGAAGACAGATGCTGATCTGATGGAAAACATTGCTTTTGCTGCTGTTGGACCATGTCCGTCAGCTGGGCAGAATATAGTCAATGATGTACAGTGGACAGTGACTTTGGTTTTTGGCACTGGAATTTAGGCACTGTTTTAGGCTCAGCTAAAAAGTCAGTATAGACTTTTTTCCCTCTCTCTTCCTTCTTGGTGGTGTCTGTGCTAATGCTTGTCAGTGATTATAGATGTAGGAAGGGAGGATTCCCCTATCATGCTTTTGGCTACATACTACCTCTTGTAGTGAACTGTGGTCTTTGGCTGACCATAGAGATCTACTATGACCATAGAGATCACTATCTGTGATGTCTTTTATCAGGGTGACATTGCGAAAATCATATGACTATCAGGCAGAAACATATTCTGCTGCATGATCCATTGCTGGACCATAGATTCCTCTCAGCTCTTACTCCATGAGTTAGAGAGGTGTTTAGGTAATGAAGCAGAGATAGAAATCCCTAGCCAGATCCAAAGCATTACTCCTCCTCATCTCTTCCCTACTGTTAGGTCTCTCTAATCTTTTGAGAAGCACCTTCCAGCACCATCCCCAGTCTCTTCACTAGGAAAGGAGGACCATGACCATCTCTGCACATGGATGTCAATGAGTTTTCTTTCTGAGCCAGAAAGGAAGGGCTGCTGCTAGAGACCTTTGCAGTGCTAAGGGTGGGCTGAACTCTAGCTCTCTGCCAGCTGCCTCATGTGCAGCTACTGTTCAGTTCCAATTGAGTCCCACTCATGCATTTGTGCCTTTGTCTGTTTTCTCTGTCCCTGCTGTTTCTAACAGGCACACCTACGAAGACACCAAGCACACCAGAATCACCAACCACTCCCTCAACAGAGACTCCCACCACCCCAACAACAACAACTGTTTCTGGATCAACACCAACACCCACTTTAACTACTTCAAGCACATCCTCACCAACACCAACATACACCACCACCGTACCAACTCCAGGTACTTCTATGTTTTGTGCTCTCCTATGTTGCCTTCCTGTGGTTGTAATAAAGGTCTATGAGCATTACCATTTGAGGTCCTCTGTGGGATTCAGGATGGGTGGAATAACTATTGGGCATTCCAGGAAATGTCCTGTGCTCAAAGCTGGTCTTTTGGGCTGGCTATTTCAGAAGGAAGAAGGATTCAGGAGTCATGAGGAGAAGGTCCTGGCTTCCCTGATTCAACAGTCTCCAAGGAGGCTTTTCATCCTAGTGCCTAGCTTAGACAGGTGTTGAACTGACAGGAAATCTTGTTTTGCTACTGTTGAACTTTGTTCTTCAGCTGGGCAGATTGTAGTCACTGGACTCATGGTGTGTAGTTGGAGTGGGGTTTAAGTTAGTGATACTGGCATTTTAGACAGTCTTTCCAAACAGCTTTGCAGACATTCTTCCCTTTCTCTCCTACTTCTTTGCCTGTCTATGCTAATGGTTTTCAGAGGTTATAAATATAGGGAGGAAGGATTCCCTTGACATGCTTCTGGGAGAAGTTTCACTTTGCATACTACATCATGCTGTGAATTGTGGCCTTTGGGTGAACAGATCCACTAGTATGCTGAGATAACCCTTATCAGGGTGACATTGGGAACACCACATGCCAATCAGGCAGGTACCTACTCCTGTGCATGCCTCATTCATGGACTCCATATTCCACTCTCTGCTCTTGCTCCAGGATTTAGTGAGGTGTTCTAGGTAATGACACAGAGATAAAAAGCCCCAGCCAGATCCAAAGAATTACTGCTTCTCATCTCTTACCTATTGGTAGGTTTCTCTGATTTTGTGAAAAGCACCTTCCAGCATCATCCCCAGTTTCTTCACCAGGGAAGGAAGGACATGACCATCTCTGTGCATGGATTTCACAGTCGCCTTTCTGGGGCCAGAAATGGAGGGCTGGTGCTATGAACTTTTGCTGTGCTAAGGGTGGGCTCTTAGACCTCTCTATATCTATGGCAGCTGCCTCATGCACAGCTTCTGTTCAATTCACACTGAGTCCCACTCATGCATTTGTGCCTTTGTCTGTTTTCTCTGTCCCTGCTATTTCTAACAGCCCCACCTTCATCCACACTGAGCACACCAAAATCGACAACGACTCCTCCACCACCAGAGACTCCCACCACCACCACCAGCCCTCCAAGCACAACAACCACTGTTCCTGGATCAACACCAACACCCACTTTAACTACTTCAAGCACATCCTCACCAACACCCACATACACCACCACCCAACCAACTCCAGGTAATTCTCTGGCCTGTGCTGTTGTTTGTTCCCTTCCTGTGGTTGCCCTAAAGGTACCTGTGCACCTCAAATTCTTCCTCTCAGATGGATCTGGGATGGGTAACTGCAGAGCATCCCTGGAACATCTCTTTGCTTAAAACTTGCCTTTCATTTAGCTATTTAAGAATGAGCAAGGTTTTGGGGTTCTCAGGAAAAAGATCTGGTCTTCCCTCACTCAGAAAGACTCAGAGGAGGTGTTTTGTGCTGCTGCCTAGCTTACACAGATCTTGAACTGATGGGAAATCTTGCCTTTTTTGCTTCTGGACCTTCTCCTTCAGCCAGAACTGGACATACGTGCAATTGTGGCATGGCTTTGGGTTTTGGTACTGGCATTTTAGGCACTCATTGGACACAATTGTGTAGACATTCTTGCCTCTCTCCTATTTCTTTGCCCTGTTAGTGCTAATGCTTCTCAGCTGGTATGGATGTAGGAAGGATGAATATGCTTTTGGGAACAGTTTCACTCTTCAGACTGACTTTCTTTGAACTGTGATCTTTGGCTGACAAAATCCACTAATACTCTGGGAAGCCATTTCTCAGTGTGACATTAGGAAAACCACATGCCAATCAGGCAAGAACGTATTCTTGTGTATGCTTCCTTCCCTGATCACAGCTTCCCATCTCAGTTCTTACCCCAGGATTTAGCAAGGTGTTCTAGATAATGACATAGAGGTCAAAAGCCCCAGCCAGACCCAAAGCATTGCTCCTCCTCATCTCCTGCCTATTGGCAGATCTCTGATTTGATGAGAAGCACCTCCTAGCACCATCTTATTGCTCAGAGGGAAGGGCCATGACCCCGCATGTGCATGGATTTCAAATAGTGTGCTTTTTGGGGCCAGAAAGGAAGGGCTGGTGCTAAGGTTGGGCTGACCTACCTTAGCTGCTCTCTGGCAGCTGCCTCATGCACAGCTTCTGTTCAGTTCACACTGAGTCCCACTCATGCATTTGTGCCTTTGTCTGTTTCCTCTGTCCCTGCTGTTTCTAACAGCCCCACCTTCGTCCACACTGAGCACACCAAAATCGACAACGACTCCTCCACCACCAGAGACTCCCACCACCACCACCAGCCCTCCAAGCACAACAACCACTGTTCCTGGATCAACAACACCCACGTCACCTCCTGAAATTATCACCAGAACCCCATCAGTTCCACCCACGGAAGCAATAAGTAATTTCCAGGGTTTCATGTCATTTGCTTGTTTTAGAAAGCGGGGTTTATTGGCAGCTTAGCATGTGTTTTAGTTTCTATACTCTGCACTAATGTAGCTGATTATATTTCAAAAACATCCCAGCTAACCTTTCAGCAGCAATGTCATATCCCCTATTGTCCCAGTTCATCTGCCTCTGTTGAAGGACATGAAGTACATGAATGAGTTTGCCTGTCCTCACCCAAACATGAATTAGTTTTTGTTGAAGGACTGTCCTTGTGGATAGCCTGGGCAGAACCAGTGTATCTTAATTCCTCTAGCATTATTACTGCACTTTTATTATGTACACAGTGCTTCTCTCTCTACCATGTGTCACTTATATAACGCTATAAAAGCACAGCTCTGAGGCTGACCTGTGAGAATCATGAACACTTTTTAATATCCTAATCATAAATTGTTTTAAAGGAGTCCCCATTAGCAACCAAAATGAAAACTGGCCATGTGAAAAAGCAGAAAAGTGTATTTGGGGTTTGTAGCATCCCAAAATAGCTTGTGTGTGAGTAGTCTTAAAGGCCTGGGCATTAGTAATGGAACACAGACTGCTCTAGCAACTGCTCAGTTTCTGTAGAATCAAATGACTCTAAGCGTAATCAGTGGTGGTATGAACCACCATGGAGCAGCACAGGGAATAATGGTCTTTCCATAGAATATAGTATGACAGCAATACAGTATTATCCAGAGTTCATTGACCTATTCAGTGGATTCCCCTGGATATAGGACTGCTGAACTCTTCTCTGCAATATAAAGTTTTAACACTGCAGAAGATGTTCCTTCTGACACTGATTGTTGATAAAGTATTTATATCAACCTCTCCTATGCAAGATGTAGGAGATTTTGTTAATAGTCCCTCAGTGATGCATAAACCATTAATAAAACAATTTCTGCTTTATTTCAATCTAAAGACCCTATGCTTAGGCTTGTTGAACTACATATGCTTGGTAGAAAATGAGATGATATTCGGAAGAAAATGCAATTTCCATAGTTAAAATACTCTGTTTTCTCCCTGTCTTAAAGAGGGTACCACAACACTTGGACCACAGACGCCGACAAGCATTCCAGTTACTCCTTCAACTACCCCGCTGCCAACAACAAGAACGACAGAAATAAGTACGTCTACTGCAAGCACCACTAGTCAACAGTCAACATCACCAGTGTCAACAAGCCCAGTGACAGCTACCACCTCTGAAGTCACTGAAACAACACCAACCACCAAGACAACCACCTCAGGCCCCACACCCTCAAGATCTACCAGCACCACACCAGTAACAGAAACACCTTACCATGAGACCACTACCACCAGGACCCCCAGCCCACCAATAGGATCACCTACCACCATTTCCAGCCCTGGCACCACCACAACCTCAGGACCAAGCAGCACTACAGAAATACCACAACCAGTATCAACAACCCCATTCACTGGAGAAACATCAACCACCAAGACAACCACCTCAGGCCCCACGCCCTCAGTGTCCACTCCTACCACCACCACAGTAGGAACAGAAATAAGTACCCCAAGGACAACCTCTGCAACTGTTACTACCCCAACAACATCACCTACATCAACCAGCCCTGTGTCAACCACCACTTCTGGTACCACTCCAACAGAAAGCTTTACCACCACTTCAGGAACCACCTCCAGTAATTTTATCACAATCAATGCAACCACCACCTCCACCACCTTCAAAACTCTTCCCCCTGGCTCAACTACTACATCTGGGCCTACTGCAACATCAACTGCAGTCACCATTACAGGAAGTTCTACACACAGTACAACTCCTCCAGTTAATGGCTCAACTACAAGTCTAATACCAACCACTCCTAAAAAAACTTGTACTATTTTCCCTAATGAATCTTATGAGGTGAGTAGATTTCATACTTTCATTGTGCTTTGGATGGAGACTTGATACATCACTTCAATGTTAGTAACATAGAAAGTAGGCATTAATCTGGTTAGGAAAGGAAGTATCAGTCTGTTCTATTTATTTAGTTTCTTGGGCATCAGCAGGACTTGCAATGATATTTGGATTGATGGCTTATATATTGCAATTAGCTCTTCAAGGATAATTTTTTAAAAGCTTTCTGCAAGGAGCTAGATTGCAGCTCAGTGTTTGTTTTTCTTGTAGGATAGCTCTGATGAAGAGGAAACCAAGAGCTAAGTGGTGCTAAGCTATCTTTTCTATTTCTGCTTTTGAATAAGTCCAGAGGGGGTAAAAGTTGTTTGTGTGCTTATATTGCAGCCCAACAAAAATCCACAGGGCTGAATTTGTCTGAGCTTGGAATGAGTCATACTTGTTTACAGACTGGTTTTAGGAGAGGGCTGTGAAACAGATCACTGCATTCAAATACTTATGAAATTTGACTCAGAGTTTTTTGGTTTGTTTTTTAAACCCTCCACCTCTGACAAGTTAGTGTCTTGTACATTTCTAAAGCCTCCTCATAGTTTAGATGCATACCAACTTTCTCAATAGATCTGCAGGAATAAAAATTATACATGGCTGAAAAACTGGTACAAGATATAAAAAAACTCATGCTATCACAGTGCATGTATATAACCACCTTTGACATTTTCCCCCTTACAGTTGTTGTTTGCTGTAGCTTTAGCTATTAATCTGTTCTAGGCATTCATGGAATTGATCATATATTGGCCATTCATATTGATGAGTGTCTTTCACTGTTCTTTAGAGATTAGATGAAACATCTCACTTTTACATAGCTGAAACTAAAAGAGGGGATTCCCATTTCAGTTTACTGGGTTGAGTTTTGTAAGTAATGCTTTTCACTTAGCACCTCTTGGTTGTTCTAGCTCATCTTGCAGACCTAGATAGTGCTGACTGATGCACTTCCATCCTATTTTCAGATTTCTGGTGGGGGAAACCTTGTCAATAAACATATGGCTTTTTAGAAACCTGCAGAAGATATTCAGGCATAACTGTTGTCAGTCTTACTGCTTCCTAAGGTTTGTCTCTGTCTCCTCCCTCCCCCTCTCTTTTCAAACACAGCAAGGTGACTCATGGTGGCTCTGTAACTGCACTAAGGCAATATGTATAGAAGACAACATTGTCCAGGTGATTCCGATAATCTGCAATCCACCTCCAAAACCCACATGTGCCAATGGACTGTCTCCTGTGCCAGTCATTGATGAAGATGGATGCTGTTGGCACTGGGAGTGTGATTGTAAGTATATATTTTGTTGAATATTTAATCTCCTGAGGGAACAATACTATTGTCAAGACCAACAATATTTATCAAGGAACAAGTATTGTGCAAGGCTGTGACTCAGTCTTCTAGTGTTGATATGAGTGCTCTGTTGATTCTTTTTAGTCAATTGAGGGATTTGCTTAAGTTGCCATTATCTCTACATAACTGTTGTGTTAGTAGAGTAAATTGGTCCTCCAAAGTATGATTTGAATGTCCAGAGGCTGACATCTGTAGGCTAGAAGCCTCCTATATATATGTAACTTGTTCAGACTGTTGTTAAAGATGTATCTATGGTACAGTTAATCCTATTCTCAGTTGTCTGTCATTAATATCAGATGAACTGTGCATTGAAAGTGCCTGGATTTTATTGATGACTTCTAGCTAATGAGCTCATGCATTGACATACACACTTTATTAAAATTAAAATGACCAAAGTTCTCTGAGATGTTTCCCAAACCTACAGATTTAGCTTGTAGTCTGATATGTTTTTATTTTGTATGTTGCCATAATAGCCTAACTTAGCTGTATGTTTTTTTAGGCTACTGCACTGGCTGGGGAGATCCACATTACATGACTTTTGACGGATTGTACTACAGCTATCAAGGGAATTGTACATATGTCCTTGTGGAAGAGATCAATAAGAAAGTTGACAACTTTGGTGTCTACATTGATAACTACCATTGTGATGCAGGGGATGTAGTGTCCTGTCCTCGAACGCTCATCGTGAGACATGAGACTCAGGAAGTGAGGCTAAGAACAGCACAACCGAATACTCTACAAGTAGAGGTACTGAAGAATGTTACCATTGATTTCTTGATTCAGATATTAATACTGCATCAACAGGATAATTATATTCACTAGGTTTGGGAAAAAATTAATCTGTGTTTTAGATTCAGTAGCAGTTTAATTATAAAATTGGACTGCTACAAAGGACTTCAAAGGGCTACTTCAAAGCATTTTTTACTCCAAATGTGGAGGAGAAAAAATTATACAACTTCCTGTCTTTTTAATCTCAAATCTTTTCAGATCTCTCCTAAATACACAAGTGTGGACAAATTGCTAAGATTTAAGAATATAAAACAAGTTAATTTATAATTAACATTAATTTAACAAAGGAAAACAATGTGGAATGGGAAGAGATAATGTAAGGTAGACATAACAATAAAGTCCTGGCCTGAAGCATTTTTCAAAAGTACCATTAGTAGCTTTGACTTGTGTCACCCTTTTAATTTTTCAGAATAGGGCACTTATGTTTATTCCATTGATAAATGTGATGTCACAGTTTTGAGTTTCAAAATTAGTGAGAAGTGTTTGGGGCTTTTTGTAGCTTTTTACTGTTTGTTTGGTTTATTTTTGTACATTACTGTGTGAGAATATTATGTTAGGTTGCAACATATTGTTGAAAATTTACAACATTTAGACCTCCTTTTCTTCTCTAAAGCAAAGGAATCTCTGATTGCTGAGTGAAAGTAGTAGTGTTAGTTTCACAGGTATATCATGGCTACTGTATCTAAACAAATAAGACAGTTTTAGTCTTATTTCCGTTACTTAATTTTCCTGTAAGCATGTTCCTGTTATCCCAAGAAACCTAAAATTTTATACCATATGAATTTAGGAGAATTTTTTATTCTACTTTCATGAGGGGTCTTTGATACCATAGTCATTCTAATAAGTCTGTTGAGTGTTAGGATTTAGCTGATTTAAACCTTGAATTTATACCCTCATTTGTTGATGGCTGTTGGTTGATGGGCTTTTTGTGGCTCAGAGAAGAAAAGTTTGACTTTCCAGTAACAAAGGAAGCACAGGAACATTTGTTACAAATTAAAAGGATACTATTTACCTTTACATTCTCTCTGCAAAGCAAAGGAACAATCAATTGTTTTGAAAAGTCAACTAAATTTATGCCTCTTTTCTGTTTTCCTTTATTTATTAGGTGACAGTAAACAACCAGCTCGTGGCTTTGCCTTATAAGAAGTTTGGCGTGAGCATCTATGAGTCAGGCATAAATCGTGTTGTGGAAATTCCTGAGCTGAAAATGAATGTGACCTACAATGGCTTGTCCTTTTCTATCAGAATGCCCTACAGCCTGTTTGGCAACAACACCCAGGGACAGTGTGGTAAGGCTTACTCTTCCAATTTTTGCACTCTCAGAAAACCACAGCCTTGCTGCAAAGATGAATGGAATTTCCTAACAAATCTGTGAGTGAATTCTTTCTCTCCTTACCACCCTTAGGTACTTGCAATAACAACACAGCAGATGACTGCATGCTGCCAAATGGAGACATTGCAGATAACTGTGAAACCATGGCAGATCATTGGCAAGTTGTTGATCCTTCCAAACCACAGTGCTCTCCAGGCCTAGTTCCTACAAGTTCACCAAGCACAACACCAACACAGCCTTGCAAAGAATCTTCCATCTGCGAGCTTCTTTTGGGAAGGTAACATTACTCTTGGTTTTACAAGCCTTTGATCTTTGATTTAAATGGAAATTTTAGGATTAATTTACAATGGAAAATGTTTCTAACTATTGCTCTATTTCTTGTATCTTTATGGTTTGCTTCTACTCCTTTCACTTTTTCTGGTTGTTATTTTTTGCTGACAGTTACTTTCAATCCTCTGGCTGCCACAGTAATCTTTGTTGATGTTCCCACATTCTTCTACACTCTCAGCCCTCCCCTGTCCCATGTTCTTGCTTTTTCCCACATATACTTAGCAGAAAACAGAGTCCAGCTGATAACAGAGATCTTAATTGGTAGAACACCATGTCAGAACTGAAAAAGAAAAAAAAAATCAAATTCGCTTTAAAGAGATAGCACATGGTTGGACCCAGTAACATACAGCTCCTGGACTCAAAGACTCCTAGGCTGTTGGTGTCTAAGCGTTTTGTAGGTGAGAGAAGAAGATTTTAAGACATTTTGGAAGGTTATTATCTGGATAAGTGCTCTTGGCACAAATCTCTCATCAGTAGTCCACATCCACATGTTCTCTGTTGCCACATCATAACATGTTAAACACATTGAAAAACATATGGATCATTCAGTAACTAATAATGATAAATATTTCTTTTTCTAGTGTGTTCAAGCCATGCCATGCATTTGTCCGGCCTGAAAAGTACTATGCAGCCTGTGTTTTTGATAGCTGTGTACTTCCCAACCTAGACCTGGAATGCTCAAGTCTGCAGATCTATGCTGCCACCTGTGCTGATCAAGGCGCGTGCATTGACTGGAGAAAACACACCAATGGTGTATGCTGTAAGTATCTGGCCATGCATCTTGAATTGTTAAGGAAGATTATGTGGAATTGTTTCAGCAGTAATGTCATACTGCTTTCAGAGTAATGAAGACACTAATAAATCACAGCAGCTGCTCTCCTTAAGTAATTTTGCAGGTAACATTTTTAACAATGGAGATGGGCCTTCAAAAATGTATTGAATGTTCCAGAAACATCTGTATCAGTACATGCTATTTTATATGCAGGCAGTTCTATGCTTTGCAGGCATCAGCAGATCGCTTTATTTGGTGACATATACATTAGTTTTCATCTGTAGTAAGAACACAAAGGGAAGGTAGACACTCCTCTTTGAGAGCTTGTGCAAAAGAGACTGAAATTATGGGCTTTATCACCTTAGTGTAAAGTACAGTACTATATATCTCTATGGCTAAATTGCACAAAATTATTCCATTTAGAGACCTGAGTCTATCTGGGCTTTTTCCTCTTTGCTTCTCAAGATTGTCATAGATATGTAGGAAAATGAGTAAACTGTTTAAGTTCTTGGCATAAGGTCAGGCGGCTTTTATATGATATTGTTACTGAGCTGTTCCTCCTTTTTGTTCTTCCATTTCAGCTCATGAATGTCCTCCAGGTAAAGAATACAGAGCATGTGGTCCAATTAAAGAGATGACCTGCAAATCAAGGTAAAAAATTCCTTCACAGTTAGTTATAGCTTGTACAACTATTCAGTCGTATCTAATGCCCAGGTGAATGAGCAAAATCAACCTCCTCTCATATCTTAAACTGATTGTCAAATTTATTAGCACTATTCTGATGACCATGAATCTGGGTACCTGAACTGTTTCTGTTATATCAAACACAGACACTAACAAGCCCCAATCACAAATGTGCAGGTCATTTGCCATTGTAATTTCAGTGAAAGGTTATTTGGCATAATCCTCCTGTATGTGCCTGTGACATTAATGGTGTTCCTCTGAACATTTTGTCTTACAGAGGACAGAATGACACATCAACTAAACAAGTGGAAGGCTGTTTCTGTCCTAATGGAACCATGCTGTATGACTCTGGTGTGGATGTCTGCGTGAAAACTTGTGGTGAGTTTTACTGCTTCACTTGGATGCATGTCTGTTTCCTCTTTGTTTCCTTTTGTGTATGCAACATAGATTTGGCTGTATGTAGTGTTCATACAATGTATAGTAGAGATGCCTCCTGTTATGTGACTGGTAATGGAAATTTATTTTGGTATTTTCCAGGCTGTGTTGGAGTGGATATGATACCAAGACAGGTATGATTCTGTATGCTTTTGGATTTTCAGGTAGAAGTTTGGGTGGGGAGAGGAGAGTGGTCTCCACTAGTATAATCTTGTTTTGTCATCTCCGAACTTTGTATTCCTGGTTTTACTTCTGTTCCTTTTAATTGGTTACTATACAATCACTCATTTTATTGTTTTTCAATGACAGTTTGGAGAAAAGTTTACAGTGGACTGTAAGGACTGTATTTGCCTGGAAGGTGAACACGGCATTGTATGTGAGCCTCATGTATGTGATCAGAAGAAGGTCACTTGTGATGGAGAAGGCTTCTATGAAGTCACTGAAGTCAATCCTGAAGACTCCTGCTGCCCTCTTTACACTTGCAGTGAGTTTATAATTTTGTTTCTAGTCTTTCTATACCTCTTGGAAACAGAAAGGAAAAGAGACTGAACTAGCTTCGTACCAGAGATTTACAGCAGGGAGTCACAACAAAGTATCTTTCCTCATGGTTTTTAAAATCAACTTGCCCAGTGCTAGAGAAAATACATTTTAATATTGCAGTGATTCAGTATAACTGAATTTACAGTTATGGGACTCAACTTATATAGTTCTTTAGGGTCACATTTTATTTAAGCAAAATGCAGAGAGATTATGGAATTCTCTATGGATTTTCATTTTCTAGCAGTTGCCTAAAATCCTGGAGAGAGTAGGAGTTGTTCCCTACTTCTTTGCATAGAATGATGATACTTTATCAATACAGAATAATTGTATTGTAGAAAAAAATCATAAACTAATACAATACCCCATATCCAGTGGCTGGATTTATGAGGAAAAACATGTTCCCTAGCTGTAATTTGTTTCTTTAAAGAGAATCTGGACTGTTCCTTTGCAATGGAAAGTTCATCCTAAGAGCTTTGATGGGTGCTTATTTCAAGTAGCTGTGATTTAGTGTAGTTTCTGACTTACTCTTTTTTTTTTTTCTCCTCAGAATGCAATACAAGCTTGTGCACAACCAAAGCCCCCAAGTGCTCACTGGGATTCGAAGTTCATTCTTATATTCCCAGTGGTCAGTGCTGTCCTGTATACCAATGTGGTAAGTCCCTTGGAAATATATTATAATGATGAGCCTTATAGTTTTATTTATTACATAATTTAGTATTACACTTAATAAGACTGTATGCAATAGCCTGTTGAAAGCGGTGTTCAACACAGATTGTACAAATTCACTACTCTTCAAATTGGTTATTAGCGCTATAGTTATGAAACTAGGAAATCAGATATAGCTCAGGGGCCTCAAGTTCAATTTCCTGCATACAAATACACAAAAGAACAGCTACAGAATTAACTGGGATGATGGTTTTAGCTTAATCTAGCAAAAAGTCCCTAGAATCCCCAGTAGAAGACAGATTTACAGTTCTTGGTAACTGAAACAAAGAAGTACTTGTATCTGTTAAATAGACATTCTTGGCTATGAACTGGACTATATATTTTGGGACAAATATTTTTCCCTTCTTGCACATGCAAGTATTAGTTTTTATACTTTGTACATGTTCTATCTGCTACCAGAATTGGGGGAGAACTGCATGAATTGTGATTGATTGTGGAAGAAATGAGTTTGATTCGAGTGGGGTGAAGACATTTTTTATTATTTTTTCCTATCTAAACATCTAACTCCTTCCTTATTAACAGTTCCCAAGGGGGTTTGCGTACACGAGAATGCTGAGTTCTTGGTAAGTTCCATCTTCTAAAAATACTTAAAAGACCAGTTAGTATACTTGATCAGAAGTGTTATGAAAAGGTTTATCCAGTATAACAAATATTTTAGAAATTTTCAAATTTCTGTCAGGAGTTTATCAATTTCAGAAAGCCTAAATATTTTCTGAAAAGCTTCCTGTGTAGGAAAGAAATTGAAGAGCTGCATCATAGAGGAGTTTGGGTAAAGTGTGCTGGCATTTAAAAAGTCAGTTCGCATGTACTGTCAGCACATTTTTGCAGTTTTAAACTCTATTTTCAAAAATTAAAAGACGTATAAATAAGTATTATTCTGACCAAATTTAGATTTCTAATAAATTCTCTTGGGTCTAGTAATTGTTCCTGTTCTTTTAATATCAGAGTTTGTCATTGTTATGCAGGACTTCAATAAAGACACACATTAAATTATATTCAGTATTTAAAATGTTGTCTTCATAAATGTCTAGCCAAATAGCTTTCCAGTTATCTTTACAATTTTTTTTTCATTTTCCACTGCTTAATTTACAGATCTTTTAAAAATTAATAAATGTCTGTTAAACGTAATATCTCATTACTATGTGATTTGATTTTTTTTTCCTTAAAATGTGTAGCCCAACTCCTCAGTCTTTGTTGACAAGTGTCAGAATTGTATCTGCACAAATGATGTTAACGTCAACACTCAACTGAATATCATCTCCTGTGAACATGTCCCCTGCAACACATACTGTCAACCAGTAAGTGGCAAATTTAAAGAAACAAAAGACCTCAACATATTAATATATTTTATTAATTTTAATTAGTATTTAATTAAAATTAATATAATTTTAATTATTAAAATATTATATTAAGGGAGTTGAAACCCAGAGACCAACTCCAGCATGGATATCAACTGTTCATTGAGCAATCTATTGCCTGGGATTGACTGTTTAACTGTTCACACTGGCAGAATTAGCTGGGAAATTTCTGTAGACCATCTTGTGGAATGATACTTAATTATTGTGCATGTTTATTCTAGTACTTTAATTTATTCCATTTATAACCTGCTTCTATTACTTGTCTTCTGTTGGGTTGGAATACAAAAAGGCATAAATCTGGAGTGCACTTCAAAGTATAATCAGTTAATGGATTCATATGTTTTCATTTATTTCTCAAAAGTTCATCTATCATAGTGCTATTGTTTTTAATTTATTTCTAGGGATATGAGCTTCAACCAGTAAAAGGTGAATGCTGTGGAAAATGTGTGCAGACCAAGTGTATTATACACACAGCAGACAATTCTGAACTCATCTTGAGTGTAAGTATGCTCTATGTCTTAGATTTGTCTCCACCAAATCTGTAAAGTTCCCAGTTCCAGAAAGGGAACATCTCCTTGCCAGAGATAAGGCTTTAGTTTAAGTTTGCACCTGAAAGATCAAAATCTCATCTAAAGCAAAATCTAGCTACAATTTTTTGACCTGTAGGTAGGTCTCATGAAATAAAATGATCTGTAAAGGCCCTTCCTGTAATGAGAAATCCAATACCATCAGGAGGAGTTTTCTTCCAGTGTCTGGAAGCTTGGGCTTTTCTATATTATTTGATTTCTGCATGCTGAAAAACACTATTAAAGCCTCCATATGAAACAATTCTATTGCCCTAGTAGGATGAAGGTTTAGGATTCTTCTTAATTCACATAAAACAGTCTAGCCTTTTGAAAGCAAAATCCATTGGCATGAATGATTTTGTTAAACTACTCTATGTACTTTAGAGACATTTTTCTTTCTCAAGGAAAATGCCATATAAAACTGAAATTCTCTCCATGTATGATATAGTGCAGTACGTGTCATGATCTGTACCCCAAATGGCTGTTAACCTAAAAATAATTGACTGGGAAACAAAATGAAAGTCATTATCAGGGCAAGAAAATTTCTGTCTGAGCTCCCTTCAGCTTTCCTTATTACATTACATTTCACTTTGCAGCCTGGAGACTTTAAAAATGATCCTCAAAACAACTGCACCATTTATAGCTGTGTAGAGATCCACAACCAGCTTGTTGCTTCCACATCTGAGATTACCTGTCCAGCATTCAATGAGGACAGCTGCAAGCCTGTAAGTAAAAATGGAAAATTTACCCTCTGCTCCATACATAGATTACTTCAGTTTAGTTCAGCCATCTAACTAACAACAAAAGTAAAATTTAGCTCTGATGGCCTTTTGTCATAATTTCTCAGTCCTAAGAGCAAAAGTTCCGGATGCATCCATGCACAGCCCTACAGAGTGTATAAAATAAGATATCTGGGTGAGATTTCAAGGTTTATAACTGGTAGCTCTTTCTCAGTAGCCAAAATACAGGTCAGCACCGGGATACTGAACCTTTGCTGACTGCTTCGTTTGGGGTTCTGTCTCAGCAAGAACCAGGTTTCCTTGAATGTTAAAGAAACACAAGCTGTTCAGTCAGTAGGCTGCCAGTAACACCGTGCATAGTCCCCATACAAATTCAGAGGACTCTGTGAAACTCTTGGAATTGTTTCTGAGGAAAAATTGCATGATGTTAACTGTAGACTTCCTTCAAAGAATTAGTTTTTATTTTCACAATCCTTTGTAAATTGATAGATTTCAAGTCAGGAAGAAGCTGTTATTTTTGCTTATTTAGATCCATGTTACAGTTTTCACTGGTTATTTCCAGCCACTGAAGAATTGCTTTCCTCAGTTTTTGGCCTTAATGCCTATTTAAAATAGAAAAATAATCCATTATTTTTTTCTCTGTTTCTTTTTTCTTTTAGGGAACTATTTCATTCTTACCTAATGGTTGTTGCAAAACCTGTAAGTATGCCAGCGTATCTGAATCAACAATACAGGGAATGAATTGTCCTCTTAAATCAGCCCATTTTCCAGATAAATTTGTATTTAAATATATACTTTTATATTTGTCATTCCAAGCCTTTGCTGTCCGATCTCTCTGGAGAATTTTAAGCTGAAGCAGAAAGACCCCTTAAGGGAATACTTTGAGTGCACTAGTGAAGCCCAGGAAATGCTGAGGTGTGAGGGACTTCTGGAGCTCTTTCACTGAAAGTATTTTCTGCTCTTTCCCTGTAGGTGCCCCTCTGGACAGCAGCACCCCGTGCTCTGTGCGCCACAGAACAGACTTTATTGTCTACAAAGGCTGCCGCTCCGTGGACAGAGTTGACTTGACTGAATGTGAAGGAACATGTGGAACCTTCTCGCTGTAAGTAAACTCACCAGACAATGAGATTTAAGTCCTGGTGGCACTGAGCTTGTTTATATAAAAAGGAACAATAAATAGTAGATTACACAATGGTAGAAGACCTGGAACTATCTGTTTTCTGAGTCATGGACAAAAAATCATGGAATCTGTGACTGACTGGTTGATTTATCATAATACAAAGCAGAAAAGTGTATTAAATTCTCTTGGGATTCAGACAGCTCTGATAAGACCTATTAATCCATTTAGAGCTGGCTTTGTGTCAGACCACCTAGGCTAGAAATCATCACAAAAGAACATGGATTATTGCCTGTAATGAGAATGAGCCCAGAGAGCAGCCAGGCTTGACAACTGAAAGTGAAGAAGCTGCTTCTCAATAGTTAACACTTAAAATGAAATACACATACATCTTTTAAAGGAAGATTCGAATATGCATGGTTTTTATACAGTGGAGAAATGAGAAAATGAAATGCTTTAGGTGTGATGTTAGTAGAGTAACTTGACTGTACATTTTTCTCTGAAATGAGAGAATATATTAAAAAGTGACTATAAGGAAGTGGTTAGTAGGACACCTGGTAGTGAGCTACTAAAACACTGGAAAAACAACTCTAACTCTCCAAAGAAACTATCACTTACTGCCTATCACTGAGTTTGCCACAGTGCACCTTATGTGGATGAAAACTGATCTTTAGCATCATATGAAACTCTGAGAAGCCAGGGAGTTCATTAGTATTTTGAAATTCCTCATCATCTGAGGGTCTTGCTGTGGTTTCTTCTACCAAATACAAGAAAAAGATGGATCTTGTCACAGTTTGTAGCCTGATATTGACAGATTCTTCAGGTTAGGAATGGTGCTTAGGAAGCTGATGAACAGAAGACTGCAAAAAATACTTTGCTGTGAGATGGGAACAGAAAGTGCTGCTGCTTCCCCTTCATGTTAACACTGCCCTGATTGGGTTAAGCATTTTATAATCACTGTTCTGTCAGAGGAGCTTAGCACTTCCATTAGTCACAACTGCAGCTCTTCTCACAGGAGTTCTGTACCTGATTTCACCCTCTCTTGTACGTTGGCTTCTGGCACAGAGTAACGTTGCCATTTTGCATGTTAACAGATACTCTGCTGAGGCCAATTCTATGGACCACAGCTGCTCCTGCTGCAGAGAAACAAGCACCACTGAGAAGCACGTGGTTCTGAAATGCCCCAATGGGCACTCAATGTCACACAAGTACATCTATGTGGAGAGCTGCAGCTGTCAAGACACTGCATGCAGCAGGCCACATTCCGAAGAGCTGCAGAACAATGAAGAAATCGACGAGGCGAGTGCTCTGAACCAGGTCACGAGAGCCATCAGCTTAACATCAAAATGAAGGCAAAAAAACCCTGGCATCATTAACTAAAAGGACTGAAAACCATTCTTGACTTCCTTGACTACTTTTGAACTTTACTTTTCCCAGTAACTGCATCCTGTTTGTTCTCTAATTAATTTGAATTGTGTTCTATTTATTTGTGCACAAAATAAGAACACAAGTTTGTATTCTTATAAGTGCACAGCCTCTTGGGTCCCTTTCAAATCTGCTTATTTTTCTCTTCATGATTAAAAGCACATCTCAAAAAGCATGACTTTTGTATTTATTCTTATACAGTCTTGATGAGTTCGAGTTTGAAGAGAGGAAAAAAGTTATTTTTCAAGTTATAGGAAGTCAAGTGATTTCCTAGGTTTTTGAGGTATCTACTCCTGGCTCCTCAAAAGCTGATCAGATTGTGCTGTTCAGAAGACCCAGTCTAAGGTGGGAGAGAAGATGTTGCTGATGCAACTCTGCACATAAGCCCCAGTGAAAGGACTTTAGCAAAGGCAAAGATGAATAATGATTGTGGAATTATTCAGATGACTTGGAGAAACTTCTAGTTCAGCCCCAGAACTTACTTTAGCAGGGCTCCGTATGCTAGAACTGTCTCAGTTCATTGCAATTATGTGTTTTCACTAAAAAAGTAGTCCCTCAGCTATGTGAAGTTCACTCACAGTGCTTTCAGGATGTATAGTTACTACTGTAGTAAGAGCTCTCCAAATTCCAACATTTGCAAAGCAGATTCTCATGACTAAGCTGGTAATACTAGGCTTCGTCTGCAGAAAATGGAAAGCAACAGTCATTTTTTATATTAGTTGTCTCACAACAAAGGACATACCTAAAGGAGTGCCTGTAAGGGGAGCTGAAGCAGGTAACAGGAAGTTATTTATTTCTCTTGAATCATCTTAGAGTACAGTGAGGGTAAACCACCCCTGTTGTAGCAAAAAAAAAAAAAGCTTTTGGCTTACATTTTCTCCATTAATGAAATCTTTATCAGCAATAGCCAACCTCAATACTGGCATCTTTGCTACCTAAAGGATTGGTGGCACCATTTTTTGTTACTAGTGATGTATCAAATGTGCTGTAGATTAAAAGGCATATGAGATTTCTGCCTCTTTGGAAGACTGATAAAGATGTGCAGAAAATGAAACTCCACATTTTTTTTCAGCATTGCAATACTATGATTGTAAAGCAGATTTCTCTGGAGTTCGAGAGATAACTGATGTAACAAGAAGGAAGTTTTGTTGGTTTACAGAGCAAGCTGCAGAATTAATGAAACCCAGTTTCTGCTTTAGTGTAGGTTTCTAAGGATTTCTATCTCTACATTCATTGTAAGATGTGGCTGAGTTTTCTCCCAGGGCACTTGCAAAGTCACTCTCCTCTGTGGATTCTTATCCAACAATTTCTGTGCTGACTTTAGAACCATACATTTCCTTGAGCTTTTTGCAAAAACTGCTTTTCTCAAAATCTGTTGACATTTAACTGCCTTTGAGCTTTTAATTTTTGCAGTTAAATTTGGCTGAAGTCAGCAAATTCTGGAGACAGATACAAGGTGTGATCAAATCTGCCTTGTTTCCTATGAAAAAGAGATAAAATATTACTAGTCAGTAGTGGCAGTTTGCAGCATGCTGTATTTACACTGAAATAAAAAATCTTTCTTGCTTAATTTATTTTTCATTTGATCTGTAGTTTGCACAGGCTCTTTCTGTCCCTTCTAGTGATGGGCAAACTACTTTTGAATGAGAAATTATAAAGATCCTGGATGAAAGTCAGTAAGGCTGCAGATTTTGGCTTCACCACTGCAGGGCAGTCTATGGCTGAGAATGTAAAGTCACTTCCAAAGTCACTACCAAAAAAGCAAGCTGCCTCAAAAGGGAGTTTCTATTTCATCATGTAGAGGGTTTTATCTCTGAGAAGAATGAACGCTGATCTGTCCCCACAGACATTTATATGCTCTTAGTAAGCACTGGAAAAACAATTATTCTGACAGGAATTTAAATGCAAGGTGTTGTTTGTCACAGTGCTCTGAGTTCTGGCAGCCCTCTCAGTTTTGGTGCTGGGTCAATGCTGCCCATAAGGAGGTTCACAAGCACACACTGTCAGAGAATTCTTACAAGTGCTTGGCAGTTCCAGGTCACACTGCACATGTCAAACCTCCACCCCCTTTTGCACTCTTAGTCACCTTAGAATGTTGTGGATGACAGATTAAATTTTCTCCAGTGGAGAAATTCACCAGTAGTATTTGGGAGAGAAAGGAAGGAAAGAAACCTTAAGTATGTATCCCTACAAAGAGTAGTAGTGGCAGTGAGCAGTGCTTTTGCTCCCCTTCACAACCCTCTTGGAAATAAATTGAGAACTATATTATCTGATCCCAGGAAGCATTTTTTTTTCTTAAGCAAGAGTTGTTGGGTTTGCAGGCCACAAGAGGAGATTCTTCTGGAAAACCCAGGAAAAAAACTGAGGAACTATCTCTCATCACCCTCTCTGAAAGGGTGATATCAGCACATTAGGGACTCAGGAGATTGTGGAACCTTCTGATCCCATTGTTTTCCAAGCAGGACCTACCATAAAGGACCCTAGCAGCTTTACATAAAGCATTAGTGCTGGAAGGGAGTGGGCTTGACTCTCTCTGTCCTCAAAGAATGACTCCATTCTCCAGAATTGCCTTGTCTTCTGGAGTCTAGAAAAAGGGAGCAGTAGCAAGAGCCCATGTCTTGTCTCCATGCCCAAGTCCTGTGTTAATCTCCTCCAGATTTTCTATCTCGCCTCCCACTTTCATTGGTGGTGAGGGGTTTCTCTTTGTTTTGTTTCTTATTCTTCCTTTCCCAGTACTTAACCGTTTCAGTTTTGTCTTGAAAAATGGAAAAGCCTTCTTGGGAGGCAAATAGGACTTCCAGCAACATACCCTTTGAAGGCACCAAAACCCAAGATCCCAGCTCCTGCTGTCCAAGATTACATGGGTTTCATTCCCACCTGTAGTCTTCTCATCCAAGATAGTTTGAATCTCAAACAATTTCCTTGTAGTTATCTGAAGATGTGCTGGAAACTCAGTGTTGCTCATAGGACTCTTCAGCAACACAGTGAGAACTTCCATCTGCAATTAAAAAGGGGTTCACAGATTTGTTCATAAAGAGAGCACAGTTGTTTTATGAAGCATTCCTAGATATGTGTTTTGAGAACACCAGAGACAGAAAGGAAAATACTTGTTAGCAATATGGAAAAATCACTGCTGTTGAGGTGAGGCAGATGGGATTCAGAAAGGGGAAAAGCCAAATGCAAACCAAGAAGAATTCTTACCAAAATAATACAAAGTAGGTGTTTCTGATCTGATAACTACCTTGTTTTCTGATCTATGTTCTTTAATAGTATTATTTTGTGCTGTGGGAAGGGTAAGATAAAATTTTCAGTGTGTTTACCATTTGACTGTACTTTGCTAAACCACACTTCACTGAACTAAGCACATGCAACTCTGCACATAAGCCCCAGTGAAAGGACTTTAGCAAAGGCAAAGCCCTAAGTAAATAATCGTGCAGTTACTGTGCTTGTTGTACACTGTTGCACTTGTCTGGAAAAGCAAACTCAGATATGAGGAAAAGACAGAAATAGACTTACAAACTCTGAGATCATATGAAAGAACATTCTTGTAGTTTTAGGTCTGACAAAAAAGGAAATACATTTAAATAACTGCAATACAATTTCTGAAATTTCATCTCTCAGCAGAAGCTTTGAGGGGTAGGAGGGTATTTTAAGGCAGAACAAGTTCTTAAAGTTGAGCAGCCCTCTTCCAGGGCCAAATTTCCAAAATTAACTCACTCTTTTGAGGCTGCCACAAACACGTGTGTTCTTAACTGGTAACCTCCCAGACTAAGGTCCAAACAGGTCCAAGCAGGCTGCCTAAGCCATATTTCTGTCACTAATATGGAAAATCCTGTAAGTTCTTTTTCAGCATTATGCTTCTAAAATCTGTTCCATGCAAACTGAATTCCCTTTAATGTTCCAGTTTTTCATCACTCTTACATGAAAGGCTTGAATTCTTTTCACAAACTAGTCTCTAGAAGAGTAAAAAACACCACTGTGATGTTTTCATTACCCCAAGACTTTGAGAAAACTCAAGCAGAGAGAGCTGCTGCTGAGAAGGAGCACCTGTGCTCCATGCAGCTTTCTTTTAAGCAGTAACAAAAGGCAACAGTGATCAAGGAATGTCCTTTACACAGTGGCCTGTGACCTGACACAGCAATTACATTTCAATAGCCTATCCATTTGGACTAGTGTAGCTGAGCACTTCTTGCCCTTTTTCTGCAGAATCTATGGGATCTTGTATGATCATTCCTCTCCTTAAAAGTACAGGGAGTCTGAGCAAAATGTAAGGCCAGGTAGTTCTTGGGTGGCTAATTCTACCTTCTACACAAAAAACCCTAGGCCAAGGTTGCTTCGATTTCCACCTTAACCTGTTTTCTGCCCCATCTCTTAGCCTTTCTTTTGGCTTGCAGTAACTTTCAGTCATGATGGACATGGTTACTGGGTATGTAATTTCATGTAATTTCAAGGTTGTAGAGGCTTCAGTATTAAGCATGCA
This sequence comes from Toxostoma redivivum, assembly GCA_013397375.1. Classification (NCBI taxonomy): domain Eukaryota; kingdom Metazoa; phylum Chordata; class Aves; order Passeriformes; family Mimidae; genus Toxostoma; species Toxostoma redivivum. The sequence goes on along the minus strand of VXBI01003002.1, from coordinate 141,947 downwards.
GTGGCCTCTTCTGAATTATCTTAGCACCCAGGAAATAAGAAATTGCTTTTTAAAAAGAGGTAGAATCTGCTCTAGCCTAAATCCCATAAAAGTTCTAATTATTAAAGCAGAAAATTCATATGCTTCCTTTAGTTCTGCTACCCCCTATTTTTCCACTAGGATAGTTGTTTAAAGAAAAACCTTTCAGGTAGAAAATCTCAAGGGCCCAGCCTCCTGATGAGATGACTTTCTATGCAGGGAGTCTCTCTTACGTGAGGAAGTGCCCATAGGTCAAAGAGACCTGTGTGCACGAACACCAATCAGCCGTGTCATTACTCCTTGTACGTGGATTTTGAAAGATCTACATCTTAAAGAAAAACAGAAAAGAGCAGCTGGACTCATTCCTTGCAAACAGGAATAACTCATGTCCTTGATTTGTTCACAAAAAGTCAAGGAGCTCTATGGCAAGATGAGAAGTTAAGGAGCTTTGTATCCATTCTAAGGAAATGTAAGAAAACATCCAACCACCTCCTACCTAAAATTGAAATACTGAAGACATTTGGCATGTATTTTAATGGATAATTAATGAAAGTTATCCATTCCCTCCTTTCCCACTGCCTGATACAGATCACCTTAGACTTCTGTTTCAAACTGTGATATACACAAAACTGATAGATCAAATAAATCTTTAATGTAACTTTCCTAAATTCTATGATATCATGCAAAGAATTAAAAAGGATAATCCGTATTGTTCTTGAATTCTAGTGGCAATTTAGAATGTACAAATGATTGTTTTAACTACCAGTTATGTAAAATACGTTGCCAAAATCAATTTGGATGTTTTTTTCATATGGATTATTGGCACAAACTACCTGACACCAAGTGAAATGTTTTTCTAGCTAGCATTACTTTGTTAATGGAGCACATATAATTTCTCTAGAGTTATTTTCTAGGCAGTGATTGTACAACACCATTTTATAGTGGATGCATATTTCAAGAAGCAGTACCAGTTTTGCCTGAAATGAACTGGATTGTTAGAGGATTTCCAAGCTCAGCCTCCCAGTGCTGAACTGACTCATGATGGCCATAATTCTTTACAGCACATATGGAATTACCTTTTGACAGAAAGATATGATACAAATGCAACTTCCAGACTTCAGTACAGTGTCTGGCTATGAAGGGCATGAATCCACCAGATACCTCCTATTTGAGTATGTTTTTTACCAAGTTTGTAGCAAAAATATATTTTTGTGAGTCACTGGTATATTGCATTAGCTTCATGATGGCTTATCTTCAGTGAGTCAGTGATGATAAAGAAGCTGAGTTAATATTTACCTATTGTATTTACTAAAATCACATACCCTTTAATGGCAAATGATCCATGAAATGGGCTGTAAAGGGGCCAAGAGGAATTGTTCTTTTTGCTAATACAGCTGCAGAAGAGGGAAGGCCTCTTATCCTGCAGGATCCAATAAAGGGAAGAGTTATTAATCCCAGTTTTTCACTGCAGGGGGAATAGTTATGACTTGCATGCCAATAGCAATGATTCAGTGGTAAGTGATCAACACAGTCTGTAAGCTCCCTGTCAGTCTGCATTTCCTTCTGAAAAGCTTCCATGTATTTCTCCTGAAAACCTCAGTGTTTCCACGCTTGAATATAAAAACTTAATTTGAATGCAAGTATCCTTCCCCTGTCATAGCCCTGAAATCAATACAGAGGATTGAAGCAACCAGTGATTTCTAAGGAGCATAGCCCGCAGTATCTGTGGAGAAGCCAGAAGCAGCAGCTCTGGTTAGTCATTGACAGAAACTCTGCTCCCCAAGAAATGGCAAAGGAATGGCACAAATGACAGAGCAGACAAGCAGAGGTAAGAAAATGGCTAGGTACAGAGCAAGAGGACTGGGTTTCCTATTTCTGTCAGTAGAGGTTTGCTCTTGCTTTTCTCAGGGGAGGATCCCAGATGACTTATATTACTGTCTCTGCTGAGTAGAGCATAAGAGGATGGTGGTTCAATGAATAATGTGTTTTATTCTGTCCGTTCCTTGAAAAGTTTTAACATGTACTGTTCATGTTCTTCCCAGGCCCCTAAGTGCTAAGTGGGGCTTACAGGGGGAAATCATGCCTTAGCTCATTCCTCCTGCCCATCCTCACATTACCTTGAATCACCCCACATATAGAACACAAAGAGCTGGAAGTTGCCAAGGTCAACCTCACAATGTGTTTGTCATCAAAGGACTACTCCAATCTGAAAGGTATCTTTGGCAAGTAGTTATTACATGGTTCCTGCTGCTTTTGTGCAGCTCAGTGGGAATAAAGGGGTTTTTTTCCAGAGGCAGGAGTCATATTCCTAGAGTCTGATTCCTCCTTCTACTCTCATACCAAAATGAATGAAATAGGTACTTTGATTTCTTGGGTGGGAATGGGAAAGGAAGAAGGCAGTGATTGAAGAAACATGGACTTTATCTCAGCAGAGCTCTGCATTTGGATTTTGACACTAGCATTGATTTTGGAAAATTCATATATTTCAGCTATCTGCCTTTACCCTCAGCTAAACTCTCTTAGTCTATATCTGTGGTCTACTGACCTATATGCTTTTCCTCCACAGCCCTTCCTCACACCTGCCATTAGCCCTGTTCTGTGGCCTGAACAAGAACTCAGTATGAAAATTACCAGGAGAATCTGTTGAATTTGAGTGTTGGTATTTCACTTTATTCAATTTCAGATCATATTCATATTTTCAATATTGAATATTTTCAATATTCTCATTGTTAAGTTATTCTCCTAAATAAGATATTCTCCTTGCTTACTTTGTATCTATTTGAATAGAGATCAGGAGGGAAGATATTTTATGATTAAAGGAAAAAGCAGCAGCAGTCCATGACTTCCATCACCAGTGCCATAAAGTCTGTTGGTTCTGTATTCCAGCCAAAATGGCAGGGCTTCAAGAACCACCTTCCAGTAGTGCCCTGCCTCAAGTGGGGCTGACAATGGAATTAATGGGGCACAGACAGTGGCAGAGGGGTAACACGAACTCTTGTTTCACGTCCTGCACAATGCTCACGCACGCTGGTGCAGAGTTTTCTTTAGAGCAAGGGCAGCAGCAAATTTTCATCTGGCAGATGCTGTCATCTGCAATTCTGCAAAGCAGCTTGTGCCTGTGTAGGACAGCAGCTGGCAGGAGCAGTGGGCCAGCTTCAGGACGCTCCACTTTGGCAGTAGCACAAAGCCTGGTAAAGGAGTGAGCAAGACCCTGTTCCCAAGGCCCAGATTGCTGCCTGCCAACCAGATAAAAGGCATTCATATTCATATGCCCCAGTGGGTGCATGGGCACACTTTGAGGCCTTGCAAGAAGGGGAAAAACTATGTCCACCTTAAACTGTATTTGTGCCCTATTAACTACTAGCAATGACTCTGGGTTTACTGTTTTCCCAAAGGGGATGAAGCAGCTGGAAGCATGAGAATGTCTGTTAACCATGTTTGATTTGCTGGGACTAGTGAGAGGCTTCCTCTCTTGTCAGGAGCAGTTCCCCCATGGCACAGATGAGGGAAAGAAATGCAAGGTCAGTTTGTGTCAACAAAGCAAGTAAATCTCTAGAAGGGACTCTAAAATTACCGACACCAAAATATCTGACAGGATGTCCTACAAGGGGCTATAGAGCTCATAATTGAGCTCATTGGATTTTTATGGGTATGTGGTAGGGTATTAAAGTACTTTGAGAGCACCAAGGGACCCTTTTGCAGCAGTGTAACTTACGTGGTGAAGGAATGAACTGTGGTCTACACTATGATGAGACTTGGACACTGCCCCCTTATGATGTTTGGAGAATCCACCACCTCTATGTGCATAAAGAATAAATTAAATCCCTTTTGTGCAGTTGAGGTGAGAATTTTTGACCTTTTTGTTTTGTTTCTGGTCTGTTGAAGCAGTCAATCTGGCCTTTTTTTGTAAGATATTTTGGATACACTTTTTAAAGGACAATGCCCTCCTGCCAAAAGATTTTGTTCTAAATAAACCATGCATTATGCCTGACCTGATAATACTTTTTGCTCTGTTTAGAAGTAGTCATTAAAACTGATAGAGGTAACAAACACATTTTCTTGTGCTGGGGGACCCTGTTGATGTGCAAGACATAGAAAAACTCTGAAAGAGGTCAGTGATTACTTGTAACTAGTCAAATGTTATAAAAAATAAAAACTATTGCAGCCGAAGAAATAACAACTCTAGGAGAAGGGTGAGGGGACCTATTTTCAAAGGAGGAAATTAGAAACAGACAGCTCTCTGTCCCCATAAAGCAAGAAAGAACTGGATACCTGTCCTGTCCGAAAGAAAGGAGGTTTCTAGGTGTTAATAATGAATGACTGAAAGAAAATTTAATGAAGCTCCACCTTTCAGGGACCCTGCCATCAATGTTTTGTTCTCATGCCAAACTCCTGGACTATAAAAATCTGCCTATAAGCCAAGAAAAAACACTTCCCTGAAAGGATTTTCAAGTTACGACTTCATGTCAAGATGGAAATAAAAAACGGGAGATCATTTTGGATCTTCTGCCTAATTTGGAGTTTTTGCAAGGGCAAAGAACCAGTTCAGATAGGTAAGAAAAGAATCTAATTCTTGCATTGCTTGCTCTCCTATGGCTCTCCAGAGGTGAGAAATAGAGTTGACAAATGAAAATGTGTAACATATTAATGTAAGAGCTGTAGACATGCCAGATACTGTTAAACATTGTACATTTTTATTTTTATTGTCAACCATTTAAGTATTTTATTTCTTTTATTTCATTACTAGGTAGGGTATCAACTGTTTTATGTCCTAAGTGACTAATCTTAAAGAGGAGACGCTCTGAATGCAGTTTGCACCAAAAAACAAAACAAACAACAAAAAAAAGTTGACACCCTTTTCAACATATTTCACACATACTTTTCATAGAAGAAGTACTTGCCATATCACCAGCTAGGCTTGATTGACCAGTATGAAATGCTGCATTAGCAGGAATCACATTTTTTGGGGTCTGCTGCACTGCTACCTCCTGGTTTGGTTTTTAATGTCTTACACTTTTCCCAACTGCTTAATATACAGTTGATGTACCAGTTATTACTGCCTTAGTAATTCCAGCAATTTCACTTCCAGGATAGCCAAACTTTCTCACTTGCCCTTACTACTGTGTAGAAAAGTGGAAATTTCCCTATTCCGCTACAGTGCTGCAACCACCTATGACAGTAGCAGTCCCTTTAAAAAGCTGTTTCTGCAAAGACTTACTGGACACTTGAGTCTAGGCTGCACATTTATAACATAAGGATCTGAATTTCTCAGTTCTTCACTGCTGATTCTTAGGCAGGAATATTTAATAATATTTTAGAGTTAACTGAGTAAATGAATAACTGTTTTTGATTTGATCTGTGGTGGATGTTGCTATGTTGCTATTCCTAAACATGCTACCTGAATCAACACAAAGACATTTGCCCATTTAATTTGTCATTCTTTCAGAAGAAATGTTGAAAGTGTTTTGTAGCAAGCATATATAATTTAATTCAAGGTGATTCATGTTTTTTTGTGAAGCATACTGGTGTGAAACTGCTTTCTGAAGCAATGTCTTATATGCACTTAGAGTATGTATTTATACCTTTGACTGAGGTACAACTTAGGAGGTCCAAAACAAGAGTTGAGAAGGAAAACTAAATATCTCTTAGCCAACAGCTGAAGCTGGTAGCAGCCTCAACCACTGAGATCAGCAGCTGCCACTTTGCTGTAAATTCATACCACCTGTGATATCTCCTGGAAAGCACTCAATACAAAGTCTTGCCTGACTTAAATGAGATTTAGACATCCAGAATGGGATTCTCCTCACTTTACTTTAAATATCTACAGTGTAAATATGTCTAGAGCATAAATATAGACACAGCCTTTCTAGAAAATGGAGAGGCGCATGTGGTTTTCAGCATCTTCTTGCTAGGCACATATGTAAGATGAGAAAGCTGAACCTCTTCTGCTTCTCTGTTAACTTCAAAGGAGACTGGGCTAATCTGCTCACATTGCAGGTATCTCTGGACTTCAAAAGTCATAGACTTCAAAAGTTCAGTGAGATGAAACTGCTTCCCAAGGGCTAGTATCTTCTTTTTGTCTTTGAAAATCTGCCCCTTTAATGTTTCTCAGCAAAAAAAGGGCAGGTACCTCATATGGGGTGAATTTCTAAGTTCACCCTACTATGATTTTTTCTTTAGTCCAGGTCTCTGCTGTCAGTAGGAGTGAATGTGCCACCTGGGGCAATTTCCACTTCCATACATTTGACCATGTAAAGTTTACTTTCCCTGGAACCTGTACATATGTCTTCGCTTCACACTGCAATGACAGCTACCAGGACTTTAACATTCAGATCAGGCGCAGTGCCAAGAACAGCTTCCAGATCTACTTCACTGTCACCATTGATGGAGTGGTCCTGGAGGTGAAGGAGACAGGAATCACTGTGAACGGGAAGAAGTGAGTAAACACTGAGCTGTTGGTTTGTGCTGCATTTTTATCGCTATGTGTTAGGAGGTCTGACTGGAAAGCAGTGGTTGTGTATGAGATCTTCATAGCTTTTTGAACAGGGTATTGTGAAGAGTCCCCCCTATAGTGTTTGAGAAGGCAAGAAGCATTTAAACTAAACCACACGTCCCAGGGACCAGCACCAACTAGTTAAGTAGAGAGCAATGTGTATATTATAAAAACAGAAAGGGTTTTAAGGTTTCCTTAATATTGCTTTGATTTAAGAGGGAGGGATGGAGGGAAGTCCATAAACCCCAACATTTTATTCATAAAAAGTTTAGATTTGTAGAAGATCTGTGGTTTTTCTTTTTTCTCAAAACATTATTTCTGTGGTACTAACCCTACTGTTTAATGCTACTGTTCATGAACAGATGGTTCTTTTAGGAAGTTTTCTGTTTCCAGATAGATTAGTCTAGAAAATTGCACTGCTTTGCAGATCACAACTTGCCCAGGGATCTTCTCATAAGAAAAGACAGAATTTTCAGAAGTCAAAATCCACACCTTTAATTCCAATTCAAAAATAAACCACAAAGGAAACTGCAAAGAGAGGGGTAAAAATATTCCATAAGTAAAAATCATATGCAACAATAGCTGAAAATTTGGCACAATGTTAAGGGCAGTCCTCATGAGAAGTGGCAGAGTTCTGCTCCTAACATATAATTATGAAGGGCCTAGGCAACCTATGATTCTGGGAAAACCCCTCACAATCTTGTTGGAGAGAAAATTGCAAGCATATGGGCTGTCCTGACAGTCTTCTAGAAACAACCAAATACAGAATAGCACCATTCTGTTGTAATTACAGCATGAAATCCCATGTGTCTCCTAAACAAAAAAGGCAAGAAATCTCCTATCTTCTAGCAATTTTCTGAATTTCTAAGTTTTTAGGCTGTTGCAAAATGAATGTTAATTGTCTTGGTAAGATGGAAAAGTAATGTAGGTCTGAGTTAGATCAGTGCATGAGTAACAGAACAGAGCTGTATGGGAATCCCAAATGTCCAGGAAGTTCTGGAAGGGTGATAATAACCTACAGCGTCCTCATGTGGAGGGCTGTTTTCCCAATATTGTCATCTTGCTCTTTATAAACTTTTCAGTTATATCCTTAGGTTTGGCTGCTTTCTATCAGTCTAGTGGCTGATGTAGTATTGACAAGAGACCAAAATGCATTGAGTTGTGGATTAAGGTTGGTATAAGGACACAGTGGGCAATGTAATGCATTGTGTGGACAAAGTCTAATCTTGCAGCATGTTCCCATGTCTTATTTACTTCCTTTTAACTCTAGTTTTCCTTCTTATATGTCTATGAGGATTTAATCAGTCTTTTTTTCACTGCAATCTGTTTTGCTTCCTCGAATTTCCAGGATTGCCATGCCTTTCAGCTTGAAGAGCATCTTGATTGAGGACACCTGTACATACTTCCAAGTCACTTCCAAGCTGGGCCTGACACTCAAGTGGAACTGGGCTGACACTCTCCTAGTATGAACAGTCAGTTAGTTGTTTTCCTCCTGGTGAACCTCATCAGTGATGAAAAGCAGGGCTGGATGCAAGCACTGTGTTGATATATGAAATTGTGGGAAGGAGGTATCACTGTATCCATAAGCAGATAGAGAAATACCAAGTTTCACAGGGCAGGGGCAGGGAGATTCAACCCCATGGCATTTCCAGCTACTTTTATATAACAAAAGGGTTAACCCTGGATATAACACATCTGTAGTTAGCTCCTTGCTCCTTGGGGTACTGGCAGCAACACAGCCCTCCAACTCTACCTTGCTACTGTCTCAAGCACATCTTGTGTGGGAAACTAATCTGTGTGACCACTTCAGACCCGGGCCCCTTTCACTCCAAAGCCATGCTATGTGGGAATTCTCTTCTAAACATCTACCCTGTAATGTCCTCTTCTGCAAGAGTGCATTTACATTTTTGTGTGTGAACGTTTTTCTTTCACAATCAGGACCAAGATTAAATGGAAGTTATGTGTCATGTTTTGCCATTCAGAGAGATAGAGAAAGTGTAAAAGGTGAATAGAGAGAAAAAAATATCAGGAAGTAATCAAGAGATATTGAAATTCTGGTTTATTGAGTATTTGCTTTCCCCCTTCCTGTGTACTAATTAATACCTAAAGTGTTAAAGGCAGTATCTCTACATTATTGTAGAGTGGACACTGCCTTCTTTTGGTGGACCTGAGTGGCACCAGTACTGTTCTCCAAGCATGTAGGAGTGACAAGGTGCAATAGTTTTATCCAGCAAGGCAGTAGTGTGCTAACCTGGCTGCTTATTTCCACTAAATATGGGCAAAACTAGTAATGCTGGGCAGACTCACACCTAGAACTGCTCTAACATTTTTCATCACCCTATGGACTAGAAAACCCATTACATAAGGTTAAAAGTTAAGCAGAGGCTACTTCCTTACAGCATCCAGCATTAGAGCACAGTTATCTGACCTGCCCAGAGAGGAGCTGTGGTACCCTGCAAGATGTACTAAATGTCTGTATACCAGTGTCTCTGTACTGAGAGACACTGGTCCAGGGATTAATCCAGTATTCAACATGTCTCCTCTTCAGTGGGTAGCAATGACAATTGCTGGAGGATTCTCTTCCCATTTGAATTCAATCTCTCTGCAGATAAGTTTTATGAGAGATTTGTACCAGAAAGGAGATTGCTACAAACTGGGAATGAGCATTTCTGCTGCTGCACTTTTCTGTTGTGAATCACTTTGCAACAAGTGCTGGTGATATGGGGAAAAGCCTTTAAACTCTGTGGTTCCTCTTTTGTAGCTGGACCTGGAAGAAACATATAAAGAGAAAATATGTGGTCTATGTGGGAACTATGATGGCAATGGGAAGAATGATTTGATTTTGGATGGTAGGTCATATATATGGCACATTCAACCCTGAACAGACTTCCTCATACATGGCATGAAACTTAATATTTATTTCCTCTGAGCAGGCTTTCAGATTTCCTAGCAGGTACATGAATATTTTCATATACAGGAGATGTATTTTAAGATGTTCTGAGATGGTTTGGGATTTTCTGCTCTTTTCATATTTGTGATGATGCCTTGAGAGATTCTCCAACCTCTTTGACCAAAATTAATTGCTTGGCTATCATGCAGCAACACTGACAATAACATACTTTAGGGAAATGCATGAGTGCATTTTCTGTTTTTCTATTTTAATAATAATTCTACTTGATTTTGCCTCTATAATGAAATAAAAGCATCAGAGAAAACACAAAGTATCTTTGAAGAAACTGTGGTGCCATCCACTGACACCTTCAGATATTGCAAATAGCTGAGTCTGTAATCCTGCAGCAGGTTGTATGGATGGAAAGAAACCTTCATCCTGGGATATCAGCTGCAGGAATGAATCCAAATTTATAACAACATCTCTTTATGTAATACCTGTATGACTGTTATACATGCAAACAGAAAACTCTGTAAGATCAAACACACCCAAAACTAAGATAAGTCTTTGGAAATTATCAGAAGTAACAGAAAGTTCAAGAGTCTCACTTGATTTTAAATGCCCACGCTGACAGCAGGCCTTGATACAAGTGTGCCAGATTCCTGACTCTAGCCCAACAGAAGATTCTATCAGGCTGTCATCCTCTATAAAATATGGATGCTGGTTAAATTTGGGCATCTCATGAAGCACATACTGCCTTTGAGCCCAAAGAGTAAGTGCATTTTTATAGCCCATTAATTGATCTAAAGAATTGTGGGGAGTTACTGAAATGCATCTGGGGATTTTTGCAGGGTATAAAATGCATCCGAGGCAGTTTGGGAACTTCCACAAAGTGGAGGATCCATCACAAAAGTGTGCTGATGTGAGCCCAGATGACCACACTGGAAGACATCCCAGGAGAAAAGACAATAGATGCAGTACATATGTAAGTATGTGGGACCAAGAAGTACAAACCCTCCTGACCTACAGTGTTGAAGAGACTGTTGAAACAAATCTCAATTACAGAGCATGCACTAAACTGAATTTTTCGGAACTCTACACATGAATTTGAGCAGAATTATGTTCTTACAGCTGAAAGAATATCCTATTATGGTGTTTAAGAAATAGATTTTGGGAAAATGTCCACTTGAATGACAGCTTCCAGTCCAAGGCAAAGGACCTTGTGGCAGAAAATTAGACTGGATAATCTCCTGAGATCCCTTCCAACTTAGTGTCATCAAAACTTGGGGTATATATTCAAAAACCTAAAAGGTGGTAAAAATGTCAAGTATCAAGTATTGCCTTTTTTTTTTTCTTCTCTTAAATAGAAAAAAGGATGCAAGAAACTTATGTCCCGTTTTGGAAACTGCCCCAGAGTGGTTGCCTTTGATGACTACATAGAGACCTGTGCTGAGGATATGTGCCACTGTGCAGTTAATTCTTCTCACTCTGATTTGGTTTCCAGCTGCATATGCAGCACTTTAAACCAGTACTCTCGAGACTGTGTCCTGAGGAAGGGAGATCCTGGGGAATGGAGGACCAAAGAACTCTGCTGTAAGTAGCTACTGCTCTGGAGACTTATTTCAGGTTAGTCATTTACACAAGTATTCTGATCCCAGCAGAGCAAAGCTAGGAGCTCTGGTAACTACCTTGAATCAGTCTTTGACACAAACATTGTTAATGGAAAAGCTTCTACAAATTTAACTTGATTTTGCTCCTTAAATTAGAACTATACCTTGATATTGCCCACCTCTTTCTTACAACTAGGTTTTCTCAAGTTCTTTTTATTTTAATTTTACTATGTGCAGATAACTCATAAAGAGCCTTATTTCAACATGGTGACAACTAGACAGAAGTAGTTACTGAGAAGAACAATATGTTTGTACTTATCTTACCCTGTGTTTTCATACTCAGTAGTCCATTTACTGAGTAGGAAATCTCTTTAAATCCAGGGGAAGGCTACAGGTAGTTCACCCAAACTGCTGATGTGGATTGGGATAGCAAATTAATGCCAGAAGAACTGATGCTTCAGGCAAAAATAAACTGTTATGATTCCCTAAATGATTCTGGTGTTCTTTGCTTGTGTTCTGACTTCAGCCAACCTTGAGATAGTAATGTAATGTGAGATAGCTCATATTTCCCAACAGCAGAGTTTTGTCCAAAAGATAAAGTAAAAGTGGCCATAAAACATTCCTTTAAGAGGTTAAACAAACACAACATATCTGGATAGAAGGTCTTGCAAAAAAATATGGAGGAAAGGAGGAAGAAGGGGTTGGGTAGTGACACAACAATTTGAGTGATCTTCTAAATACATCATTAACATACTCCATTTTGGCTTGGTCTTGCAGATCAGGATTGCCCAAACAACATGGAATACATGGAATGTGGGAATTCCTGTGCTGACACATGTGCAGATCCAGAAAGGAGCAAGATTTGTAAAGCCCCATGTACGGATGGCTGTTTCTGTCCTCCTGGTAAGGCAGCTCACTTCTGCCAATGATCACACACATCAAGGAACCATTTCACACAACAAATAGACTGATTCTTCTAGCATCATTTTCCAACTTTCTTCTTGGAAGAGCCAGATTTCTAAAGATTCAAGATCCTTATACTGGAGAAGAGAGGCAAAGACTTCTAAGGACTAGAGGATGGGAAAAATGGTGCGGATATGGAAAGACAAGAGGTGTTTTCTAGACAGTAAGAATGCAGGTGAAGATATCTTGTGAGGTGCCTCCCTGCTGCGACACTAAATCTTGCTGTAGCTTAAGTGACACAAAACATAAATGCATTTCCATGTATGTGCATGTGTAAATTTGCACATGAAATAGTCTAACATGAGGCTCTGATTTCTGTTAGATTCACTATTAGAGAAGGATGGAAACTGGCTCACACCCTTGCAATCTGGCACTTGATAAACCTGCTCACAGTGAAAAATTTCATAACAGGAAATGTTCCTTGAGTTTGGCATTGCTTTCATTTGAGTTCTAGTAAGAAATATTTCCCATCCATTAACATCTGAAAGGGCCTGGTCTGGTGTTTTCCTTTAAAAGTATCTCATTCATTTTAAGAAATGCTGAATACTCCAGAGTTTTTTCCATACTCTTATCTTCCTTGATGGTGTTTCCCAGACTCACCAAAGGAATATTAACTAGCCATTGTATCTGAACAGGAACTATCCTTGATGACCTCAGCAGCAAGAAGTGCATCCCCAGAGACAGCTGCCCCTGTATGTTTCAAGGCAAAGTCTACTCATCTGGAGGAACTTACTCCACTCCCTGCCAGAACTGGTACTGTTGTCATCTTGATTGCACTAACAAAGCAAAAGTATTTATTTCAAAACATTGACCAGTTGCATTCTGCACTTTCCTGGGGCGGTTGTTTTGTTTTGGGGGTTTTGTTTTGTTTTGTTGATTTGTTGTTGTTGTGTTTGTTTGTTTGTTTTTTATCTTTTCCTGTCATGTGTCTTAAAAAACAATTCAAAACCTTGTTCTGAATTTCAGCAGTGTAGGAAAACTTAGAGGTATTCCTCAACCATACATAGTTATTACTCACCCTCACTTGAAACTGCTTGTGAAAACTGAGCTCAAGATTTCAGAATGTAGAACAATGAGACTCTTTACTGATTAATTCAGAGATTTTGGCCACTAATCAGGTGAGAAGTGAGGTGAGAAGTCATACCATACTAATAAGTGGCACTTCCAATAACATCTGGCTCTCCACAAAGCTGCTTAAAGGCCAGATCTCAGAAGTCCTGATACTTGAAAATGATTTGATTTAGAAAGAAACCTGGCAGCTTGAACCCATCTCCATTCTGCACTGAAGAAAGGTGATAAGATATTAGGTATATTACTCTCAAAACAGGTTTACTATTTCCTACTTTGTATGTATTATCTGGGCTCCTGTGACACTACATCATTTTTGACCATTGGTTAAAGCTTTACTATAGGGAGGAATGAAATGAGTTATGGTGAATGGCCAAACATTCTGCAAGCCCCTTTGGATTAATATATCCTGTATTTTGAGAAAATGCTCCTCAAATCCTAGAAATTTTGAGTAATTGAATTTAATGGGATTTGAGTGGTTCCCATCTTGCCACATCCTCATTTACTCCTCTCAGAGCCCACGCCTGTGTGGCTGGACTGTTTTTCTTCTTGTGTGCACAGGTATTAGAATTGCTTGTTATCTCAGGCCCTCCACAATTAGCTGCTGAAACATCACATCAGTGACTTGCTGAACAGTTGCATCAGTAGCACAAGATGTTGCAAAATCCTGCTTGAGGAGGTTCTTTCTTTCTTTCTTTAAAAAGTCAAGTAAACAATTTAGGCCCAGAAAAGCATTTCTTTCTCGTCTCAGTGTGACTCTGAGGGAGTCAGTCCAAAGCCCAGTGCAGTTAACTCTCTCACTGAGAGGAATTCAACCCTCACACTTCAAGGGCTTAATATAAAGGCTTCCAGCCACAAGGTTTTAATAAGAAACCAAGATAATAAGCTAAAAATAAAGAGGCCACAACTATACAGATTCAAATGGTGTATCACCTTTGCTCCCTTGAAGCTGTGTTTATTCTAACAGCTGCTTTTTGGGTTTTGCACAGCACTTGCAAAGGAGGCCACTGGAGCTGTATCTCTCTGCCCTGCTCTGGAAGTTGCCACATAGATGGAGGATTCCATATAACAACATTTGATAATAAGAGGTTCAATTTTCATGGCAACTGTCATTATGTCTTAGCTAAGGTACGAGCAATTTCTCTTTTCACTCCTAAATCTCCTGAGTAGCACGAGGCATTAAACTGTGCTGTAGCTTTATATGACTTAATTTAATTAAATGGCACCAATCCAGCAAAGTACTTCAACACATACTCAGTCTTAAACCCCATAAATTCTTGAATTTGCAATGGATTGCAAGTCAATTGCTGATACTTAGCTTCAAAGTTTTGCAGCTTCAACATACTTGTACTTTTTTTTAAATTAAATAATTTTCTTAATGGATGTATTAGTGTTGATTCAAGCATTTCTTTTGAAGTGTTCTTCATGTGTGACTGTCAGAAGGAAGTGGATGAGCCAAGATTTCTGCAAAAAGTTTGAATTATCTGTGAACGTTTGCAAATGAGATCCACACAGGCTGATAGCAAGGAAAAAGAGTGCAAAGGAAGGTTACTGACATTATTGATTTTGGCAATGAAATAAACAGTTTGCAGTTAGATATAAAATACCCAAATTCTCTCATTATTCCTTCTTAGCCTTTCAGTGACACCTTTTTCTCTTCAAGCTCCCAGCCTGTAACATACTAAAAATGTCTGCACACACTTTTTCTCATGTCTTCTCAGAACACTGATGACACAGTTGTGGTGATTGGGGAGATCATTCAGTGTGGGACTTCAAGGACAATGACTTGCCTAAAGAATGTATTAGTCACACTAGGAAGAACTGTGAGTAACTGTGTTGAATTAGTGATACATAGGAGGTCACTTCTATTTTCCTTACATTCTTATATCGTGTCTGGACACTGAGTTACACTGACCCCAGGGGTGATGAGGTTTCAAAGACACTACTCCTCAATGCTTAATGAAGCTTGTCAGGTTGCTCTTGTTTGTCTTATGTCATATGCATTCACTACCATGGGCTTTTTTCTTTCCCCTGCAGACTATAAAAATATGTTCCTGTGGAAATATCTACATGAACAATTTCATTGTGAAGCTACCTGTAAGAAAAGGTAAATCCCCTTCTTCACACCTTCCACAGAATAGCCTACATCTATTTGCAGAGGGATTCCTGCTCCTTTCTCTGAAAAGAACATGACCCTACTCACTGTTAGGTGGATACTAGGTCTGGGATTCTCTGAGAATCCCTGTGTTACTGCATGCACTGGCAAATGGAAGTTCCTGTTTACTCAGCTTTGTAAAGATCTGCAAGTGCATACAACATTTTTTCTTCTTCTCTTTCTTCTTTAGATGGCATCATCATCTTCAGACAATCTACGTTTTTCATCAAAATCTTGAGCTCAGCTGGAGTGCAGATCCGAGTGCAAATGAAACCTGTAATGCAGCTCTCCATAACAGTCGATCATTCTTTTCAGAATCGCACATCTGGTAGGACACATCAGGTTGAACCCTTCAGAATGTGCTGAAGAAAATCTCTGTGATGTTTAGTGTGTGCAAATCTTTTAGACTCCATCTGTTTAAACAGGCCTTCATCAGAGACTTGTGAAGTGCAGACTATGTTCTTGGTTTTGCCACCGATCTCCTGTTTACACCATTGAAGATTTTTGTGCTTCTGTTTCCTGTCTGCAATGGGATTACACCCTATCTCTCTGACCCATTTTGTTTTTCTTTGGCCATTTCCTTTATTTATAAACCTTTGGGGAAGTTATTCTCTGTCTGCCAGTGTTTACTGAAGCACATTTAAGCAGTTCCAATCCCTGTGCTATCACTAAGGGCTACTGTAATGCAGAAAAATAATACACTCTAAACATCTGATTTGTGGGAACATCAGGAAGTCTCAGAAGGAAAATGGGTTTCTCTCAGGCAAGGTCCACTGCAGAGCTAAGAGTGTTCATCTAGAAGCCATTCCTTTTTTCATGCATCTAGTGATTTCTTCTTTTCTTTTGCCTCCCACACAAGGTCTTTGTGGCAACTTCAATAACATCCAAACTGATGACTTCAGAACAGTCACTGGAGCTGTGGAAGATTCAGCTTCTGCTTTTGGTAACTCATGGAAAACTAGAGCCAGCTGTTTTGATGTTGATGACAGCTTTGAAGATCCTTGTTCAAACAGTGTGGATAAAGGTACCAGGCTTTTCATCCCTGGCTTATCAGCGTGAAATAATTTTCACATGATGGATAATCAAAAAAGCTTCAGAAATCTCATAAACATCAAAACCCTCTGCCTTTGAGGCTATTACTGGAGAAAAAATATTTTGTTTTGAAGGTCTTTAAGAGGATAGTTTTGTTTTCAAAACAAAAAGACAACACTACTGGAGAAAGAGCCAACACATTCACTGATGACTTGAAAAGCACACACAGCATCAATGACAGCAATTTAGGTTTAAGGAAGAGCACAGTTGGTTGCCAATATTTGGGCAAGTTCTTCATCCAGTCTAGGTTGTTGCAGCTGTGCTGAAATCCAGAGGAGGAAGTTATCAACAGTGCTGAGTTAAGCAAGCATTGCACTGTACTAGGTGCCCTGTCTGATTTTTCACTCTGATTAGATTTGAATATATTATTTGGACTGACCTCTCCTAGGTACTACCACATGTAATTAAAGCTGCAGCTCATAGCCACACAGCTCACTGATTATTACATCCTTGGTATTATTGCTTGACTATAAGGAATTACCTAGCTGTAAAGAATTAAGAAAGTTTGATGAAAAATAATGAAAATGGGGAGGTTTTGTATATGTTCTGCAAATCCAGATGCAGTAATAATGTTAATACTTGGAAGGTGAAAGCTTTCTTTTAGGAAAGTGGCTGGTCATCCATCCAACTATGCTTATTCCTTTGATAACTTAATGACCTGTATTTCCATCCAGCATTATCTAAACTCTTCAGGACATTCTAGTTCAATTTGATACCTGATAAGAATATTGATTCAGACAGTAATGTGGTTTAAGTGACTATGGACAATGATATTTTTTCCACTTCAGAAAAATTTGCCCAGCACTGGTGTGCTCTTCTGTCCAATACAAGCAGTGTGTTTGCTGTCTGCCATTCTGTTGTAGACCCTTCTGTGTACATCAAGGTAAGGCACTGCTCCAAATGGGTGGTTTAATCTAGTCCAGAGACTGATCCCACATGAAGGTGGTCTGGCCTAGGGGAGGGAAATAGGTTACAGTAGTGACTGGTCACAAAGAAGTTCACTGATACTGATTAGAAAAATTATAAAAAAAGAGTTTGTGCAAGATGGGCCTTTTTGGCTACAGCCCCATAAATAATTGATTGGCGTCACTGGTTTCTGTTGCATGACCCAGAAGCAAAATCAAAAAAAAATCAGTTCAAGATTTCAAAGTTTCAAAGAGTGAAAACTGTTCACTCTTTGACTAGCAGAATTAGTGTTTCTGCACAGAATTGAATTGAGAGTTTTACCAGCCCCATGGATTCTCTCCAACTCGGTTCAAAATTCATATCTAGGGAGAGAATGTGTATTTACATTGTTTATGTCTCATTTATTACCTTTGAATGTTAGTCTCCTTGTTAGTCTCCTTGTGTTTTGAATGCATGAAGCTTCTCTTGGTGTAAACCTCTTAAAACAGTGCTGAAAAAGTTCTCTGAGCTAGAGAGTTGCCACATTTATGTGGATGGTAAAGAAGTTCCTGCAAAAACACAGAAAGTTTGTGCAGGGTCTGTGTGTGTGATAAAACTTACTGAGAAAATACTTGAGTCTGAAATTTTGCCTAGAATATAATAGGTCTTCAGGTACCATTACAAATATGGCTTATGTATTACCTTTCCCAGAAGAAAATGTATTTACTTCCAAATTTATGTAAACTATAAATAAAATAGGATTTTGCAATTTTCAGTTAAGGACAAATAATAACCAGTTTCTTATACATAAGTCTGTTACTCCTGCTGATCTCATCAGATTTTAAATTAGGATTTGTGAAAGACTTCTCCACAACATCAGTAATGGCAGAATAAGTCACTGTCTATCCAGTATGATCCTACTGCTCCGGAGTGACTAGACTAGTTGTATCTGTGTTCTTTTGTACAGCCACACAGTTAAAAGAATTCAAGCTTTAAATTCCAGCTATATTTACATAACTAGTTCTTAAAATGTCATTACATATGATTGACTCTATAAAACATCTTCTGTCATGCACCTGTCATGTCATTGGTGCATCTCACCTGCTTACTAGATAGGTACAATAAAGTGCCAGTCATCACTGTGCAATATTTTCAGATATATTTTGACAGGTCCTAGATTGTATATCCTCATAGGAGGCAGGTAAAGACATTTCTTTGTGTTTTTATGAACTATAGGTGCCTCTATCTTTTTTATTACTCATCTCTTAATGAGTGTTAGACATAATGTAATTGCAGTTTCTGTAACTGATTTGCTATTTCTCAGGTTTGCATAGTATTTCATTAGCATACACTTTCTCTTAGAGATATTAAGTTTCATTGGTAATAATACTTTTTAAAAAATATATTGGTTGACTGCTTTTTGAATTGCTACATGTTTTGCTGTTTCTTCTATGAGCTAGACATAATATCCATGTCCTTTTCTGTCCTTTAGAAATGCATGTATGACACCTGTAATGCTGAGAAGAGTGAAGTTGCACTGTGCAGTGTGCTCTCTACTTATTCCAGAGACTGTGCTTCAGCAGGCGTGTCCCTGCAGGGTTGGAGGCAGGGTGTCTGTGGTATGTGAACTGAAATTCCCTGGGCAGGGATATGGAGGAACAGCTTCAGAACAGCCTCATTTGTGGCAGTCAGTGTCTTTTGTCTTTAGCCATCAAGTAGAGAGCCTTTGAAAAACAGAATAAGCATTTATTCTATAAAATTCAGTTTGTGACTGCTTCATGCTCTTACAATGCATGTTCCTTGTGTAAAATCTTAGGTGAATTTAGTACTTAGAGAAGCCAAATAGTATAAGGCATATTATTCAAATCAAAACAGAAGTTATGGCTAGTTTTAAGTTTAGTTAGCAATTAGGTTACTTTTGAACACATGGGCTTCCCCCCTATTTTAATTCCAATATATTTTTTGCATTACATTCAGTCCTCTTGTCCCAGACAATACAAATTACATCACTCTTATTAACCACATTTTTCCATGTTACAGTAAAATAGTAATTTTTTAAAATAAATATGTATTGGTGATATCTGAGAATGTGAAAATCTTTAAAGGCATTTTCAGCTCAAGATTACCTAAAAAATGAACAAAAGTTTCTTGGACATTCACATTGTCACCAAATCATGAGTATGGAGTCCACATATGTATGTATTTTCCTTTGGCATTGCCAAAATTTATTACAAGATGGCATAAGATCTGAGAATAAAACTCACTATCTTGGATTCTGAATTTTGCTTCAACACTCACAGGTTGTCATTGATGGTCAGATAGTTCAAATGATATTTTCCTCTGTCAACATGAAAATAGATGTATGGGTTTCTTGACCAATTGCACATCTGAATAGACAACATAACAAATTATTATGTTTTCAGAGTTCGATGCAGCTATGATCTATTTAATTGCCTGACTTAGGGGCCAGCTGGGATACTTAATAGAGGCAAACAATGTAACTGGTGTGACACATTGTCAGAGAGATTTAAGACTGTGATGAGAACAATTTCACAAACCTGTGCTGAAATAATTCAAAGGAACACAGTGTAGTCCACAGTAAATTGTCCTGGAATCCTGCAGTTATGCAGTAGACACAGACACTGTTTATTGAAAGCTTTGTTCCCAACATAGAATTACTGACATTTTTTATGGCAAATCAAGACTGGTTCTCAGCATGGGTTTGGCTGAAATCTGTGTTCTTAAGGCACAGTAGGTAATATTGACTCAAACAGTGCAGTAACCTTGAGAAAAAAAATGCTAATGGTTTAATCAGAACAATCATTTTAGGCCTTATTTAATAAGAAACAATCTTTTGGGAACATGGCTGTGATAAGAGTAAAGTTGCTCATGACTCACTATTCATGAGTGAACGACTAAATGGGCCACAACCTTCACTCTGTGTTCTGTCCCGTTGTGGGGGTTGGAAAAACTGTCCCAGCTCCTGACGCTGCAGCCACTCTGCCAGGCTGCAGGCAGCATCCAAGGCAGGTTGTATCCCAAGCAGATGTCTGCTCTGCAGTCAGCAGAGTGTGTGAAGCAAGCAAACCCTGCTAGTTGAACCCTGTGCATGCCTGTTACACACTCTTTGGCAGAAGCACGAGCCATTTCTGGAGTTGCTGGTTGCCCAGCAGATCACTGGAGTGAACAGTCTTGGCACTGCTTTTCTGGTGCTCCCTCTGCAAGCTAGCTTGAAGGTATCTTTGGTATGCTCATGTTCTCTGCACTCATGCCTCCAGTTGTGATTTGTCATCTTAGATGTGTGTCACTCCTGTGACCATGAGCACTACAATCAAATAACCTTTCTCTTCCAGTCTCACTTTCTGGAAAGTAATCTTATTCCTCTATGAAAATTTAAAGGGAGAAAGTAAACACATTATTTCATTGTATTAATAGCTAATGATTGAGATGGATGTAAATTAATATTCAACATCTTTATTAATATCTTTTTTATTTGGCCTATTTTGACTTACAAATACCACTTGCTGTATCTTCAAAGAATAAAAAGTAGGAGAATATGGCTTGCCTGACTTACAAACGGCTTTTGTGTTTGCTCCAGCTAAGGACCAGAAAACCAACTGGTTTATGATGGTAGAGGTGCTGGTTTTGAATGTGTACACAAGCCTAGCACACTAACTAATCTTAAAAAGTGTGCAATGGTCATGAATTGGAAAAACATACAGAGCTTTATTTAAGCATGGAACATATTGTTGATAAGTTCTTAGTATTGCTGCAAAGCTGATTAGCACAGGTGCCCATGATCAACACCCCTGTACCTTCTAGTGCATCTGTGTGCATCTGAAAAACAGCTGCAGGGTTAAATCTGCAGAATTAGAAGGAGGCCCGAGATGAATAGATCTCCAGTTCCCACTGAATTTCAAAGAAATCTGGATGCCATACTTTCTTGAAGAATGCAGCCTTAATGTGGGTGATGTTTCCTGACAAAATTTAATGTCATCCCTATGAATCAGTAGTGCAGATTTTATGGCAGACCTCTGATGGTGGTTTACACTGTCAGTCTGTGAAAATTAACCAGCTTTTTACTGTCTTAGGGGTTAGTTGAACTCTTTAGGTTCTGGTATTTACCTGTTTGGTTTACCCAGAGATCTTAGAAACTGTTGTTTCTCACTTCCCCAGAGGGAGACAACAAGAGTTTTCCTCAAGACATCTGTGAGAACTGAAACACCCTTTTCTTGGTAGCATCAATCAATTGACAGAGTTCCTTTTCATTGCCATTTAATGTCAAAATTTGTCTCTTACAAAATATGGTCATTTCTTAAGTTATGCCAAAGAAATCATTAGCAAAGGTCAGAAAATAAAATTTTAACAAGTCAGAAGTTATTGGTTTCAGTTCTTGGCATTAGATAGAAGTGTAAATTTTGGAAATTACAAAAGTATACATCTTGCTGTATTTCAGTGTTCAATGTCATATAGTTTAGGCTATGCAAGTAGATTCTCCCAGAACCCTGGGAGACAAGATCTGGTAGTTTGATAAAAGCACATTTATGGCTACCCGTGTGCAGAAAGGCATGCTAAAGTCATGGTATTTGATTTCACAAAGAAGGCCATACATCCCTTTTATTTCTCTTGCAAAGATCCCTCTGAGGAGTGTCCTGAGACGATGGTTTATCAGTACAGTGTGAAGTACTGTAACCAGTCTTGCCGCTCGCTGGATGAACCCGACCCGCTGTGCAAGGTCCGCATCGCGCCCATGGAGGGCTGTGCTTGCCCTCAAGGCACCTACCTTAACGATGAGGAGGAGTGTGTGCCTCCAGATGACTGCCCCTGCTACTACAAAGGCAAGATTGTTCAGCCTGGCAACTCCTTCCAGGAGGATAAACTCATGTGGTGAGTTGCTCTGATGATGCTCTGTGCCTGGGGACATCAGGGCTCATCTGCTCCAGTCCATGAACGGCATCATTTTACAGTTAGGAATAATGGCAAATTTTTCCTAGATTGTATCTTCCCCTGGTAGGAAGTGCAGCCACAGCAAATGTAAAGATCCCATATTCCTGCTTGCAAACAAGAACCTGAAAACATCTTAAGTAGAACAATATTTATAATTTATTTCATGCAGAGTTCATTGTGTAAAAAATATCCACAAACAGTGGGAGCAAGTTTTCTAGAAGCAGAAGGCTTGGAGGAGTTTCAGTCTTTGAAATGAAAAAGCAAAGTGAAAACCACCACACCATCCTGCAGACTATTTAAAAAATAAAAATGGTCCATGAAAAAAACCCACCCAATTCTCAGTTTTAAAACTGATTTTTTTAGAAAAGAGAGAGAGAGAAACTGGAGGGGTATGGAGGGAGGATACAAAAACCAGTGTAATTAATGTGCATCTGCCTTGAGAAACTATTGTCATTATTCTAATTTTCAACTACCTTAGGGCAGCAATGGAAACAACTTCCAGGGGAAGGCTTTTTTCTTATCTTTAGATGTTTATATGCTCTCTCTCTAGCTGTCTTCCAACTGAGGATTCTAGACTATTTTGTAATCACATATTCATTTAGTAATTTAAGAGATCTTGTACTTAAGAGAGTATTAGCCTTATCTCATGGAGTGGAAAATGGATGCTTAGGAAAAACTTGATTTAGGGAAACACACAATGAAACAGTGGCAGATGAAGGAAGAGTATTTTAAGAGCTGGGTCTTTTAATCTTCCTTCTGGGGATGGTAATTCATGTCTGTGAAACTGATAGCTGTAACAAATACTCATTTTGATAAGAATTTGTTATTCATGTGACAAGTGAAGCTTTGCAGTGCCTTTCTCCCTAGTGAGGGAGAAAAGTGCAAAGAGCTGATGTGTTTTGTTTTATGGAATCTCTTTAGCAAATGCATTCAAGGAAGATTAGACTGCATTGGAGAAACTGTCTTGGTAAAAGGTGAGATTTTGTTAAATAATGGCATTATGGTGTCAGCCAATATTTATAATGTTTTTCTGTGTTATCTCTCACTTTCTGTAACATTTTAGTATTCTGCACATTTTTCGATTCTTCCTGAAATGTGCTAGGTATTGATAACACTTGTCTTTGTAAAATGTCACCAGATGCTAGACTTTTTAGATGATGAGGATATTTCCCAAAGCTTAGAAGTTATCTGCCTTCTTCTCCCTTCACTGTTACTGGGCAGAGGCAAAACTATTAGAAACTTTAAATGATAGACACCTGCTGCCCTCTGAAATCCTCTGGCTGGTTTTGCAATTGCTGATGGCATCCTTACTGCTCTCTCTAAATTACCTTCCTGACATGTTTTCTCCTGCTGCAGATTGCCCAGCTCCTATGTATTACTTCAACTGCAGCTCTGCAGGTCCTGGAGCAACTGGATCAGAGTGTCAGAAAAGCTGCAAGACACAGGACATGCACTGTGTAAGGAATTCACCTCCCAGCAGGGGCACAGCACAGCATGGCTGTGCATGTAGGATTGTCCCTATCAAGCACTGATGGGAACAGGCCATGCTGAGCACACACCAATTGCTTCACTGATAACACAGCAGCTGTAGCTAACAATGTACCTGTGATGTTTGTAGCATGATTTCCCCTAGCTTGCAATTAAGGAGTTTTTTTTTTAATCCAGAACTTTGACATATAGAGCTAGCACACCTCTGCTGGTTCCCTGTTCTTTCTGTGCACTAACAAGTTGTCCTCTCTTGTATCTTCTAATGTGCAGTATGTCACAGAATGTGTTTCTGGCTGCATGTGTCCCGATGGGCTGGTACTGGATGGCAGTGGAGGATGTATTCCCAAAGATCAATGTCCATGTGTTCATGGAGGACACTTCTATAAACCCGGGGAAACCATCAAAGTGGACTGCAACACATGGTACGTTATCCCAGGGAGTCTTATTTTATTAAAAAGTTTGTTAGAATTGCCAGTTCATACTGCACTCATGGGGCAGGCTGTGCTTTGAAGCCTTCCTCTCCATCATGAGAGCCATTGGGCTGCTAGTAAAAATAAAAGAGGAAGTATTTCTCTGCATCATGCTTCATGAACCTGCACTTGGGGAGAGCAAGCATCAATATCTTCTGTCAAACGATTTTCATCCTTTTCTGTTTCCCCACCAGCTTCAGAAACACCAACCTTATCCTGGTTGGTGTGTGCTTGCTCATTCAATAAGGGGGAATTGAGTCTGTGTGTGTTAGGCACAGCTGAACCCTGGAAAATGATTGAATTTAGTCAAAGAGGAATTGCAATGGTCCTCCCTTGAGACTTGCAGTGCTTCTAGATGCATAGTTCTCCAGATAAATTAATACTCAAGTTGCTCAAATTTCTGGTGCCATAGACTTCACTGTTATTACTGATCGTGGTGGGTAAAATGCTTTTAATCCTTATCCATTATTTAGCAAGGATGAGACTGTTTAGCTCTGCCAAATGGATGCACAGAAAATAAGAGCTAGAAGCACTTTGGTCTAATCACCATTGGTATAGGCAGTCAAGTTTAACATGTGTAGTCAAAACCTGATAAGCTGTTGTTGCTTACCAGAGTTATTAAGAAGTTTTATTGCAATGAAGGCTTAGTTTTCTTATGAGAAAACATGAGAAAGAAAATGCAGTCTCTGTGTCAGGGCTGTAACAACTAAATTTTCTGTCTACAGTCCTCCTGAACTAGAGGTGAGGTTTGTCAAGGTGGGTTGACTTTGGCTGGACATTAGGTGGCCACCTAGCTGCTCTATCACTACCCTTCTCAGCTAGACAGGATTGGGGAGAAAAGATGGAAAAAACTCGTGGGTCAAAATAAAGATGGTTTAATAAAGCAAAAGCAAAGGCTGTGTGCATCAGAAAAGGAAAACAAAATATTTATCCCCTACTTCCCATCAGCATGTCCAGCCCACTTTCCAAGGAGTGGGGCCTCAGAAAGCAAACATCATAACATACATCTCTCTGTTCCCACCCCATTCTCCCACTCTCTTGGCTTTTATTGCTGAGCAGACATCACATGGTTTGGAATATCCATTTGGCCAGTTCAGGACAGCTGTCCTGACTCTGTCCCCTCCCAAAACCTTATTCATGCCCCAGCCTACTGGTGAGGAGACAGCATTGATGCTGTGGGAGTGCTGCTCAGCAGTAGCCAAAACACTGGGGTGTTACCAACACCTTTGTAGCTGCCAATGCAAAGCACAGCACTATGAAGGCTGCTGAGGGGAAAATATTCTCTCCATCTCAGCCAGACCCAAGGAAAGACAGAGATAATATTTGTTCACACCACTGTAAAAGAACTGCATGATGATCCCTTACAGATTAAAATTCAGAAATGGTTGAAATATTCAGCTCTTCACCTTGAATTTGTCTCCTAAACCCCCACTGCCTGCTGCCAGGACTCAATTATTTAAAATATACTTGAAGGAAATAATAGTATAAATGTGTCAGGGTAATAACTGGACTTTCTGATTTTTATGGCATCTCATGGCATGATCTTAGAACAGTTGAGAGGGCACTGCAAACAGCAAACCTTTTAATTATTCTGCCCCTGTATGGGGTTAAGGAAAGCCCATGTTTCATGCAAACGTTGATATTCTTTGCACTTTGCCTCCCAGCACCTGCAACAAAAGGCAGTGGAACTGCACAGACAATCCCTGCAAGGGAACCTGCACTGTATATGGAAATGGGCATTACATGAGCTTTGATGGGGAGAAGTTTGATTTCCTTGGAGACTGTGACTATATCCTAGCTCAGGTATCAATTTATTTTCATTTAATTTCATTTTCCACATGCTTTTCACAGCCCACACTGTAGGCTTCAGTCTGGGTAATTAAAAGGCATTTTTAGCCAAACTGATGAGCAGAGCCTACTCCCCCCCTCTTTCACCTAGAGCTGATAGTGAGATTTTCCACATAAAACAAAGCAAATTGACTCTCAGAAGTGACACAAGAGGGCACTGTGGGATCCCAAATGATTCACTCCTTGGTTGGACTGCCCTTTCCTGACGGCATTCCAGCATTTTCAAGGGAAAGGAATTGGTGTGGTGCTGAAAACTGTTTCCATCAGCCATCCAAGACTGGCATTAGTTTTGTTGTGACAGAAGCATGCAGAGGTTAACATGTGAGCCTCATGTATAATAATTGCATGTAATGGGACAGAACTCAGTAAGACATTTTGTCATCCCCAAATTTTAGTTGTGTTTTGCTAATTTTAAGAAAATATGTTTTTACCTTTTTTGGGCTGCTGCTATGACAAGCTCATTTTCCACATTAGTTTTTCTTTTTGAAAATCCTGGTCAAGTATGAACCTGCCACCAGGTTATCTTCCACCAGATTCTTCTAAAATTCCTAGAGTTTTAGTGAAAAAATAAATCAGATCAGAGTGTCATTCATTTTGAGCCCCTGAAAATGCTTATGACTGGTTTTTTTGCCTGACAAGATGTAAGAGAATGTTGTCTGTTTTTCTCAGGATTTTTGCCCTAATAACATGGATGCTGGCACCTTTCGGATAGTGATTCAGAACAACGCCTGTGGGAAGTCACGCTCCATCTGCTCCCTAAAGATCACATTGATTTTTGAGGTTTGTCTAGAACTAGTTATAACCAAGGAGATGTAGTCTTTATTTTGTAGTATTTACTGTACCATTCTCTTATATTCCATCTCAGTTGCTGCTAAAGAGTACCTATAGAAGACAAACAGCCAGCAAACTAAGGCAGGGATGTTGGGAAAGGCTTAGGTGTTTGATGTTAACAGGGACTGAACACTTCTGGATGAGGGGAAAGATGCAAGGAGTCAACAACACTCTATGTATGTGCATTTCTGTGTGTGTTTGCATTTGTGACAGTAGGCTCTGTGCATTTGACTGTGGCTCACCTTTCTACCAAGATAGAATGTGAAGATGACAAAAATATAAGACAAAGAAAGAAAGGCAGAGTGCCAGTGCTGTTGCACTAAGATTTTTATTTTATTTCTTTCCGTGCAATGTATCTGTTCCTTTGTAGAGCAGTGAAATAAGGCTCTTGGAAGGAAGAATTCAGGAGATAGCCACTGATCCAGGAGCTGAGAAAAATTACAAAGTGGACCTCAGAGGAGGTTATATTGTAATTGAAACAAATCAAGGGATGAACTTCATGTGGGACCAAAAGACTACTGTTGTTGTTCATGTGGCCCCATCTTTCCAGGTAAGTAGGGGGTGGACTGGGAGTTATGGTTTCAAACTCAGAGTTATGGATCCAGAACTAGAGCCCCATTTTGAAAAGCAGGGCTTGGAAAAAAAAGGCTTGGAAAAAGTTTGGTTTAGTGGACAAGAAGAAGCAGCAAGCAGGCTATATCTTGTGTTTTATTGCACTGTTCAGCCAGTACAAAACACTCCAGAATATTTGGGGCTAGAAGTATTGGTAACACATTAGGAATGTTTCTGTCACTTGAAGTCCAACTTTTTCTAAGCCATTTAAGCTGCCTGTTTAGAAACTTGCACCTATTTTGCCTTTACAGGTTCTATAGTTTATTTCTGTCAAAGAGTGGGCTGCACTCAAAATAACCAAATTATTTACTGTGTCTGCACAAATTACACAGGGAAAAGTCTGTGGTCTTTGTGGGGACTTTGATGGACGCTCAAGGAATGACTTTACAACCAGAGGGCAGTCCATGGAGATGAGCATCCAGGAGTTTGGAAACAGCTGGAAAATAACAAGCACCTGCTCAAATATAAACATGACAGACCTGTGTGCAGATCAGCCTTTCAAGTCTGCCCTAGGACAGAAGCACTGCAGCATCATTAAGAGTAACATCTTTGAAGCCTGTCATAGCAAGGTAATCTTGTTCTCTTATCCTCAATAGTTTCACACTAGATATTTGTTGCTGTTTTGCAGCATATTTGCAGCATGCTTTTAGTATTGAAGCTGCTACACAGTAGTACAAGGCTACCTCTCTCAAAACCTCACTTCACAGCTGTGCCAGTTAAATCCTATTGTACAGTATTGAGGAAACAGCAGTGCCTGTTTTGAACAACTGAAGATAAAGAGGATAATAGTTGGCCACCAGAAGCAGAAAGTTAGGTATCTGTAAAATGTAGAGATAAGTTAGTTTAGGACTGTTTGTAAGGTGGTCCTTGGGAAGTTCATTCAAGTTATCTGAAGAGACTAATTATTTGAGTCACGAATTGAATTAATTTAAACAGCAACAAGGCTACTCTTCTTAATTAGAATGTCTATACAAAGTTTCAGTGCACTTTAATAAATAATTTTAAAAACAAACTTGACCTAATTTCCTTTGTTAGTTTATGTTGGCAATGGTTAAAAAACAAGAGACAAGAAGTTTAGTGGAAATAGGATTTCCTCTCATATTCACTTAATCACAATCTCTCAGTTGAAGAGTGCACACACTGTGTAGTTGTGCTAAGCCAAAACAAGGTAGTTCAGCCCTGCAGAAATCATACTGGGAAGGCATTTTAAGTGTAAGTGGCAGCATTACACATATGAGAATAGGAAGATTTAGAGTCCAGTTCTACCAGGCAGGTGAAAATAGAAAACTACCTGTTATAAAATATCACAGCTCCTTCATGACAATCCCAGTCTGTCACAAACCATCAGTGCACGACAGAATTTCAGAGCCCTTTCCCTCATTAAAACACAGTGCAGCAGATACAGCTGTGGTGACAGCTCTGTTGGTGTTTTGGCAGGTGAACCCAATTCCATACTATGAATCTTGTGTGTCTGACTTCTGTGGCTGTGACAGTGTGGGAGACTGTGAGTGCTTCTGTACCTCAGTTGCTGCTTACTCGAGGAGCTGCAGCAGAGCTGGTGTCTGTATTAACTGGAGAGCGCCTGCCATTTGCCGTAAGTACTGCACTGAAATGCACACAGAGCGCAGTGCCCCTTGTGCTCAGGCACACAGAGGATACAGAAGAGCAGAACACTTACATTGCCATGAGTGTGTGAGCGAACAAGCTCTTTTTATCATTATTATCTTATTAAAGTCTTTTAAATAAGATTTAAAAATAGTCCCTGCCCAGTGTCTGACACCTAAATGCTTTTTTATTCTTCTGTTCCAGCTGTGTTCTGTGATTATTACAATCCACCTGACAAACATGAATGGTTCTATAAACCATGTGGAGCCCCCTGTCTAAGGACCTGCAGGAACCCACAAGGGAAATGTGGGAACTTGCTGTACAGTTTAGAAGGTAATTCTTCCTTGACTTTAATGCAGTTTATGGGAGTTGCAGATACTAGTCTGGACTAGTTTTAAATGTCTGAAGCAGAAGCTCACTGACCATGCCTTGCTAATTCCCTGTGTGATGGTGCCATTCATAGCATCATTTACCTGCTGCCTTTAAATATATGGAGAGATAAAACACTATTCAATATAAATTAGGAATGAATAATTATCTGTTGACAAATGTAGCAAGTTAAAACGTTGGGGAAAGAGGTAAAAAGAGGACGTAGAGAAATAATTGGTAGTAAAAAGAACATTAATACTGGAATCACATTAATTTGGGGATCAAATCTATATTTGGTATAGGTATTTATGTGTTTTCCTGCATTTATGTAACTCAGACTAAGAATACTTTGTTTAATTTTCCAGGCTGTTACCCAGAGTGTAGTCCTGACAAGCCGTATTTTGATGAGGAGAGCAGAGAGTGTGTCTCCCTCTCCAACTGCACTTCATGGTAGGTCAATTGATGGTGAGAAAGGTAAAATAGGACTGGAAAGGACAACCTAGGAGATGTTTTGTTAATGTTTATAGGCAGTGGCAATTACTATTAAATCCAGGTGTAGGATTTTTGTAAAAGTAGGTACAGTTGCAGACATCATTATTCCATAAACTAATTAATTTCAATAAAACAATTTTTTTTTACTCTTTCTCTTCAGCGATCCCAAAGAGAAACTATGTGCTGAAGACTCCAAAGGTAACTTTTCACCACCCTCACCATGCATTGAGTGATGGCAGGACTGAAACAGCCCAACATCACATGTTACTGCAAACATACTGGTAATAGGAGGCCAGACAGGTAGTTTAATATGTGGGTGTACAGCAGCACAGATATACTTTGATAAGCAAAATGCAGCCTTTGACCTCAAGAACTGTGTAAAGGATAATCATGGGGAGGAAGGAGACAGGTGTGATACGTAGGATTCATCTTACCCAGGCTAATACCACTTTTCCACTTCTCCACTTCCTCGTCAGTCAGTGAAGATAGATACATAGTACTCTATAGCAGGTCATTCATGGTACTTCTTTTAATAAGTACTTTTAGAACAGGGCAAATCTTGTAGAAGTGCTGTTTCCTGACCATTCATTTAATAAAATAAACTAAGCTAGCTTATTAGATACATGTTTGTGTGCCTAAAGGACACATTTGGTTAAGGTACAGTATCAGTTCATTCCCATATCTGGGCGAAATCATCCCAAAACACAGGGTGACCCAGTAGATAATACATTTGCAGTTTAGCTGATTTTGTTACAGTAATAGATACACTTCTTTTGGTTCTTACATGTACAGTCTCCAAAATCTGGAGAGTTTCTCGTATATTTAAATGAAATTGTGTACCCCTGCATGCTCCTCATTTGTGGATGGAAATGCTGTTCAACACATCCTGAGCCAGTGTTTTTTCACTCAGAAAGGCAGTAATCCCAGTCACACTTCCTGCCCAGAGGGAGTTCTCCATGCTGGGTTAGTCCAGTACCAATTCTCTACGGGCTTTTACCGGCCAGTATTTCCTCTATGCAAGCTGACTCCAAGAAACACTTGCAACCAGAAAAATCCAACACACTTCAAATAAGTGAGACAGACTCACAGTGCAGCTTCTCAAATAGAAACTGAGGAAGTTTCTTAGCCAGGCAATTAATGTTTGGTGTTGTGAGCTTCAGAAGGGTAAATGTAGAGTTTGGTTTGCTTTTCACTTGTATTCATATTGCAAGTGTCCTCTGTTGCCATGGCATTTTCTCTTTTGGTGCCTCAGTTTGCCTGTGCTGCTACAATGGGAAGACCTACAACTTAAATGAAACTGTGTACAGCCACATGTATGGGACTGAGTGTGGTGAAGCTGTCTGTGGCCCTAATGGACAGATCATTAAAATCTTTACCCCCTGCAGAACTCCATCTACAGCAGCACAAGGTACCAGATTGATAAAAGGCTTGGTGGTGATTCTGTGCAAGTCCATAATGATAATAAGATTTATTCTTCCTGGAAAAAGCCTCCTACAGCAGGTCTAGGATAAAAGCAGAATTTAAGAATGTTGAAGTTTCAAAGCTGAGGGATCACAGTGAGTCTTATGGTGAGGACCAAAAGTGTAATTTTATAGATTCTTGCTGACCTTACTGTCAGCGAGGTTAAGAGACAATAGAAAGATTCAGCAATTTTTCATACAGTTTTTACAACAAGCTCGAGCATATCACAGTTGACACTCTGGTGTTGTTAGTCTCAATATTTCATACTTCTAAATCTTTTTTTCCCTCCTTATCACCTATAACACACTAGTTTTTGTTGTACTGTTTTCTGCATTGGAATAAGTGAGTCTCATATGGGTCACTGGAATATGAAAATAAAGCTTTCTGGCAGTTAACTCCTGCTCAAAAGACACTTTCCAGTGTGAATGGAATGTGAAAAATCAAAAAATAAGAAGGAAAAAGAGATAAAGAAAAGTGAAGAATTTGCCACATGATTTTTGAAAAATAAAAATAAGTGGCTAAAATAAATATATATATATATATATATATATATTATCCTGGCAGTAAATTATATAAGGAAAGCAAGAAAAATGAGAAGTTCGTTTCTTTACTCATGGGAGTGGAAGAGCTAAATACTTGATGGTGAACCTGTGTGTTTGGTATTTACTGTAAATGTTAACAAGTGGAATAAGTACAGTGAAGTAATACCTAGTAAAGGAAGGATTATTGAAAGCAGACNATATATATATATATATATTATCCTGGCAGTAAATTATATAAGGAAAGCAAGAAAAATGAGAAGTTCGTTTCTTTACTCATGGGAGTGGAAGAGCTAAATACTTGATGGTGAACCTGTGTGTTTGGTATTTACTGTAAATGTTAACAAGTGGAATAAGTACAGTGAAGTAATACCTAGTAAAGGAAGGATTATTGAAAGCAGACTGTAGGTGGCATAGTAAAATGTTTATATGATCTGTCTCTATTGCCAACAGTTTCTTTGAAAGAAAACATTAAAAATCCAAATGGAGTGCCACTGGAAATCACCTCTCCAAAGTCAGGTAAAGTACTGCAGGACTAGAAACATTAAATTGGAATGAATAAATGACAGAAGAAGGGGCATTTATTGTGTTCCATATAGGAAAAAAATAACTTGGGAGTGTGTGTGTGTGTAGTATTACAGCACTTTACTGTGTAATAGAGAGTGTTTATAAATACAGAGGATGCTTTCAGTGTGGATGTGTACAGAATGTAGTGGAGGTAAAAGATTTTTTTTCTTTTTTTTTTTATTGTAGTTGTAGATAATGTAAGAGATGTCATAGGGTTTGCAAGTAGAGTAGTAGAGGATGAAAATATCAATTGATTTGATTTCATGCAGAACCACATATGCAGTATGCAACATCTGCACCTCCCTCATCAAAGATCGTCACTCCCTGCTTCTGCAATGACAATGGACAGTTGATACGAATGGGTGAGAAACCATGCAATTATTTTTCTGTGCCATTGACATGGAAAGATGTTCTGATTGAAAAAAGTTCTTCAGCAAGTGCTCATTCTGCCTGTCACAGTTAGACATTACCAGAAGTTGTTACATCTTTGAACTGTAGCTAACACCTTCAGACCTACAACTCTCCCATACCCAAAAACTTTGTTCTGGTTTGGCTTGAACACCCTTGGTGTAAGGAAACTAATAGCAATTGCTGATATCAGCAGAGCTCTGAATCCCAAACTGCTAAACATGAGCTTGTAACTCACAGTAATGTTCCAAAAGCAGGGGAGGAAAGACTCTTCTTCATCTATTAATAGCTCCTGCTTCACTTACCTCCTGGTGTTTGTGTAGAGCAGATGCACTCGGTGATGTACTCAATATTGTCTCTTCTTGTACCCATTTTCAATTCCTTCCAATGTACCTAAGAGCAGAATTTCAGATTAGGCCTTGTGGCCCTCCCTCAGTCTTTGCCATTTGGATGAATTGCTGTCCAGTTCAGCCACTGCATCCCAGGAGCTGCAGACAGACAGTCCCCTGAGCATGGCTATTGGGTACAGATAATTAATGCAGGGCTGAGAATTCAACTGTTCTGTGATCAGGCCTCAGGCTAACTAACACTTGGGTTTTGCCCTTGCAGGAGAAAATGTTTCTCTGCCAGTGAATGTATCAGGTCGTTGTGCTTACTCTGTCTGCAATAAATCATGTCAGATTGAATTAACCTGGGCAGAGTGTAAAACTGGTCATGCTGAGACCCTCAAGGTCTGTGATCCACATTCTGAAACCTGTCCATCAACACCTACTCCTGGTGTAACAAACCAAGTTCCTGCTCCCACAAGAACTTCTGTGAGCGATTGTCTTGCACTCATTCCTCCCAGAAAGGTGAGAGACTTTGAAGAAGATGTGTTTCATCATTCATCATTCCACCATTCATGCATTGCCTGCAGCCAAGATTTAGTGTTCTCCTCTGATGCTGATATCCAGCACTACAGCTGGACTGTAGGTGTGGCTGAATGAGATGATTTAGAAATATGTCAGAAACTCCCACTGAAAGAATAAGTTGAGGATTCTTCTGTTCACCTGAAACACCTAAATGATCGTTATGTGAGCACAGCTACTGAACAAAGACTAGAAAGTGGCAGTGTCCTACCATCAGAAGTGGTCAGGACCCTAATATATATATCTAAAAAAAGTAGATATCAAGGCTCTCTTGATTCCTATATGATTCGTATTGCCTGGTTTCCAGAACCAGAGTAGACACCAAATTTTGCCATGCTAGACAATTAGCTGAATGGAATGTAGCTGCTGTCTGTGATTTTAAAGATTTTGTGACATTACTTTGTTATTTGCCTCTCCTCTTTTTTTTTTTTAATTAATCTATAGTTTAATGAAACATGGAATTTTGGAAACTGCCATACTGCCACTTGCCTGGGAGAAGGAAACAATATCAAATTGTCTGTCATGACTTGCCCACCTCAGCAACTGAAACTCTGTGTCAATGGTTTCCCGTTCACAAAACACTCCGATGAAACCGGTTGCTGTGAAGTCTCTGAGTGTCAGTGTAAGTGGCAGGGGAATTCCTGAAATTTATCCTAAAAGAAAAGTCTATCTGGTCAACATCTATATTATGTTCATATCAATTCAGTAGGATGGAAGAGAAATCCCATCTGAAATCTTGGCTGTTGAAAGCAGATGTCCTTGCTAGAGTAATTTTTCTTTATCAAACTGGGTATTTTGTCTCTTACTGGAAGTGAGTAAAATGGTTACAACTAACTTGTACTTACAGGTAGCTCAGAAGTCAAACTTGAAGCCTGTCATTCTGTCTTCCAGGTATTTGCAGTGGATGGGGAAATGAGCATTATGTGACTTTTGATGGAGCATATTACCATTTTAAAGAAAACTGCACTTATGTCCTTGTGAAGTCAATTCATCCTGACTCTTACAACTTCTGGATTCACATAGATAACTACTACTGTGCTGCCACGGGTGGAGCAATTTGTTCAATGTCCCTTATCATATTTTACTCCAAGTCTGTTGTTATTCTGACACAAGCAATGGAACATGGAAAAGAAACAAACTTGGTATAGTATTGTGTTTAAATGACTTCTCAAAATTATTTTGCTGTAGTTGTATTACTGTACTGCTAAATGTCCTGTCATTACAAAAGATTAAGCTTGTAAAATATGGAATGAGTAAGAAATGCAATTACTTTGCTTCTTCTCTCTCTTTTTTGCTTTATGTCAAAAAAATCAATCAGGGAAAGGATCACATAACTGAAAACTGTGGTTTTTGTACTGATATGAGTATTCAGATATAAATTTCAACATATTAAAAAGGAATATTAGACAACTGCTTAAATAACTGCCTTTGACAGACATAATTTGGTGCACCTATGGTCTGAATTTGTGCTGCTCTGCTTTCCAGTTGCACTAGTCATGTACCTTACTCTATGAAAGAGTGCCCATAAAAACCTTTTGTTTCTTTTCTTTTCAGATTTNATATATATATATATATATATATTATCCTGGCAGTAAATTATATAAGGAAAGCAAGAAAAATGAGAAGTTCGTTTCTTTACTCATGGGAGTGGAAGAGCTAAATACTTGATGGTGAACCTGTGTGTTTGGTATTTACTGTAAATGTTAACAAGTGGAATAAGTACAGTGAAGTAATACCTAGTAAAGGAAGGATTATTGAAAGCAGACTGTAGGTGGCATAGTAAAATGTTTATATGATCTGTCTCTATTGCCAACAGTTTCTTTGAAAGAAAACATTAAAAATCCAAATGGAGTGCCACTGGAAATCACCTCTCCAAAGTCAGGTAAAGTACTGCAGGACTAGAAACATTAAATTGGAATGAATAAATGACAGAAGAAGGGGCATTTATTGTGTTCCATATAGGAAAAAAATAACTTGGGAGTGTGTGTGTGTGTAGTATTACAGCACTTTACTGTGTAATAGAGAGTGTTTATAAATACAGAGGATGCTTTCAGTGTGGATGTGTACAGAATGTAGTGGAGGTAAAAGATTTTTTTTCTTTTTTTTTTATTGTAGTTGTAGATAATGTAAGAGATGTCATAGGGTTTGCAAGTAGAGTAGTAGAGGATGAAAATATCAATTGATTTGATTTCATGCAGAACCACATATGCAGTATGCAACATCTGCACCTCCCTCATCAAAGATCGTCACTCCCTGCTTCTGCAATGACAATGGACAGTTGATACGAATGGGTGAGAAACCATGCAATTATTTTTCTGTGCCATTGACATGGAAAGATGTTCTGATTGAAAAAAGTTCTTCAGCAAGTGCTCATTCTGCCTGTCACAGTTAGACATTACCAGAAGTTGTTACATCTTTGAACTGTAGCTAACACCTTCAGACCTACAACTCTCCCATACCCAAAAACTTTGTTCTGGTTTGGCTTGAACACCCTTGGTGTAAGGAAACTAATAGCAATTGCTGATATCAGCAGAGCTCTGAATCCCAAACTGCTAAACATGAGCTTGTAACTCACAGTAATGTTCCAAAAGCAGGGGAGGAAAGACTCTTCTTCATCTATTAATAGCTCCTGCTTCACTTACCTCCTGGTGTTTGTGTAGAGCAGATGCACTCGGTGATGTACTCAATATTGTCTCTTCTTGTACCCATTTTCAATTCCTTCCAATGTACCTAAGAGCAGAATTTCAGATTAGGCCTTGTGGCCCTCCCTCAGTCTTTGCCATTTGGATGAATTGCTGTCCAGTTCAGCCACTGCATCCCAGGAGCTGCAGACAGACAGTCCCCTGAGCATGGCTATTGGGTACAGATAATTAATGCAGGGCTGAGAATTCAACTGTTCTGTGATCAGGCCTCAGGCTAACTAACACTTGGGTTTTGCCCTTGCAGGAGAAAATGTTTCTCTGCCAGTGAATGTATCAGGTCGTTGTGCTTACTCTGTCTGCAATAAATCATGTCAGATTGAATTAACCTGGGCAGAGTGTAAAACTGGTCATGCTGAGACCCTCAAGGTCTGTGATCCACATTCTGAAACCTGTCCATCAACACCTACTCCTGGTGTAACAAACCAAGTTCCTGCTCCCACAAGAACTTCTGTGAGCGATTGTCTTGCACTCATTCCTCCCAGAAAGGTGAGAGACTTTGAAGAAGATGTGTTTCATCATTCATCATTCCACCATTCATGCATTGCCTGCAGCCAAGATTTAGTGTTCTCCTCTGATGCTGATATCCAGCACTACAGCTGGACTGTAGGTGTGGCTGAATGAGATGATTTAGAAATATGTCAGAAACTCCCACTGAAAGAATAAGTTGAGGATTCTTCTGTTCACCTGAAACACCTAAATGATCGTTATGTGAGCACAGCTACTGAACAAAGACTAGAAAGTGGCAGTGTCCTACCATCAGAAGTGGTCAGGACCCTAATATATATATCTAAAAAAAGTAGATATCAAGGCTCTCTTGATTCCTATATGATTCGTATTGCCTGGTTTCCAGAACCAGAGTAGACACCAAATTTTGCCATGCTAGACAATTAGCTGAATGGAATGTAGCTGCTGTCTGTGATTTTAAAGATTTTGTGACATTACTTTGTTATTTGCCTCTCCTCTTTTTTTTTTTTAATTAATCTATAGTTTAATGAAACATGGAATTTTGGAAACTGCCATACTGCCACTTGCCTGGGAGAAGGAAACAATATCAAATTGTCTGTCATGACTTGCCCACCTCAGCAACTGAAACTCTGTGTCAATGGTTTCCCGTTCACAAAACACTCCGATGAAACCGGTTGCTGTGAAGTCTCTGAGTGTCAGTGTAAGTGGCAGGGGAATTCCTGAAATTTATCCTAAAAGAAAAGTCTATCTGGTCAACATCTATATTATGTTCATATCAATTCAGTAGGATGGAAGAGAAATCCCATCTGAAATCTTGGCTGTTGAAAGCAGATGTCCTTGCTAGAGTAATTTTTCTTTATCAAACTGGGTATTTTGTCTCTTACTGGAAGTGAGTAAAATGGTTACAACTAACTTGTACTTACAGGTAGCTCAGAAGTCAAACTTGAAGCCTGTCATTCTGTCTTCCAGGTATTTGCAGTGGATGGGGAAATGAGCATTATGTGACTTTTGATGGAGCATATTACCATTTTAAAGAAAACTGCACTTATGTCCTTGTGAAGTCAATTCATCCTGACTCTTACAACTTCTGGATTCACATAGATAACTACTACTGTGCTGCCACGGGTGGAGCAATTTGTTCAATGTCCCTTATCATATTTTACTCCAAGTCTGTTGTTATTCTGACACAAGCAATGGAACATGGAAAAGAAACAAACTTGGTATAGTATTGTGTTTAAATGACTTCTCAAAATTATTTTGCTGTAGTTGTATTACTGTACTGCTAAATGTCCTGTCATTACAAAAGATTAAGCTTGTAAAATATGGAATGAGTAAGAAATGCAATTACTTTGCTTCTTCTCTCTCTTTTTTGCTTTATGTCAAAAAAATCAATCAGGGAAAGGATCACATAACTGAAAACTGTGGTTTTTGTACTGATATGAGTATTCAGATATAAATTTCAACATATTAAAAAGGAATATTAGACAACTGCTTAAATAACTGCCTTTGACAGACATAATTTGGTGCACCTATGGTCTGAATTTGTGCTGCTCTGCTTTCCAGTTGCACTAGTCATGTACCTTACTCTATGAAAGAGTGCCCATAAAAACCTTTTGTTTCTTTTCTTTTCAGATTTTGTTTGATGATAAGAAAGTAGTTCCAGATGTTTTTAAGAATGGTATCAGGATAACCAGTTCTGGCCTTTACTCCATAATTGAAATACCTGAATTAGAGGTTTACATCTCCTATAGTCGACTTGCATTTTACATAAAACTCCCTTTCAGCAAGTTTTATAACAATACCAAGGGACTCTGTGGTGAGTGTCCTCATCAGCTGACATAAAATTAATGCTCTGAATTTTCCCCCTTTTATCTCTCATTCCCTTGTAAAATCTCTAAATGCTTGCAAGTTCACTATTTCTCACAAATGTTAATAAGTTTATTTAATGGAAAGACACTGTCAGGAAATGTAGCTTTAAGTCATAGCCTTTCATTCTGTTCACAGTCTATTGGAGGATGGAGATAGAATTTTTCTAGGCCCCTCCTTTTCATCATATCTACTTCATATAGGAATGTAGGAAATGTGGAGAGTCCTGTGCCATCTCAGTTACTCCGGCCACTAGGAGAAATGTATCAATGAACACATCGATTCTGGTTTTCATGAGTAGCTGGCAAACTGTTTTTTTGAGCCTTGTCTTCTAGAAACATTTTGTGTGAATTTATCCAGGACCTCACATGTTGCTCCCTTCCAAAAAGGAGGAGAACTTCACTCCAGATTTTCTCTAAAAGCAGCTTCCCCAGCATCAACTGTCCTTGAACTGTCACTTTTATATTGCTACCAGGTACCTGCACCAACCAGAAGTATGATGATGCTATGAAGAGGAATGGTGAGGTTGTCAAGTCCTTCAAAGAGATGGCATTAGATTGGAAAGTCCCATATCCTACCAACAGATACTGTAATCATGGTGTCTCACAACTATCGAAGACTAAGTACCATCAGCATTGCATGCCTTCTAATCTATGTAAAATCATCTGGTAAGACAACTCCCAAAAGTATCAGAAAAATAAGTCCACAGGGTAATCTTGTTCTTCTAAATGGCTTGGGTGA
The DNA here is from genome assembly GCA_013397375.1 of Toxostoma redivivum. Taxonomy (NCBI): domain Eukaryota; kingdom Metazoa; phylum Chordata; class Aves; order Passeriformes; family Mimidae; genus Toxostoma; species Toxostoma redivivum. Next base: position 102,454 of record VXBI01003002.1, on the reverse strand, counting down.
ACTGATTCTAGGATTTGAAGAAAATACAAAGTAATGCATACCTTGTGAAACTGAGCAGTGAACTGATGTGTGTGCTCTTGAGCTTGGCAAACATTTTTCAGCTGCATCAGCAAAATCAGTCCTCTCTTAATAGTGTCTGCTGCTTGGCATTCCCTCTGCCTGTCAGTTCTGGAGAGGACAAGTGGGAACTAGCTATAATTCAGTATCTGAAAGCTCTGAACAATATGAAATACAGAATATAGTAAGCAAATATATGTGTCTGCTTTTAAAATAATTTTGTTGTTTAAAGCAAGATTTTCAAACATGCTAGCATAAAAATGTCAGCATATAGACTTATAGCTATGGGCTGTGCAGGAGCCTTTGCAGGTAGCAGTCCAACATAATAATGTTTCCTTTCAAATCATTGTAAAGAATGGCAGGTAAAATTCATTCTTTATTAAGCTGTGGGGGTGTATTGCCTAAGATAACAATTTGTAGTTGTACCTTGAGACTTTGCCTGGGTCAGGGTCGGGATGGTTTGGCTCTGAGTTGAATTCTTCCTTAGAAGTAGCCCAAGGTTTTTCTCCTTGCTTTGTGAAGGACTCTGACGGAGTGCCACGGCGTGGTCTCCCCCAAGCCCTACTACGAGGCATGTGTGGCCAGTGGATGCTCAGAGGAGCACCCCAGCACCGAGTGCCAGAGCATGCAGACCTATGCAGCCCTGTGCGGGCTCCAAGGGGTCTGCGTGGACTGGAGAAGGCTGGCGAGCGGGCAGTGCGGTGAGTCTGGGGATGGCAGTGCTGGGAGCCAGGAAATGGCAGTGATGGGAGCCTGGGAATGGCAGCGCTGTGAGCCAGGGAATGGCAGCGCTNGTGCTGTGAGCCAGGGAATGGCAGTGCTGGGAGCCAGGGAATGGCAGTGCTGGGAGCCAGGGAATGGCAGTGCTGGGAGCCTGGGGATGGCAGCCCTGGGAGCCTGGGGATGGCAGCGCTGGGAGCCAGGAATTGGCAGTGCTGGGAGCCTGGGGATGGCAGCGCTGGGAGCCAGGGAATGACAGTGCGGTGAGACTGGGAAGGCAGTGCTGTGAGCCTGGGAACAAGCAGTGCTGTGAGCCTGCAATGGGAAGCGAGTTAAGCCTGGAAAATACCCCCTGGGGTGAAGCAAGTCTGGTCTACTCTGTCCTCTCCAGACCAAAGAGGTTGTTCCAGTCCAGACCTGGTGCAAAACAAAGGGGAACCAGGCCCACAATGTCTCCTGCGTAGCTCAGCCGAGAAGTTCCGTGTGTTCCCCACAGCTCGGGCACTAGATGGCAACACACTGCTTTTCTCTGCGTGCTTTGCCTCGCTCGGGCCATGCCGTGGATCAGGGCGAGCGCTGCTGGTCCTGTCGCTTGCACCCTGCTGCCCCATCAGCCTCTCTCGCTGGGGCTGCAGGGACCCCCTTGCCGGGCTGTGTGGACCCGGGAAGTTGCTGCGGGAGCCCGGGTGCTTTGTCCCTTTTGTCCTTGCATCAGAGGGTACCACACGGATCTGGGCTGTTTAACTTGTATGTTAAATTGTGTGTTGCAATGCTCCACAGAGGCCAGCTGTCCTCAGGATCAGGTGTACAAGCCATGCGGGGAAGCAAAAAGAAACACTTGCTTCAGCAGGTGGGTCATTTCCTATAAGGCGTTTTTCAAGTCCATGATGTGAAAATTGCCAGGAAGTTTGAAGTGCACAGTTCCCTTGGGATTTAGGTGTCTTGATTGCCCTGGACTATGTTTTTGCCTCTCGTTCATTCTCAATTATATTCTGACTGTGCAGAGGAGCCGTTATGGACACCCTTCCCTCCCAAAATAGCACATCAGTGTTTGTTGAAGGATGCTACTGTCCTGAAGGAAAAATTCTTCTGAATGATCATGATGGCATTTGTGTGTCTGTCTGTGGTAAGAAACAGTATAAATGGTGCTATGGGAAGTGGGGGTAAGAGCCTGACTAGAAGTGTGCATTAAGGGGGTTGTTTTGGGTACACAGGAAATGGGGGAGACCTTGTTACTGACCCTTTCTGGTGAGGCTGGAAGCATTCCAGATTGAGAGTTTCTGCCTGCTCTTATATGCAGAGGTTGCAACTTTCAAAAGAACAAAGAACAGCATGTTTAAGATGTTTTTGTGTTTACAACCTGTGACTTTGCACTCTGAATTTCTCTTTCTCTTTGTGGCTGTTTTTTAGATTTCAACACCTTCCTTCTGTTCCTATTTTTCTGCTTCTGTTGTTTTTCCTGATTGAGTTACCTTTAAAGTAACATCTAATTCATTTTATAGGTTGCACTGCACAAGATGGCTCAGTGAAAAAGGTAAGAGAGAAAGGAAAATATGGTTTTTATAGTTTATCTGTGTTCTGCGACCTAAAAACCAGTGAACTGCAGTGACAGTGGGGAGAAAATAAGATTTTATTAACTCCAGAACTTGTTTAATCACTTGAGGTACAGAAACAGAAAGACCAGTTTGTGGGAATCAGTTTCCTGGTAGAACTGTCAGGCTTTCCTCCTGGAAAAACATAAACCTGCAAAGGAAGGTGGCAAAAAAAGGCATTTTTTCTTCCTGTTCCCTTCTTCTCCCTCTGGGATTTGAACAGCAATTTTCTACACAATAAATTAGGTCAACTCAGTCCTACACTGGCTTGCAGCAGGCATTCATTGATATAATGTTTCCAGATTTTGCTCCCTGAACTGTTATCCCTCTTGCTTTTATAGCCTAGAGAGGCTTGGGAACATGACTGTCAATACTGTACTTGTGATGAAGCGACCTTGAACATCTCTTGCTTCCCCCGCCCTTGTGCTAAATCTCCACCTATCAACTGCACAAAAGAAGGCTTTGTACGCAAAATAAAACCACGTCTGGAAGACCCCTGCTGCACAGAGACAGTCTGTGGTGAGTAGATCCTTCACATGCCATAATATGGCATCATTTGCCTTCTTCAGTAATCCCAAAGTGAGATGTGGTGCCCCACAGGTAGCAGATTCAAGTAAGCACACTGGAGTGGTCATTTCTTCCATCTACGTGCCAGGAGCTCTTGCTAGCAGAAAAGAGCTCCTCTGGTCCAGCTTGAACTCTTAATTAGTGCCATGACCTGCAGATAATTACACTGGAAAATCCCCTGTGGATCTCTGGGTCCAGCTGGTACTCCACAGGATCCTTTGGCTCCTGTTCTTCTGAGATGAGAAGGTGATCCTTCCACAGAGATTCACCCAGTAAAGGAGGATGTGTTCGTCTTCCAGGCTTCCCTAAGGCTTCCTGTGGAGGTTCCTGATACATGTTTGCCCTCAGCTTTGTATTTGCACCCTCCCAGTCCCAAATGCCCACCACAGCACAGGAGTAGCCTGCTCCTAAACTTGGCCATTCCCAGTATCAATACCAAGATGCAGGACAGAGGATCCTGGCAATGCTAATAGGATAGTTTTTTCTAAGTAACACTGTCTGCAAGTAACATTGCTGGGTGGGATGCTTTGGCTTACTTTGTCTCTGCTGTCTATTGCAGAATGTGATATAAAAACCTGCATTATCAACAAAACAGGATGTGACTTAGGTTTCCAGCCAGTGGTTGCTATATCTGAGGATGGTTGTTGCCCTATCTTCTCCTGTAGTGAGTACCTCGTTTCCTTAAGGTGTTTTATTTATTCCTTGAAGCATTTGATTTTTCTAAATGAGTTAACATCATGGCAGAGGCCTGTTGCTTTCCTTCTCAGTCTTTACAATTGGGCTATTTTTTCTTTTTTCCCTTTTTTTCCCTTCCCCCCCCCCGGCCTTTTTTTTTTCTTCTTCTTTTTTTTTTTTTCTTTTCTGAGTTAGAATAACTGGTTCAGGTTCTCTGTAGCCAATATTCAGGGAATGTAAGCTATTGACCACGTACTGAATGATGGTTAAATTGAACCTATCCAGAAGCTCTGCTGCCAAACTATATTTCCAGATTCATACACAGAAGCCCATTAGTTTTGTTGCCTGCATGATGGTTAACCATAAAGAAAAAGTCAAGTAATTTCATGTATGGGTAAAAATACCACAAGACAAATAGATTTTACCTTATGGAAAATATCAGGGTATGGAGTTATCCCCACTTGATGCATATATCTAAGTAGATGCTACATGTGGGCTTCTGAATACCAGCTAGCATCATGTACTAGTTGCTTTTTTTTCACCTCTTATATGGGCTATGAAGTTCAGCTCTGCTCTTTGAACTTCTCTAAATCACTCACAATTCAGAGATGAGAACAGTAACTGCATAATTCCTAACACAACCTTTTCATTTATTTTTCTTACAGTACCAAAAGGTGTATGTGTTTCTGAAGGAGTTGAATTTAAGGTAGGTCTTCTTCCAGACACTTCTTCCTATGAGTTAATGTTGCCTGAGTCAGAATTATCTGAAGTTCTTGTTTTCAACACTCATACAAAAAGCAAGATTAGTATGGCCTGTAATTCTTCCCTGCCAGTAGTCTCCTTCCAACCCCAAGCAATCTGTAATTCTGGAATAAGTTACTGAATAGGTAATGCTAGAGACCAGCAACTTGCTTACTAAAAGAGGTCTTGCTTATGCTTTAGAGTCAATGGGTCAGAGTTGTGACGGAACACAAATTTTAAATCTCATGTAATCTCTCTTGAATGTTGTAAGATTTTTGCTTGGTCAAACTGACCAAGAATAGATACTTGGAATTTATGAGAACCCATTTAATGTCCTTGATACACTTGGGAGTGTCAGCCTTGTGTTCACTTTGTGATACCAATGGTGAGGTTTTTAGAGATCTGGGTGTATATTCATTTCAGGAAATTTTTCCAAAAATAAACCTCCTAAGTGGTAGTTTCTTTGATAGGCCAGGGGGATGTTTATTCCAGAACCCTCTCAATTCTTGTCATATTTTCTCTCTCCCCTGTATTTCCAGCCAGGGGCAATGGTGCCTAAAAGCTCTTGTGAGAACTGTGTGTGCATGGATGAGCAGGATCCTGTGACACAGACCAACCGCATCCAGTGCCTTCCAGTGCAATGCCAAACCACATGTCAGCAGGTCAGCACCTCCTTGACCACAATGGCTGTTGAGTTGAAACAGGGACAGTGTAACTGCAGTATCCATGCAACAGCACAGGATAGACTCTTCTATTAATTGTTTTTTAAAGTCCTTTTTAGGGTGCTGGTTATTTTCACTCCAGCAAATTTAAGAGGTCACCCTTGGAAAGGTGCCCTGAGGGGAAATGATTGCAAACCTGTTAAAGTCTGACTGCTGAAAGATGTTTGTGTCATTCTGTTGATGTTGTCCATTGTCATCTCATAAATTAAGATTGTGAGGAAACTGCACAGTGGTTTATATGTTTCCAGACACTTTCACTTGTGGGTGGGGAATACTCAGTTACTTCTCAGTACTTGTGAGAATCAGCACTCAAGTTGTTCAATCTGTTCCTGACTATAAGCAGGGTGGTTGCTTTTCCATTCATGCCCAGATAAGGACAGATGCATCACTAATGTTAAAAATGGACAAAACCTTTCATTGCACTTTTTCCTGAAGCCAGCCACACCCACAGCCACTAGAAGACCAATGGATACCTAAAACACAGGAGAGAAAGTCTTCACATGTCTGACAGCAATAGTTCTTGTAGATAATGATATCAGACCAAGCGGTGGTGGCAGATTGTGCAAGTAATCAGTGGTGGCAAGCATTATGCTAAATTAATTTATTTAACCTCTTTTGTGTGCTAGTCTGAAGAGAAGAATAGTCAATGACAGGGTCTTCATGGCAACTGAAGTACCCAGAAGTCATTATTCAGTAAGGCAGAAAAATTACCAGCTTTGATTGTCAGGCTTAATGTGGTTCCAACAGGTTTCAAAAGACAATAGAATTGAAACCAGAAGGTTGGCTCATTTCCCTGCCATCTTCAGCACAGCTTTGATCCCAAGATGTTTCAGCAACAAGACATGGGTTAACATGGATAAATGGAAACTTTATTCCCACAGGGTTTTCGCTATGTGGAAGAGAAGGGTCAGTGCTGCAGCCAGTGCCAGCAAGTGGCATGTGTGGCACATTTTCCATTTGGCAATGTGACCATTGAGGTAAGCACTCCCTTGCTCTTGCTCTGCACATAAGGCTGAATTATCAAAGCATTTCAAGGCTGGGAGAAACTCAAGGAGATGTAAAAATGTCTGTGTTTCCAAAGTGAATGTAGATGTTTATACAGCTGTTCCCTGCTGTGTGCATCTCACAGGCACTACCATGTTGACAATTATATTCTCTGGCAGGAATGGAAATCATGTTACCTCCACTTCTCTTGATATGAAATAGCAAGAAAGAATTTGGAAGGGATGGTGACATGGTGTAATACTGCTCTTGCAGAGATACATGTGCTGGCTTCACATCACACTACTCCCATCTGAAGCAGTTTCATTATCTTGCCCTGAAGATACAGGGATACAGTGTGAGCAAGCTGATAGAGCTGTGCTGCCACTGGTTCTGAATTTGCTGAGGCAGAAATGAAGTGACACAGCTGCTGTAGTGTTCTTGAGTTGGTAACACACACAGCTAATACATCACGTCTTGCAAATGTAGTGTTGTGTAGGCGTGAGCTGAACCTTTAAAGGGTGGGCTTGATGATCTTGGAGGTCTTTTCCACTCTTAATGATACTATGATTCCCAGATTCTAGCTCTTTGGTTTTATTACAGCCTGCTACTCTTGTGTATGGTTAATGATGCTGTTTCAACCAGTGTCTTATCTTACATGCTATTGCTTCTTTGACAGCTCTTGTGTTCTACATCTTTTCTATTTCATTCTTTTATTCCTTGATAATTTACCTTACCAGCTAGATTTTTCTGTTCCAATATATCGTTTTTATCTCTGCATGAGGAGGCTTTGCAGTTATCCATTAATCTCTATGGCAAAGACTTTTTTTTCTCTTTCACTCCTTTTCATTTTCTTCCATCTATTCAAAAAGAAAACTGTTGAAATCTTTTGAAAGAGTTATTTTTCTTTTATGTATATTTTAGCCCACAAACATTAACACATCTACCTTCTGGCATCTCTGTTAATACCTTTATGCTCATTCTGGCATTCTTTCATTCCTTCCCTTTGGGAGGCCACAGAAGTGATTTTGCACAGACTGGTAGTGGGTGAGCTTAGTGCATAATTTGTAGATATGAGTTGCAGACATCTCAGCCCTTTCAGGGTGATATGAGCAACCCAGTCTTTGCCAGTTCATTGACTTTATTACTGTTTCAATTTTCTAATTTTATTGCTATACTCCATTGGCTTGTTTTTGTGTGGGTATTTTTGTTTGTTTTGTTTTAATTTTTTTCTGTTTTTATCAGGTTGGAAAGAGTTATAAAGATCCATATGACAACTGTACTCAGTACACATGCACTGAATCAGCAGGCCAGTTTTCCTTGACTAGTACAATAAAGGTCTGCCTACCATTTGAAGAAGCAAACTGTGTGCCAGTAAGTGTTTTACAGCCAGAGAAAGACTTCTATAATGAGCCCTGATGCTGGCCTGGGAGTTATATTTGCTGTTTTGAATTAGTATTTCTTGATCTTTCTGGTATGATCATCCTTGTTTGAAGGAAATGTTCTTTTCCATCCCCATGTCCCATGGAAATTAAGCAAAAATATTCGCAAACAAGCCCACACAATTTACATTGTTGTGGGGAAAGCACAAGAACTTGAAAGAGAAGAATATTGGAGCAATAGCAAGGAGGGATTGATTTTTCATCACTTGAGAAATATCAGTGTTGTAAAATGCAATTGAACGAGTGGTAACCATCATGGATCCTTGAGGGACTGATGAACAAAGTGTCTTCTGTTGTGTGGTGTACCATTAAGTGAGGAAGTGGAACATGGATGAGCAAGGGGTAACATTCATACTCAGGCTTTCAGCTATTGGTGGTTTCCAGTAACTTTCAGAAGCATTTTGGGACTTCACAGCAGATCAAAGCAGGGACTAGGACAGCCATGTACTTGAAATAGCTCTGGGGTAGGCTCTGCCCAGGTCAGGCTGTTCAATTCCAGGGGCAGCTGTCATTCTCTGAGGTTGGGGTTTTTATGCTGGCTTCAATAGTACCTAAATAAGATCAGGCATGTATTACAGGGCATCTTACCAGACTTGTGAGAGGATATATACTTTTAAGAAAATTCACTTCCTTCCTTGGTGGATGATTTGTTTTGTTTTGGGTTTTTTAAGCAGTTTTGTATATAATTGGTACACAAATAGGTCTGATGAGGAATTTGTGTGGATTAGAGGTGAGAGACTGTAGCTGAATTCTCATCATTACTACTGTCTGCTTAGCACTACATACATCTGAACTGACTGTTCTGGTTACTTTCAATACAGGGGACAGTTGAGGTGTCTTCAGATGGCTGTTGTAAGACATGTGAGTACATTAAATCACTGCTTCTCTATTCCAATACTGTTTGGTCCTTCCCTGCTTTTAGCCCTGTTTCTGCACGCACTGAGAGCCTGCACATTCCACAGACTGAAAGATAGTTTTACAGCAGCAGAACTGTTCTGTACCTCACAGCCAAGATTAAAAATCTGCCTCATTCTTCCAATAGGAATGCTAAAATTTTTTTATCTCCTCTTCTGTGTTTTTAAATAACTGAAATACTTATTCCTGACAAGAAAACTTGTAGAAAATAGTCTCTGTGTTCTTGCATCTGCAAATTGCATGGAAACAAAGTTTTGAGTTTTTTTTCCTGTAGCATCCACTCAGAAATCCTAGGTTGTTATAGAAACACAAATGTAATTTGTAGCAATTTTAGAAAAACCTAAACCCTTCATGTCTCCTTTAGGTCTTGATTCAACAGTATCTTTATGTGCTAAAGCTAGTCCACAAATGGAAAAGGGCATTGACCAGTGGGGAATAATTTTGCTGAATTAATGCCTCTTTACACTCTAATTTTTGGTTATGATTGTGCATTTGAACTGTGAGGAATTTTACTAGGATGAACTGTCCTTGGTTTACTAGCAGATACTTTTCAAAACATTTTTCCCCATTCTGAAGAAGCCTAACAGAAGTGTTCTTCTGCCCAGGTATTGACCTACCACACAAATGCAAACGCAGTGTGAAGGAGCAGTACATCGTCCATGGCAACTGCAAGTCACCTGCTCCTGTCCCAGTGCCCTTTTGTGAAGGGATGTGCAGTACCTACTCTGTGTAAGTAGGAAGTCTTTCCCTGTCCTCCTCTGTGGCTTGTCTTCCTGAGTTCTTGTCACCAGTGGGCTGCAGCTGTTTGTCCCCTTCCTGCTGTTTGAAAGGACCCTGTTGGGAAACTGGGTGTGCAGAAGAGCAGTCATTAACAATGGCTTCAATCTGATAGAATGCTTTATCTTAGTCAGGAAAACAGATCCCTTGGGAAAGATGTCAGCTAAATTTATTGAACACGCTCTTAAAACATGTCCTTGTATGGTTTTTGAACAGCTCTATGAGGTTTTCCTGCCTTTTGTTATCTGCATGAATTGCTCCTTTCTGTCTTGCTAGAATGCGCCTAATCCAAAATCCACTGAAGTTACTGGGATTTTCCCCATTGGTGTCAAAGGATCTGGCCCTGCATGGCCAATAGCATCCTGAGGAAAAGCTGTTATGAATAAGCAGAAAAACAGATAGGAAATTTTGCTCTTTAGTAGTACATGCATTTGGAGCAGCAAGTACAGATGTGTTTGGGAAGACCACAGGCAGCAGACTGATACAAAAAATCTCATTTCTATAGGTATTCTTTTGAGGCCAGTGAAATGGAACACAAATGCACTTGCTGCCATGAAAAAAGAAGTCACAAAGTGAAGGTGGAACTGGTTTGCTCGAACCATAAAACAGTCCAGTTCACATATGTGTATGTAGATGAATGCGGATGTGTGGAAACAAAATGCCCAAAGAGGATAACATGAATATAAACTAAAGGAAACATTTCATCTCCCATTTAATCCTTCCCTAGCAAGTGAGTAGTTTAGAAAACAGCTGTGAGTAACCTTCAAATGACCATAGTAGTGCTTTTTCTTTCTGATATTATATGCAGTTATGGAAATTAGCTAAGATTTTATTCTAAATGTTTGTAGAATAAACTGCATTTCAAAGAGGACTTGTTCTCCTGTTTCAGTGATGCTAATGGGGCAAAGTGGCTGATGTCTTTAATCCTACACTGATGTATAAACCAAGGTTATTACAAGACACTCTAGAGACAACTGATGCCTTTCAAAAGTCCTGCCTGAAGAAAGTGCACATTTTTAAACCATAACCACGTGTATCACTTCATTTCCCTTGAAGGCAAACAACAATCACTTCCACAGCTGCACTTCAGGCAGAGGTAGGACTTGGCTCAGGGCCACATCTCTGTTCTTCTCCCCAGTGATCCCAAATCTACTTTGGCTGTGACTTTGGGTCACTGGAGGAAGTCAAGGTGTTTTTTTTTCCTTCTTCACAGTGAGCACTATATCAGGAGTGTAAATCATGGATCTTATATATACACTACAAAATGAATATATTTGCACCCTTATTGGGAGTTCTATGTCACTGGGAGTTTTTATTATTTGCCAACGTCAAGTTCTGATCTGTGTGTTAGTTCAGTCTCACTACTGGTTACATGACTATGATTTGTGTTACAAAGAATTGACTGCCAGCTAGCATGCCCAGTAGTAATGGTGACGGGATTTCATGTGGACAGGAATCAAAATGATCCAACAATACCTTGAGAGTACACAAGGAAGGTAGATGGTTCTGTTATTTGTGCAATTTGTGACCTGAAAGAGAACTGAAGTCTGTGACTTTCTTAGTGTCCTGCAGCCTGCTGTGGAGGCTTTTTGAGAATTATTTTGCAGGGAATGCTTTTGAATGGACCAAGTATGACGATATGCACTGTACTTTAGCTTCCCATTTTTAAAGTGTTGCAGCTCTTGAGCCCCAAGGAATCTGTAATTTGCTTCTTTTTCACAATAAATCCTTTCAGCAGATGTCACGTTTCTTTGATGTGTACTGTACCATCATAATATTGCTGATCTTAAAATTGTGGGGATCCTTGATACTGTTTGATTATAGGTTATAGGAACCTCCAAATAATTCAGTTAACTGTCTGTACAATGCAGCTCCCTTGGAAGGCACAATTGCTCGACTGAGACTCATGTAAAAATTTCACATTAGTCCAGAAAACTGTTTTTATTGATACAAATCAAACTCACAAAAGCTTTTGCAATGCAAGGAACAGCACCAAAAAAAAAAGACATTCCTTTCTTTCCTCCTTGCCTTTCCCTGAGGGGGAAGAGGTAATTCTTGAGTGTTTTTGTCATCGGAATGGTAAGCAGACTCTGTAAGTAGTCACATACACACTCATGCAAATCAACCAGCCAACCAACCAAAAAAATCAATAATTGTCAGCAAGATGACTTAGCAGGAACAGGATCAGAAACCTTTCATATCTCTGCATTATCTTCACGTGGGAGAAGGGAATAAACCACAATCTCATCATACCAGCTGTCTTTAGATTTCTATTCTCTTTTCTGTTTCAGTGGTGATGGGATTTTTATACAGAAGATGAAAATGGCATTGACTTAAAAGCATGCTTTCTTGCTAATTTTTGGCATGCATTTTGCTTTTCAAGCAAGTGAAATGCTTGAACCAAAGACATATTTCCATCTCCAGAAGGCTTTTGATCATGTGAAATCTCACATGCTCCTTCTTCATTCCCAGTAACACCTGGCACTCCATTTACTCACTCAATCCAGCATCTAACTGGTCTATGTGATACTACTTAGAGCCCTGATGGCCCGGTTTTAAAGAGAACTCTTTGGTTCTCTGTTTGAAGTTGCAGAGTCTTACTTAGCTGCCAGCAAGGTAAAGCCTTTTTAATGAGAATTTCAGCTTCTTCAGCTAAAAGACAGTTAGTAAATATTACAGAATCACAGAATATGCTGAGTTGGAAGGGACTCACAAGGATCATAGAATCCACCTCCTGACCCTGCACAGGACACCCCAAGAGTCACACCATGTGCCTGAGAGCATTGTCCGAATGCTTCTTGTGCCCTGTCAGGCTTGCTGCTGTGACCATTCCTTGAGGAGTCTGTTACAGTACCCAGCCATTCTCTGAGTGAAGAACCTTTTTCTAATATCCAACCCAAACCTCTCCTGATGCAAATTAAGTCCATTCCCTCAGGTTCTGCCCCTGGTCAGAGAAGAATTGTGCCTGTGCTTCCTCTTCCCCTCACAAGGAAGTTATAACTGTAATGTCTCCACGCAAATCTCCTCTTTTCCAGGCTGAACAAACCAAGTGACCTCAGCCCCCACTCATACAGACTCCCCTCAAGGCCCTTCACTGTCTTTGTTGCCCTTATTTGGACCCTCTCTAATATTAATAGTTTAATATCTTATATTGTGGTGACCGAAAGCATACACAATACTCAAGTCAATGGGTCAAACACCTCCCCACCCACCACAAAACCAAAAATCAGCCTGGAGGCTGTTTGATCAAGATGCTGACAAGCTGGCCCTTCTTTGTCAGTGCCTGTGCCTCTGATGCAGCAGCAGCACTGCTACTTATCCAGAGCAAGATGGACTGCAGCAAAAGTCTGTGTGTCCTTCTTTAGGCTGTTGCCACAAGCTCCCCACCAGAATGAGCAAAGTTGAATGCAGGTGACCTTGCCTGAAAGAGCTTGATTTGACCATGATCCTGCTGCTGTTGCTGTGTGGCTGCTTCTCACGTGTGCAGGGTCAAGCCTTCATCTGTAGCCCAAGTCCATCTCTTCCAGTTACTGACTGGTCTCAGCAAGTCAAACATTTCCCTGGTGTAACTCAAGAAAAATCAGTGGCATGACTCCAAGTACTGTTTATTCCTTTTGTGTGAATTCTTTACACCAGCATAAACTTCAATAGGGTAACCCCAGGAGAAGCAGTGCTCAGCTGAGCCAGCTGGGCCAGGGCTCAGCTGGTTTCAGCCTGTAGCCATTCTTTCCTTATCACACGAGGATGGTACTCCCAACTCACTGAACAGTTCTGAGCCAACACACCAGGAAGTACTGTCACGTATTGCAAAAATAAATATTTGTCAGAGATACTGCCTCATGTCAGGTGAACAATTCCTAAGACACTTTATCATTTTACTGGTTTGCTCTGAGTCTGGGTTGCTGTTGTAAGATGAGCTCTGACTTGCCTATTGGTTTGAGGCTTGGAAAGGTCACTTCACAGCCCTACTTTGATATAGTTTAACTAATTTTTTAAAGTGTTTTATTTTGTTGTTGTTGTTGTTTTGGCTTTTGTTTGTTTGTTTGTTTGGGTTTGTTTTGCTTTTGCTCCCAGTTATTGGCATTTGCAAGGCAGAGAAGAAAATGCAGATTGTACTCTGAATTTTTATTTGGGGAGAGGTGCTTTTCTTTGACCTAGTTCTCTACTGATCGATCCCCTAGCTGTGGAATCTGACCTGTAGTGTTATCTATAGTGTGCTTTATTGATATCAATCTATTCTGATATCTAGAATCTCAAGCTGAGAACAAAGACTGTGAACTGTAAATGCCCTCTGATACAGAAGGGATTGTTTAAAAGAATGCTGCACCTACTTTGTTTCAGTGTACCAGCAAACAATTGGGAAGTTGCAAGGTAAACATGCAAAAATTTGTCTAAATATCACTCAGGAAAGTTATCTGATTAATAATGAACCAGAAAAGGAAAGAGTCTGGCAAATTCGATGGATCATCGTTGAGGTGAGGGGGAGAATAAAGATTGAGTGGTCTGAGAGCTGTGCCTGATGCTTCTACAGATTTGTGTGTTCAAAGACATTTTCTTGGCCTTGTTTATATTTCCCTCCTGATCTAAGATAAGGACAAAGGTAGGCGATTGTTTCTTTTATATGATTGTAACATTTAAGTTCATAGAGCCTTCGTGCAGTGTTTGCTACTTACCTGGCATCCCAAACATCCTTTAGGAGAAAGAACTGTGACAATTTTCCAGAGACACCAAGACAAAGGTATCAGTTGTGAAAATCTTTCTTGTTTTTACACTTCAAAGGATCTGATTATTCAGTATCTTTGGGGCCACAATGGAGTCTCAGCTTACCTTGTCCAAGGCCATTCTCACAGCCATTTAATGCATTTTAATGGAAAGGGCTCTCTCAGGAGAGCAGCCTCTCTGGTAATTGCCGTCTCTCAGGGGTAGGCCGCACTTTGACCCTGAAGCCACACGACGTTGTAATTTCTTAAGCGCTTTACTTCTCTCTAAAAACGGTGAAGGCCCAATTTCCATCAGTAGTCTGCAAAGCAGTTTAATTGATACTTCCTGGCTTTAATTATATTTTTAAACCCAAATGCAATCTGTCCAGTGGCTTCCTGTAACTGTGGATTGATACTTCTGGTCACAGAAGTGTTTCACTCGAGCTTGATTTCTCCAAAGGCCTGCTTTTAAACTATCCTTGTTGGAAAGAAAAGTATTTAACAACAGATTCTCCAGAGTATCCAGTCCAGAAACCAAGAAAGACTGAATAGGTAGGCAATGGTTCATCCTGTTTACATTAAAAAGTCCATATAAATCAGGACTTGAAGCACTGTACTCTTTCTGTTTAGTTACTGAAAATTGCTACACATTTTACCTCAGCCCAGCCCTCCTCTGAAAATGTTCTTCCCTCTCCTTTTGATTTCCTAGTCTGAGGTAAGTACAGCCCTATCTCTTCCAAATCCTTTAAGCAATGTGAGGATTTGATCCCAAATGCCAATGTTATATACTTTTGACAGCAAGCACCAGATATTTGCCACAAATTCTGCCAACCCTATATCGTACTTTGAGCATCTCAACCAGCAGCACTTTCAGTGAAAAACTTTTTCACCCTGAGTTTTACTAAGACTAATGCTAAGAACAGTTTCATAGCTTATACCAGCTTCTTTGTAAAGGGCTTAATCTCACTTGAGTTTAACATTTATAGTATTTTCTGAATTTTCCCTTTACTCATTTTTTGGTGTTTTAAATATAGTCCTTAGAAACTGATCTCATTCTCAACCCTGACACTGAATGAGTCATATTTTCACCTACATTAATGTCCCTTAGCATGACTCCAGCAAATCAAAGGGATCTTAAAATTGGGCTAAATTAGCAGTGAAGTTAGTGCCATCCCCATGTGTTTTATTTATAAGTTATATTCAGCTTCAATGTATGAAGGTCTCTGGAGGAGTGCATAAACCCTTTCACGTTGCAGCTCTGAAATGGTTTGTTTCATGTCACCACCTCTCCCTACACTATTTAAAGAGAATCTTGAGGCAAGTCAATTGCCACTCCTTTACAGCATCTTGACTTCACTTCTTTACGTATCTTGACAATATTCTATATTGACTGATCTAGTTCCTGTAATGCCATAAAAACCTGGCTTAAAACCAGAGTTTAATCTGACCTGCAGTGAGCATTGTTCTATAAACAAAAGGCTACTAAAGTGCACTGTAGACATACCAGCTGCCACTTTATGGCCTGGAATTATCCTTTCCCCAAGGGGTATTTCTCTCAAGGACCAGTACACAAACCTTAACATCCCCAAGCACCCCAGTTTAGTTCTAGCATGCCTGCTTGAACCTTCTGTTTGTTCTTGATGATGTTTTCTCTTTTTTCAGAATTCAGGCACAGAATAGATTTCCTGGCTATGTGATGTATGCTATAAATCCATCTTCCTTCACTGTTGCTCCAGGAAAATTTTTAGGAAGTGCTATAATTCATCACACTATTTCAAAATTAGTAGTTTGGAAAATCCTTCAAAGAATTTTTATAGCCTGCAATACTGGTCTGTATGGGGAAGTTCTTGTCTGGAGTCTGTTTACTGAGAACCAGAATAGCTCCTGTAGCTCCTGTGGATGTTTGTTCTCCTTTCACCAAATAAATTGGACTAGACATCCTCCTAGAGATGCCAGTGCCTTTCCAGGAGCAAGTAGTTGATTGGGTGAAGTTTTTGTGTCCTATGTTGTACTGTTCATGGTAAATCATAATAATGACCCTTATAGCCATTATAGAAGGAAAATCAGTTTCAAACACATTCTCATCCTACATCTACAGTTTCTTAATGGAATAATTATTCAATGGAAAGGTTTCTGCCAGAAGGAGAAGCTATGCCTATTAATTCACCTTTCCCTCAAGCTGAATGGCTTGAAAAACATCTGAAAAATAAACCCAAATCAAGTCGAAAAAAGCAAACAAGGGTTTCCCAGCAGTCTCATATTTTGCATTCAGTGCAATGCTCACAAATGTGCTTGACTTTCCTGACATGTTTTTTATTAATAACTAATTAATTAAGCTGCTTGCTTTTGATGTTGATTTTTCCCTGCAGAATATGACTCAGTGAAAGGAACTTCTTTGCACCCTGGGCATTTTGTGGGATGGCATAGCACTTCTGATAATAAAATTGTCTGTTCTGTAAAAATGAGTTGTTATTTTACCTGATGAACAGTTCTACAATATTGTGTAGTATCATCATTGCTTGTAGATACTATGGGATTCCATCATACAGTCCCATTTCAATGCTTCTTTATCACTTTAAATTCCCTAGTTTCTAGTAGCTTTGGGCCTGATTCTCTTCTACTTTCTAATTTATAAATATGTGATAATTCAGAAAATTTTTTTTCTAATCACAGCTTTTTATTGCAGCTTTAAAACTGAACTATGTTTTTTTTGTTTTTATTTCCCTCGTAAGGTGGGCTGACTTGCCTGAGAAAGATTCTTCTAATAAAATAGTAAATAACAAAGTTTTTCATTATCATCAACAAAGATGAATTACTCTGTACCAGCTATTTGAACAAAATAGTCTGTTAATAATGCATGCAAGGGATTATTAGTAATTAAGAACTGTTTCTTCTTGTTCCTGCAGTCAAAACAAGGGAGCAAACATTGAAACATGTAACTTTGCTGCTAATGAATTCTGTCTGGACTGGCAGGTCCTGCTTCATCTGCACAGCTTTCTTTGAAAGAAAAACTAAATTAGTTACGTATCCAATCTGCTGTACAGCTCGAGCCCTGAGATGGGTCAGCACTGTCCTTTAGAGTGGAATATATGCTTACACCAGCAGAATCTAAAAGTGAGAAAAGCTTTTTCTTTCTCTGAAAATCCCAACCTGTCATTTGATATAAGAAGACATTGAAAGTGGTGTTATGATGTGACAGAAACGTGGTGTGACAGGATCCCTAGGCAGTCAGTTCACTGAAGTGGAATGTCTACACTCCTGCTAGAGGCTCAGCTCCTGTATTTCATACCCTCTCTGCATGCATTTGCCCTCCCAAACCTTCCCCCAGGTAAATCTGTGCAATTACTCTCAAGAAAGGAGCCATCTCCCCTTCCTCCAGAGAGATTACTTCAGGCTGCAACAAGTACTGGACAATCCCTGGTATCTCTGCAATCTGTGTGGTTAATTAATGGTCAGTTATCCTTGCAGAGAAGGACTGAAGGATACTGGGGGATGTAAACTTGGAAATGAGCTGGCAATGTGCCCTTGCAGCCCAGACAAGCCAACTGCATCCTGGGCTGCATCAAAAGAGGTGTGACCAGCAGGCTGAGGGACGTGATTCTCCCCACCACTCCATCCACTCTGGAGAGAGCCCACCTGGAATACTGCATTCCGCTCTGGAATCCCCAGCACAAGAAAGACACAGAACTGTTAGTTCCAGAGGGCTGGAGCACCTCTCCTATGAAGAGAGGCTGACAGGTGAGTGTGTTCAGCCTGGAGAAGAAAAGGCTCCAGGGAGACTTCACAGCAAGTTTTCAATATATAAAGGAGGCTGATAAAAAAGGTATAGAAAGACTTTTACCAGGGACTGTAGAGACATGACAAGGGACAACAGTTTTAAATTGAAAGAGATTAGGTTTAAATTGTAGATAAAGATAATTTTTATTTTTTTTAATAGTGGTGTTGGGACAGAGAAACGAGTTACATGAAGAAGTTGTGGATGCCCCATCACTGGCAGTGTTCAAAGTCAGGTGAGACAGCAGTTTGAGCAACCTGGTGTAGTGAAAGATGCTCTTACAGGGGTATTGGACTAGATGATCTTTGACAGTCCCTTCCAATGCAAACTACTCTATGAATTTATGATTCTGTGTTGTTCTACTCTCCAGAGACACACTCTATCAGAACATGCAACAGCAGTTATTTTCACCAAACTGGAAATCTGTAATAGTTTCTTTGGGTTTTTTTGGTTTTGTTTTTTGTTTGTTTGGTTGGTTTTTTAATGAATGCAAAGACAGTGAAAGCATGGCAGTGTTCTGCACCTCTTTTTGGCAGAGAAAGCTGCTCCCGTACCTCCCGCCACTATCAAAAACCCCTCCTTGCTGGTTCTCTGGGCTTGCTAGTTCTCTAACCTGCCAGGGAACACTGAGTTTCCACTTGTTTAACTTGTAGCTGGACTCAACCTTTTTGCCATATCCCTGGCTTTTGTGCCACAAAACATTAACAAAGTAACTGCAAGTTATAGTCATTTCTGCTGTTAAAATTTTTTGTGTGTAATTACATCACTAGAAAAAAAATCCTTTTGCAAGTCTATCTTTCCCCTGTTGTTATTACAGGGCTCACTACAAACACTGAGCATGGCATCTTTTTGTAAAAATCCTCGTTTCCTTTGAGCATATGTTTACAATACTATATCAGAAAATAACCTTGGTCTGACATTTTTGCAATATCTTTAAATATGGCAAATTAGCAAGGTGAAAAAACTCATAAAGTGATTTTTAAAAGCTCTTTAACTTAGGTTGCTATGCTGCTAAATTCAAAGTATTTTTGGGCTCTGGCTTTTGAAGAATACCAGCTATATAGTAGGCATTCCAGAAATGAAACTTTATAAAGTGCCAGTTCATTCACTCTAGTAGGTTTTAATCTTTACAGTATCTAAAGATCAGAATTAAAACAATGAAGCTACTAACAGAAGAAATTAAAAGTCTATATTATACCTAAAAGCACTGAAATGCTTTCTCATATTTTGATAGAGTATTAGACTAAACTGCATCCACAAAGTTTACATTTTAAGACAAAAAGCACCACAGTTTGACCATGTGTCAGTCCTAGGTTAACATTTTCTTGATTTACTGGAAATTATTTTTGGATTTAAGGGAAACATAGGAAAAAATTATTTTGAGCCAGTTCTGAAGATAACATGATGGTATTCCCTTTCATTAAATATCAAAATATTTAGCATTATGAGAATTTTGTTTATAATAATTATGGGTATGCTTACTTTTCTTAAATCATCTTTTATTTCTGTAGATAGAATTTATTATTTTCTAAATGTATTTTGATAGCATTTCCCCCTTTCTGCTTGCACCAGTCCATTGCCCTCACATTGCTATGATATTCTGTCAATACATCATCAGTTATTGAGCATAATAACTTTACATCAGCATTAGCATAACATATACATATAGTGAGATAATATCACTCATCAAGCACTGCTGATTGTGTTACCCTTTAAGTCTATTTGAAACAATTCTGTGTTGTTGCAGATGTTACTGCTTTTACTTAGGCCAATATAAGGCAGAACAAAATTCACTGAAATCAAAACTCTAGTGAGACAATAAAGAAATGGTGGGAAGAGAGTTATTCTTTTGTTTACAGTAAAGCTTTAGATTTATAAGTATGACATCTGTTTGATTGTATACCAATCCTGTTATTTCATGTGTTTTGTATTACAGTGCTCCTAATTCCTGCTTGCAACCATAGTCCTTCTATTATGTGCTTGTAGAAATGAATGTTTGTAGAGAACCAAATCTCATGCTGACAGTTTTCTCAGAAGAAAGGTAAAGAGTTCATTTGCATATTTTTATGCACATACCATCTGTATCCAGAAAGTCAATACAAGAAGGGTGAAACAATCAACAGGTTTTACAGAGATATTTGCTTTGTATTCCTTAATCTGAAATATGACATATTTTTTAAGCCATTAAATGAGTAAGGCCCTGTAATAATTTTTTCTTAGGAAATGGCAAATGTGAACAACCTATTTGGTTAAAGGTAGAGATCATTAATTTATGAGGGATTACCTGATACAATTCTTTCACCAGAAGGGAATCTGGTGACCTCAGAACTCTCTTCCTCTTGGAGAGTCATACTAAATTTCATGTGTAGACCAGATGCATGAGTTTTAGTGGCATGAGTCAAGAGGCCACCTTGATACTTTCAGTGCACATTGAAGTCCATATTTGCTGTTTGAACATCATGTTCCTGACCGTTGGTGTATTTCTGTCCAGAGAGCCAAATTAAACTTCGTCCTCTTGCTTTTAGTACATGATTTGACATAAATCATGACTGCAGTGGCATGTCCAGGACCTTTGCCAGACTGAGCACTTAACATAGTTTATGTCCTGAACTAGTGTTCCTTACTCAGCTCCCACACTGGATTTTTAGCACTGGCTTTATAATCTCTATTGTAATTACAGTAATGTTGCCTAATATCCCCTTATCAAATCTGTGACTCTTTCTTCACCATGAATGTGCCAATCTCAAAGCCTGAAGTTAAATCAAGTAACCTGGCTTTTTTTTGCTGTGCCTGGCAGGGATTTGTGGAGGCTTGTAAGACTGTCTCTGTTTCATGAATCACATTTGAAATTCACTGTCACAAATTCAGACTCTCTTTGGAGTTCATACTGCAGAAAAGTTGACTGCACCTCCTTTATCCTAGCTCAGTCACATTTTCTTCTCAGGATTACATATCCTGTGGGACCAAGTGTTAGTCCAGTGGTATTCTGCCATGTTTCATGAGGTCCTAAAGGAAAACATTAGAGAAGCTAACTGCTGTGTGTCACTAGTGGTGATATTGCACTGAACAATGTTTGCTTTCCAAAACCCATTTTCAATAGAGGTAATAAATCATTTAATTGCTCTCCACAAATCTGCTGCAGCACAGCCAACCTCCTGCTTAACTGGCCAGACAGACTTCAGCAAACATTCTGCACAGGAGAGGTGAAAAGGGGCCCTAACATAATGGCAGAAGAAAATTTGTTTCTATGTTGGCAAAAGCAACTATTTCTCCCTAAATCACATGCCAGTACAATGCAATCACCCCAAAATACAGCATATTGTGCTGCTCTTAGGTTGTAGCATGGGAGTCTGAGCCCTCATTGTTCTTTCCCATATGCCAGTAAGCAGTAGTGTTTACTGTACAATTTCCGTGGGTTCAGCTTTTGTGCCTAGTTAATTACAAGGAAGCAGCTACAATTCAAAGTCCCTGCATTTCTGAAAGCAGGACAAAACGCTACTGGACAAAACTTACATGTTCTGTGACTGAGCAAGTGCTTTTGAACAGCTTTAAAGGACTAGAATCTTTATTCTTTCTATACATGTCCAGCCCTGAGTCTTTTTCATCGCATGTCATTGATTCCCAAAACAAAGATGAACAAATGTATGGGTTTGGTAAATTTGCAGTGTCCGTGTAAGTGACAGGAGCTATCTGGGGAGCAGCAGATGATCTACAAGAGGTCTGGAGAAGTCCTGCAGCCTGTTGCTCAGAGCACATGCAGTGGGAGATCACAGGGGCCAGCACTGCAAAGAGGTGAAGATGCCAAAGGCTTTCAGTGTGTTCACTGGAGATAATAACAAAGCAGTAATGAAACAAACCCAGCTCTACTAGACAAGGACTGTTTTCCTGCAAAAATGACCCAGAATTAAGGAAGCAGCTTAGTTGCAAAGACAGTGGGCCCATAACCTCCTTCTTAAATTGTAACTCAGGCTCACAAACCAGAAATGCTCCTATGCAACACACTTTCTAAGGAAACAGGCTTAAACTAGCTGCAGTCAGGTTTTTTCCTCCTGATGTTGCTAAAGATTCCATGGTTTTTCAGAAGAATTTCTCTTCTTTTGATAACTCAGCATGGGTGAGTTTCTGCAGAGGCAAGACTTACAGTAGTCGCTGCAGGCTTTAGCTGTGAGCATATCAAATGTATTGCACATCACCCAATGCCCTGATAATTTTGCAACTATTTTATGCCTTAGTTCTTAGTTTATTTTTTGACTGAGCTTATGAGCAAATGTTGGCCTGTTAAAAAAGAAATGTTTCTGATGTAAATTAGCATGGGAGCAATTCTCTCATTTCTACTTTTGACTTAAATGAAATGTAAATCCTGGAAAATTAAATTGTGAAACCACACCTCCCATTCTGCTTTCTCCATTTATACTGGTTGATTAGTTAACTTATCTCCTTATGGAAGTGAATTTGGATTAAGGGTGTGTGTATGAATTTAAACTGTGCTGCTTTTCATTGATTGGCTTCCTAGGATATTGTTCTTATGTGGGAAGTGAGAGGTCTGTATAGAAAACCAATTCAGAATAAGACACTCTTTATGGCTTCAGAAAGCTTTATTTTCCCATTTTCCTTCATCTGCAAAGTACTGGGTCAGACAGGGTGTAAATCCTGGAATGAGATGTCCAGAAGAGGCAGGAAAGTTTGGAAGGCTAGGGCTGTGCTATTGGCCCTACAGAGCATCAATCACAAACCCACATCCTTTCTGATAACTCACAAGAGCTGATAATGGTTGAAACAATGTTTGCTGCTGTTAGGTCTCTATAGCCTGTGAGTAATTTGCAGTCTTGGACAGCATTTAAAATTCTGCCTCATTTGTGGCCAATACAGTATTTATGGTATTTTTCATAGAGCTTGAAGTGCTAACTCCCTGGCATCCTGGATCTATTCCAGCATGCATACTTCCAGTTTGCTTACCCATGCTAGCCCTGTAATTCCATCTCCTGTAGCCAAACCATTTGCTGCTTCTTGTTCTAAACTGGCAAATAAATGCCATGTTGTCAGCCTGTTGACTCACAGGGCAGGGCATTTCGACAGCTTGCACTGTTATTACATCTGTCGTTTAAAGAAAGCTTGCTATATCACACATGCACAAAACATTTTAGCTGTCACCATCTTTCCCTCATTCTTTTTAACTATTCAAACATTTACCTAAGGAATGGTCATTTTCCATTCTTGGCCAACACGAGGTTTGGGTTTGGTTTTATTTGTTTTATTTTTACTGGAAAAACAGTTTCCAAACTTGGGGGTTTTTTAGAAATGCAGTTTGACTTCTTCCTCTGACATTTTTTTCAACATGGGTGGTTGACATTCTTCCTCTTTTTCCCATTTTCTGTTTTTTATATACGATTAAAAGAGCCAGTAGGTACAACTAGCAAATTAATTCTTGGATCAGAAAAAATATCTACACCAATAAGAAAAGAAAGTGATTAAATCTTGACACTGGGCCTGTGAGCAGCAACAATATTGACTACTTCTACTATATACATTGGCTAAATACAATAATAATAATAGTAGTAATAATAATAGACTCAAAGATCCTAAGAGAGAACAAGTTTAATAATTTCTCAGCATTCTCAGGGTTGTACTGATTGTGTGTTCTTATTCCCTTCACTCAGAAAAACTGACACAGTGAAGGGACACACTCTATTTACCATGACTTTAGGCCATACATGGTGGAAAACATTTCACTGTCCAGTGTCCAACAAATTCCTCCAAAGCACCTGTGTTGATGCTTCAGCAGAGGTGAGTCATTAATATGAAGTTTGTATTGAGATGAGCCTTGCAAGGCTGTCTATTGAATCAAGAATTAAAAGGACTTTTATTAGTGCATGAAGATGTAGGGATTTCTTATTTTTTTCTTTAAATGAGATATCTGGCCTGAGTTTCCAGGATATATAGTCTAATAATATTTGACAAAAATCGGCATGCACCTTCCTGCTTCACTCAAGACTGGGCAATGAGGCCTTACTTCATATCTTCTGCACACCCAGATTGTGAGCAGTCATAGCTGAATAGAACCACTGAAATACTAATTTTGTTCAGTAAGGAGTCTCTTTTTCACCACTGATTTTTTACTTGTTATCTTGAAAATCAAAGGAAATCAAAATTAACCAGACTGCCTACAGCAGTGAAAATAAATGTGGAGTTTCCCAAGGAAGGTTGCCTAATGCTGCAGATTTCTCAGATATTCATTTTGGTGGAAAGCATATGGAGGAATAAGCAGAGCCATATTTAACAATAAAAAGGCAATGAAAATGCAATAGATAGGTAGAAAAACTAATCTTTTGTTTTAAAGCATGATTTACAGGCAGAGCTGTGATGTCAGATGTATTTTCAGTTAAGATAGTGTACACACAGTACAATCCTTTTATTTCATAAGAACATTAGGATTCTTGGTGAAGAAAGGCTCTATTATAAATGCAACATATTATTATAATTATTAATATGTTAACAATTGTAAGAATTATTGCAAAGGAAGTGAGCAATTTGTTCAAACAATATCATTTTATCATCTGTTCCTATCTATGCACAATATAAATGGGATTGAATCCAGTCCACAATGTCAAAGTCCAGCTGAATTTCATTTACAGTGCATTAAGCAGGAAAAGAAAGATAATTTGGGAAGTGTGGGATGTTTGCACTTTGCTTTCTTTGGCAACACTCATTCCTGTATAATACATTCCTGACTCTCCCATTTTTGCAGTCAACATATGCAGGTCTTTTTCAGTGCCAGAAGATCAGTGTGCTTCTTACAAAACAAGGTTACATAATGCTCCTAACACATGTGTGCCAAGGGGAAACCCCCTTTATTCCATGTCCTACAGCCTTTTAAAGCAAGTGCTGGCATTTTTTCCATTCTACTGCATGTGGTTAATTTTTTAACTTGCTGCAAATAAGGGGGGAAAAAAGGTAGTCCAGTGTTTGCAATGAGTGCACCTATCAGAGAACTAGGTGGTGCCCAGCCTGATGCATTTGGGCCCTACACTGAGCCCATTTACCTCTAAACTTCCCAGGTAGATGGAGATATTATTGCTAGCTTTATCCTTTGTCCCTCAATCACATGTTCTTGGCACATCCTCTCTCCCAGAAGGAGTGAAAGAGCTCCACCACTGCTTTTTCATCACCGCCCCCAGCATCACCATCTGCTCTCCATGATCTCCAGCCCAATGGGTGCTCTGGATTTACAGCTATCCCAGTCAGTTTTTGCTAAGACTTGTCAACACATTTCCTCTTTAAATAGCACAAAAATCTACATGGTGGGAAGAAGGGGAGGAGAGTGCACCCTGAATGATTTTGCAAAAGTCTGATCTCCTTTGCCTGACCAGTTGAGAGCACTCTGAGAATGATTCCTGCATCTCAGCTGCCTTGTTTGCATGAGGCTGGAGTGTTCAATGGAGAGGAAAGGCAGGAAGGAAGTGGCAGCTGCAAACTGTTGAATATTTTCCGAGGACCTCCTTCCAGGCCATGGATTAATTTCTGGCACCTCCAGGTGTAAGCAATACAAGCACTACCTGGAGTGCTGACCTCAGAGTCTTGTAGGCCATCTCTATTCCCTCACCAAATTACACCTGGATACCAACTTCACAACAAGCATGGAGACTCATCCCCCACCTTTTTTATGTTTGGTACTTTGTAAGTCCCCCAGCCCAGGTGCCAGTGGCTATAAATTGCTGTGGAACAGCTGCAGCTAAGACATGGACCTGCTAGCTGTACACTGGCTCACATCTTGTGGGACTTGTGACCACTGGGAAACTTGAAGAATTTTTACTGTCTAAACAGGTGTCTTCTTCCTTAGGTGTGGATTAGGCAACATGAGGAGGCCAGAGTAGGAAGAACAAAGAGGCAGGGACATGGTATTCCAGTTTGAGAGGGACGTGTGTGGTGGGATGCCGTGGGCCTTGTGTGACCTGGACAGGTCTGGCCAATCCTTCTGGGGTGTCATCAAAGTACAGCTTCCTGGGGAACTAAAGGCTGTGCCTCTTCACTGCAGCAAGTACAGGATCTTTACTGCAGCTGATCTTTTAATCATTGATCCACTGCCATCCAAATAAATTTTATTTGATCTTGATTGAGGCTTCTGAATGGACAGAATTTCCTCTTGCTCCCCTTGCTCTCCTCAGACATTCAGTATTATAAGACCCCTCACACATACCTGGGGATTTTTGTTCTGATTTTGGAAAATTCCACTGATCCAACTCCACCCATTTTCATTCAGGAAAAGGAAAGTAAGTGAAAATTAGTTATCATTAAATTTTTGTCATTGTTTAGTCTGATCTTAGACCAGTTGCTAACTGCTAGTTCTTTATGCTGGTCTCTTTGGAAATGAGACTTGTAGCTGCCCCTCCTTTCCTGCTTAGTGCAAGCAGCAGGAGGTAAGAGGAGGAGGTAGAGAGAGATTTAAATAAAAAAAAAAAACCCTCATGTTGCATTTATAGAGGAATTTCCCCATTTCTTAAAGGATCACAGCACACAGTTCTATGACTTCAAAACACAGAGTACCAGGAAGTTGATTACATTTTTGCTGTTACCATATCAGAACTATTGAGTGTTTGATGGACCATGTCTGACCTAATAATTAAAAAACCCCTTTGTCAAAGTATTGCCTTTATATATCCTAAAACCAAGTAAATTTCAGAAAAAAAAAACCCAACATTTTTCCTTTAAAAAGGCAATTACTGAGCTTCTAGCCCATTCCCTCTTGATTGAGGTTTGTTCGAGTCATGGAGGGTTGGTCTTAAACAAATATCCCAATGAATTTTTTACGTCAAAGTCACGTTCACTCCGTTGTGTCTAATGCCAAAGGAATTGAGGAAATTCCAGCAACAAAATAATTTTCCAATCTCCCTGCATTCATTGCCAAGAACAGCATCAGCACAGCTGATAAACAGAGCTGCCATTTTTTATAACATTTCTTTTAGAGGAAAATCAGAGCAAAACCAGCAGAGTCACTAGAATATAAATGGAGAAAACCAAAAGCTTATAACATCACTTTTGTGAATGAGTTGAATGAGACTTTACATGATGTTAGTGGAATTTAGGCCTAAATTGAAACAGATGCCAAAAATTGCTTCTTGAATTAAGGCCCTGCCCTGGGTGGGACCTGCTCATCTTTGGTATAATAAAGGCCATGCAAGAATGTTCAGAACTACACTGTAAGTGAAAGGCTCATCAGGGTTTCATGCCCCTCCTAACTAACTGTATGCATGGTTGTTACCCTTACATGATGTAAGACACATTCCTCCCCCCCACCCCAGATTATAGCTCTCTAGTCGCTATTCCTGTTTTTATTTTGATCACTTCCATCTTTGCAAAAAGAATAAGGATGCTAGAATGAGACAGATATTGTTTTTTCATATTACCTGGGATTTATCTCTAGGAGAGTGAAGGAGAAGATTTAAAACTCATGAAGTTCAAAGGGAGAATAATTAGAATAACTTTCACTGCACACCATCTTCAGTTACTAGATAAACAGAGGCCCTATGTGCACACAAACTGTTCCTTATGCCTAAGGCCAGAGCATGTTCTCTCAAGCAGATCAGAAGGACTTCAGGTGTGTTTCAAGCCAGATGCCAGAACCAAACCTAACCAAACTTTAAGGTGTTCAAATTCTGCATTCTGATTTTCCATATGGGACATTTCCCTATTTCACAACTTGTCTAAAAGAGAAAATAGGAGGATGTGGCTTTGCATTGCAGAGCCTGAACTCCTTTTGAATCGCCTCTCCCACTGCTTATCTTCATTCCTCTACTAATTCTTTCCTATATCATGTGCTTGTGATGCAATTGCAGGAACAACACATGGGCTCATTGCCCATGCTCACGGCAGAAATGTTATAGCCCCAGGATTACAGCATTTGTAGAGCTGGAAGAGTTAATGAAGAGTAAATGGCAACAGGCAACTTGAGAGGAGGCAGATATGTTAAGAATCAAAGCATTGTTTTCTGGATTAATGGTTCGTACACAGAAAAGAAAGTCAAAACCTTTCCTGCTATAGGCTGTTGGGATTGGTAGAACCTGGTCACACCTTTAGAAAAAAATTCTTAGCAATTTACTCCAAACAATTCCAAGTAAGCTGAAACTTTCCAGGTTACTTAGTATTCCTCCTGACGTACCATCCAGGGATGACTTAACACTTGTGATTGGAGTTGTAGTGTTTAATACCTGATACTGGAGCTGTAACAATGAGAAGAGAGAAGTGTGTTGGATAGATGGATACGTGTAAGCCTGAATCCTCCTGCTTTGCAAACTCTGGAGGACAGTAGGCTGTGACTGACCAAAGCTGAAGGGGGTGAGTGTTAGGAAGGGTAACCAAAGCACCTAGAATTACACATGAAAAAAGCAGTCTTAACAGTGAATCACTAAAAATATATTATCCTCTTAAATCCCTCTTCTGACAAACAATGTTAGCTGCTATGCAGAACTGTCTGTGAGAAGAACTCAACCTCTAGAAGAAGAGATTAATCCAGAAGAAATATCACCAGTAAAAATGTTACGCAGATTTCCCAGTAGGAAACAATACATGACAATGGCTTTGTGTACTTGTGGATCAGTAGATCCCATTCTCAGTCACTGTTCTCTCCCACACCCTGCCTTGTCTTTCCCTGGATGACAGCTTCTTCCCAAATGTACCTAAGATTACCTAAGTGCTTGCATTCTTCATGAAGGTACTTGGCAGTTCATTTCCACAGAAACACTGTTTTAACTTCATTTATTGAGAAAATACAACCTGCTGCTTGGCCTACCTTCTGTAATCATAGGTTGTCATAATGCCAACATTGGTCACAAATTCTGTGGAGCAGATGTACATTAACAGGTAGATTCTTGCTCTGTTTGCTCCTATTTTTACATGAGGCAGGTGCCTAAGAGGAAAAGTTAGGGCACAGGTTTGCTTGGTGTAGCACTATAGTGTATGATGGAGAGGCAGGGGGTCATCCAATTAGGTTTTGGTTCCTAGGATCCTTTTTAAATTTTAGTCTGTATAGATGAGGTCACATCCTGAATGCCACAAATGTCACTTTGGGATTATACTATCTAAATCCATCTGTTTAAGAGCATTAGTGAATTAAGGTCCTTAGTTGCCCACCAAGTCAATATCCCACCAAGGCAGTTCAACCAATTAGAGACACAAATCTCCTTGCATCATTCTCCACTGATGCAGGTCCTGAATTAAATATTTCACTTAGGTAACCACATCAAATGAATGTATTTAGGGCCCTCATATTTTATTGGCAGGTAATCTCTTGATATCCATTAAAACTAGAATTTGCTGGGATTACTCATTTAAAGATACTTATCAGGGCTTCAGGCTTTGAGCACAAAGTATTTCCCTACCTTCCTACCTGCAACCCATCAAATATCTGTTGGTGGTCTGATATGGAGAAAGATCCCATGAGGAATATGCCCCAGATTTGACCAGTCTTTATCCTGTAAGTCCTTCAGTATGCTCCTTGGAGGACCTGAACGCTTTGTAAACACTCTTGTCCACAAAACTCACAGTCTAATGTGCAATTTCATTCTACCATACACAACAAATCCTGTGACTGCTCTGCTTGAAGATTACAGATTCTCAGGCATGATTGGAACAACAGCATAAAAATAGTAGTAACTTCATGATCAAGGAAACTTTCCATAAGCTTGGGGAAGCAGAGTTCAATTGTCCTACCATCAAATGTCAAGTTAAATATTACTTTTAGTTCTGAAGGCAGTCATTGGTTCCAGCTCTTAGGCCTGCAAAGCTGCCTGGTCCTAGCATCACCCTTGTCATATGTGCTCTTGTGATCAGTGGCATTTCATGGAAGATGGCTCGAACCACAGACATGAGATTCCAGGAGAGACCATATTTCAGTATCTGGGGGTGGTTTTCAGCATCCTGAGTGAAGCAGTCCATTTGATACAGAGCCACAGATCTTAAAGGCAGAGAAGTCAAGGGGAAGATCATCACTGACTACAGCTGGATTAGGATCACATCTGCCATCTTCACTGCCTCTGGTGATTTTGTGTATCAGCTGACTTCAGAAAAATGTTGTAGTTACGGGTGATGCAGGGTGCCAGGAGGAATGCCCTGTTCAGGGCCTATACGAAATCAAAGGACCTTCTTCAGCAAGAATAACTCAGCAAGAGAGAGCCACACATTACTCAGTATGATAAAGGCCAAATTCCTCCATGTCTGCACTTAATATCCATTACTGGGGAACAGTGGAAATGCTTGTAAACATATAGAAACTTCCTGTAGCATGATTAAAATAAATTATAAAGAATCTTTATTCTTGCAAAATGTCAAGGGTTATCATCAGTTCATCCAGCCTCCTTGTATCCCATGAAGAACTTTGAATTGTGAATTTCCTTCCCGACTCTCTCTCCATCTCATCCATCACCTTAAGCTTGTACTTCCTAAGTTACTTTCTTGGTGTTGCCAGGACATTAAGTATCTTCATACTGTATTTCATGCTACTCTATGAAGTGTCCCTTAATGAAGGCTAATCCTATTTTAAAATATGATCTATCCACTAAACCCACTAAATTCAGCTACTGGATTTTTATCCTACTTTTTTTTATCCTCTACCTGTTTCCCAGCCTTTGACAAAGCCTTTAAGTATTATGAGATCCAGGAAAATGAAACCATTCTTTATGGATCAGATTTTCTTGTCAACTTTGGGAAATAATAGTGTAGGGGACTACTAAATTGTTGGACTTCTAAAAAGTATTAGAACCCACCATCTTTACATGTTAGGATTTTGTTGCTTTTTTCAGCCAGTGTTTCAGAGGAGCACTTTTTTCCTTGACTTTGTTTCTTAAATTAAAAACATCCTGATTAAGAAGAACTTAAGGAAATGCTTGTATAGTTTGGTACGTTCCTCAAATTGTTATGCAAAATTAAAAGCACACTGGTAAATATAAATCACTTTACTTTGGGGGGAGATGAAGTCATAGATAAATAAAAGGGAATAGTCAGATAATAAGATAATATTTCCATAGTAATGAACAATGATTGTATGTTTGCATAGCTGTACTCAGACAAGAAGATTTCCCTTGCTGAGACACTGCCACCTATGCAAGACAAATTTGCTCAAGTCTATGCTAAACTGTCTGCTTTGACTGACTGGATGAAGCAGATCCAGAGTGATTAGAGATGAGTAAGAATAGGAACAATGGTCAACTGTTATATCAAAATCCACCAGACGCATGTTCCAGAAAAACAGGAGGAAACGTGATCTATTGCAGCTTGAGGATCCTGCATTTTCCCTGAGGGAGCCCTTCCCCAAAGTCTAAGTAGTTAAAATGCACAACATTTTGTTTGCCTCACAGTGGCTACTTACGTGACAGGCCTCAGGATAAAGCACCATAAATCATATTTTTATTTTGTCAGGATGCTTAAAAATCTGATATAAACAGGTTTTTGACAAAAATGTCACACCACTGGAATGGCCAGGAGTCATTGATTTTATGTTTACAGGTTCTCTTCCTCAGATTCAAAACAGTCCAGTTTACAGCCAAACAAGAGCTGTCATGGAAGCAATTTGAAACCTTGAAAGCCACTTATATCAATGGCTTAACAGGGACAGATGAGTTAGTAAGAAGAACTGAGATGCTCATTTCTCATGATAATAATGCCCATTTAATTTCAAATTATTTCTCCAATATTTGTATAAAACCATTAACCTGAAGGTGAAGGTGCCTCTTACTTCAAATCAGTCTCAATTTGTGCTGGAGCTGTCACAGCACCGCTGTGGAGCAGAATTAGCAAGTCCACAAAGACAAGGAAAGTAAAACTACAAAACCCTGATTACAGAAATCTGTACTCAAAGTATCTCTCTTTATCTAACAATCACTATCCTATTTTCTATTGAAGTTCATAGAAGGTAGCAGTACAAAAGAAAAGGTACCATAAGATCTGCTGTAATAGCTGTTACCCTAAGGCTATGTGGAGTGAATGGGTTATGAATGGGCTGAAAGAATGGGTGAAATAAATGTATGAATGGGTTAATGAATGAGTTGAAATGAATGAGTTAAAAGTTTGAGTCCTACAGGTGTTAGGGAGTGCATAGAATTGAACAAAGTCTGAAAAGGTTAAATTTCAGGATGATATTGTTATTTGCAGATTTAATTCAAAGACATGGAGGGGATGTTGATTTGGCTGAAGGGAAGTGTAGTTTGTCTGAGGGATAAGGCCACTCTGCCTCTGTGTGTGTGTGTGTGTGTGCTTGCACTTCGCATTGGGGGAAAATGGGACATACAAAATCTAAGCAATAATTGATTTTAAAGATCTGGCAAAACAATATTATGACCTTGATCACGTACGGAAAACAGCACAGTTAGGAAATTACCAAATGCCTGTGCATTCCCACCGGGGCTCTCACAGACATAACTGCTCAAGAAGGTTTTCCTTGAACGAAAACACAGATGTTTTTTATTACAGCAAATAGCAAATTTATATGAAACCTATAAAAAAGTTTCAGAATCTATCTAAAACATGGAAAGATTACAAGAGAAAAAAGATAAAGCATTTACAGCAAGTTATATGCCTCAATGGTGCCTTATCAGGTTGTGTGAATACCAAAGATCACACAAGTGTCAGTTAAGAGAGTAATAAAGTCTGTACAATATTAGGCTTTAGCAATATTGACACTTCAGGGAAGCAGAAGGTAGGCTGCGTTAAATAAATCTTAATAAATCCCATTAAAGTAAGCACTGTTTGCTTGCTGTAAAATCAAAGCACTAACACAGCTGTCCATGCAGAATAATATCCACATGGTTTCAGATAAAGACTTATATCTTCATCCTTCAGTTTTTCTTGAGAAATGCACAGAGTCCCTCTTCAGCAATTTGTCTTTTGTCAACACCTTCTGAACCATGAAAATTTATAAGCAACACAGCTGACAAGTTTTGCTGCTGGGACTCCAGCAGAAAAACTAAACCAGATATCCGACATCCAGGTAGATTTAAAATGAGTCCTTTCATGTGGTAAAGGGGCAAAAAGTATTTTTTCCTCAGTTTTCAGTTTATGTGTTATAGTATTATAGTTTCAATTTATTTAAATGCCCTGAAATGCAGGCATACATATATCTCAGTCTTAGTAATAAATATAGTTCTTATATTTTATATATTTCCCTATAACATAAAACATAACCAAAAATTAATGCATGTTAGAGCTACTCAAAGTGGCTCTAAGTTGCATTAATTATAATTGCATTATAATGTTTACATTAATTATAACAATCAAAAATGCTTCAGCAAGGTAAAAATACCAGCATAGAACCACAAAATATGTGGACATCATCTTTGAACATATCATCCAAAAAGTATAAATGTTTTAATTTAATGTTTGTATTGAGCCTTGATTTGTTTTAATCTCCCTAACGTGCATACAATTGAATGGATAGAGCTTGTATGGGTTAACCTGCAGGCCTATCCTACACACACTGAAAAGAACTAGACTTGGTAGCTATGGGGATCATATGGATTTCCATGGAAACCAGAGGATAAGTCAGAGAGGATCTATATAAAACACTGAATGTTTTCCTGCAATGTCTCATCAGAGAGCTAACTCTCTAGCTGCTGGCAGCAACAAGACAAGAAGAGCTCAAGTCATAAAATAAATCAGATTTGAGTTTCAGTCACTTTGGAAATGGAAGCTCTTAGTTTCATTTGGCTTATTGCACTGACAGGTCCATGAACAAAATAAACAGGCAAAAACTACTCAGAGTCAAAAGTCAGAAATAAACACTCATAGCTATGGTGTAGGCTAAGACAGAAACAAACAAACAACATCAGAAAACCACCCCAAACAAATCCCCAAGTGCTCTCAAGTGCTCTCAATGCCATTCATGTGAAGACACCCAGCAAAATGCCCGATTTTCAGTCATTGTCCATAAAGAAAAAAAGATTGGTTTACCTCACATAGATGTTTTCTCACTGCACATGAAATGACAAATGTTTTGTCTTGCTGCTGCTCTCTGGACAAAAAAAAAGGAGAGTGACAATTTAGACAGTGATTTTGAGTATCTTCTAACATTATAAATGTACATAATCCCTTCTCATACTAAAACATCATGTTCATAGTTTTTCTGTATAGTAAGAGATTGAGACAGTTCCTTGTGTAAAATCTCTGTATGAAAGAAAACCAAATTTGTGCATAAGTGCACTTGTACTCATACATAAGTGAATATAAATACAGATAGCTTAATGTTTTTTCACAATAGTCTTTTACTCATCTGCTCTGCTCAATCTTCCTTTTTTTTCCTGTAAAATACATGTATTTTAGCATATGACTTCTTTTTTTCTTGAGTCTCTCTTACTCAAAAGGCATAAGGACTATGAACTAGTTAATTAAAATAAGTTGAAAGAGAATAACTTATTCAGAGGGTGATATGACATTTCTTGGTATACAAAGAGAAGATTTGAATTGGAACTGAGGAGATATGGGTGTGATTTTGCAATGCTGATGTACACAGAAAAGCCTGCATCCCATTCTTTTCTGTATCCTTTGCTCTGTTCCTCATTATATGGCATCTTTAAAGAGATAGGCTCTGTCTAGGCTGGATTTTTTTATGTTTTCTTGGTTTATGACCTTCCAGTGAGTTTCCTCTAGGAAAGAAGTATTTCAGATTTGTGCCTTTAATGGGATATCCAGAGGCAAGGTAAATGTTTTCAGGAAATAAAATACAGTAGGACACAGTGACTTTTGGAATTTACACCATCTCCCTTATGCAGCAGTAGTGACAAGCAAACATCTGCTCGAACATTTCCACAAGGTCTTTTTCATACATAGCACACTTTATTCTATTGACAGCTCCAGACTGAGTTTAGAGCTTTTTCCTGCTATCACTGCATTGAATGGAAAGTTGGGAAAAAACATCAGCTATGTTTGCTTTAAGACAGGCACCAGAGGACTCTGAGGCTTGTCATGAAATAGTGATGCCAAGCCTGACTTTAAGCATATAGTCTCTGACACGAGGAAACATCATGCAAGTGAAACCTATTCTCTGTTTTCTAGACAGATTTCTGATAGGTTCACTGTGCTCTGTTTGGTTTTTTAAAAATGCATTTAATTTTGTCTTTTTTTTAATGCATAGTAACTTTTCCTGTAGCAAACTGGCTAGCCCCTACAAATAATTTTCTACATGGAAAGGTATCCTTTTTTTGGAAAGGTATCAAATCCAGAAAGAGGGTTAATTAACCTTTGCGGTCATGCTGATAAAGCACAAAACTTATTTTCAGCAGTTACACTGGCTAAATACAGATGGTTAATCTTGATGAAGACATCAGCCATCAAAATGTCCTTTAAGCTTTTACTTCCTTCTATATATCATTTTGGCTGTGATATTTCCCCTGCTATGAAATTTTAGATAGATGGAAATTCCTGAGAGGTTTCTGAGGCATGCAGTTTGAATCTCTGTGTATTTCTGCTAAAGGAATGAGAAATTATCTGATGTGCTGCTCTGGCCTCATTGTGCTGTTGGAATGATGATGTTACTGGCATACATGTTCTGGCAAATTCTCCTAGGAATCCTTTTGGATGAAAGGCATTATCCAAGTGGAAATTTTAACTTTTAGCAATATCACTTGTAACTTGGATTAGGAATTACATGAGCAGGTGTTGAATAGGCTGGCTAATTCTCTTTGAAATGCAGGGCATAAGGTAACACTGTGCAGTCCTGGTTTGAGTCTAGAACAATAGGAATTCAGGGAGGCCAGGAGTTAAAAGCAAGGAATACTGGAAAAGACAGGCAAGGTCTGTAAGTGTCCCCACCTGCTCACTTACATTTTTTAGGAGGAAAAAAAAAAACAAAGGGACATAATGAAAGAAACTCTTGTCTTCTTTCAAAGCCTATCACATTCCCAAGGAGTCTTTGCGCTACCTTCATCAGTTTTGTTTATGATTTTAAATTTTCTATATACCACCACAGCTTTCTTGGCAACATTGCTTCCAGCAGGCCACATTTCCAACAACTCCAGGAGCTGCTGCTCAACGTCCACTCATTTTGCGCCACTAACAACAGGACAGGATGCTGCTTCCACTGCCACATGTTTGAAAAGACCTGATTTGTTCTAGAGTTAGAGGTCTTTTTACTACATTCTTTAAGGATGCATATACAGGTTTATGAACACAGGACTCCAAACAATTTGTGTGCCATAACTGTTCAGTCCCACTTTGGAAGTAGATTAGAATCTGACTTCAATTCCAGACTTTTTGCAATTGTCAGAGAATGAAGATCACTTAGAAGTTGTCTCTACTGATGTTCAAAGCTGGTTTGTTCTGCTTTTTACCAGCCACCCTCCTACCTTTACATCTGGTCCTGTATCCTGTATTCTGTATCCTGTATCCTGTATCTATCCTGTATCCTGCACTGAAATGCACATCCATGCATTTTTAAAGTGAGCACAAAAGGTTCCTGCCAAAGGCCAGGAGATGCCAAAGGGGCCTCTCCTTGACATCTCATATCCATTCCTGTGGGGAGCATCTCAGCAGACACTTGGTTCTCCTCCAGACATCTCTCCACTGCATGTAGAATGTGAGAGATGATAAGCTGAGAGGTCAGGAGCCAGGAGCATGAAATTGTGCAAATCCTGTGCACTGGCTTTCTGTGTTAAGTTGTGCACGTGTGCTGACTCCAACCACACAGACACTGGCTGGAGGGTCAGCAGCTTACAGGTCAGTCTGGGACCCAGAGATGACCAGATCTCCCACCACAGTCAGGCTACTCTGCTGTGTAGGGTCAAGTAAAAAACCTCAGGGTTGAGATGAAAGGCAGATAGAGGCACAAGGCCAACATTAAGGACAGTGTAACTTCAACCACAGCGGCAGCTTTACTGACATAGCAGAACTATGCAAAACTGTAAGGGCACACGTACACAGATTCTTCACTGAATGCTTTCAGTGAGTCACCCCAGTATTTGCAGTGATTTAGCTTCAGGCAAAGCAGCAAGAAAGGTTTTCCCAGGTAATAACCTGTACTGTTGACACAGAGAGGAAAAAAATGCTAGTTTTTCACTTCCCTTAATCTTTGTGATGTTAGCTAGGGTTAAAATTAAGCAGAAAGAGAAGGAAAACTAATGAAATAAAAGTATCTGCTATCTAACCTGCATCATTCTTTGCATTTCCAGCACAGACACCTCCCCACTAATAACACTATCTCACATTCATTCAAGGCCTTTCATGCTCTGTGACTTCACAAGCTGTTGTAGGAATCCAGTGTGGAGAGGTGATTTCCATCTATAGGCAAGGCAGAGCACAGAGAAACACTGCAGAGCAGAGGATAACTGTTGCACTCTATGTAGCTGAAAATTTAAAGCAAGATTTCTAGCCATGAAAATTCCTCCAGGCTGTAATCAGAATTCCTTTACTGAATTTACCTCTAATGGTCAATTTTTATCCATACAATTGTTCTTTCAGAAAAAGGCCATTTTCTACTTTTATGTATGATGGATGGAAAACAATGCTGGGATAAAAGGTGAATGACTCACCTACTAAATTGTTTATGCCACACATCAAGGGTCTCTGAAAGGTGCCATTCACATACAAAATGGCCAAGATTGTGCTACGAGTCTGTATCTAGCAAAAGGAAGTACAGGAAGCACAGATGCTCACTGGCATTAGAAACTAAAGAAGGAAAACATCAGAAATCTTTGCTAAATTTAAGTCTTGCTCTCAAGTCTCTGTAACTGCAGAATCCCTTCAAAAACG
Source organism: Toxostoma redivivum (assembly GCA_013397375.1). NCBI lineage: Eukaryota > Metazoa > Chordata > Aves > Passeriformes > Mimidae > Toxostoma > Toxostoma redivivum. Next base: position 65,065 of record VXBI01003002.1, on the reverse strand, counting down.
TTGTGGGTTTGAAGTTATCATAGTGGCTCAGGTTTAAAACAGTGAGATGGAGTTTTTCCACTGATTTTATTGACATTTTTGTCAAGATGACCACCATGACTAAGATTTTGCTGTATTTTCCGTTGGAACAAATGAGAAAATACGTGATTTTGTGCACACATTGCTGACTTTTCAGTGGACGTGAGCCAGTGGTCATTTCTGTCTTGCTTGACCAATTTTTGATAGTTTAGAAGTCAAAACTCCTGATAGTCCAAACTCCTGGTATGTTTAGCACCTGCTTTACTAGAAAAAAAACAACCAGCTACGTGGCAAATTACTCTAAGAGTTTGCAGTAATGTTCCAAATTTTTAAAGTACCACTGACATAGTAAAAGTATACCTAGGAATGTAGAGATAATCTTGAAGATAACATGTATTACCCCACTACATTAAGTAATTAAACCTTAGAGACCCCGGAAGAAAAAAGACCAGTATAGTCAAAACTACCTTCTAAAGACCTTTTCCTAATCTCTGTTACTGGCATTCATTTCAACCAACACACACTGCCATATAATCTCTATGAATATTTATTGAGGCCTTGCTGCTGGTTCACTGTTTTTACCTAGACAACAAGATTCATGGAAACATTGACAAATCATAATCTAATCACAGATGAGATACTGTAAACGAGCTTTACGTGACTGTACTGGAGTGGCTCAGCAGGTTTTGATACATGTCTGGTACACCTGTGAGTGCTTTGTGGGGACATCCCATTAGATTTACATCCACAAGGGCAATCCTTTATTGGTTTGAGAACTTCTTACAACAACCAGTTCCCTACTTCACCTCAGCAAATTGCTCTTATAATTGTTCTATCTATCTATCTATCTATCTATCTATCTATCTATCTATCTATTTGCCTCAGTTTGGAAGATCCTTAATTGTTTGGGGTTTTTTGTTTGTTTTTATTTCTTAGATAAATTAACTGGATGCAACCTCGTCTGCAGCCATGCTGATCTGTTTTCACTTCATTGAAAACAGGCATTTTCAGGTGCCTGCTTGTGTTTGGCCCAAGGCTGATGATACATTTGTATATCCCAGTTCCTCAGACCTTGAATGGCATCTTCTTCAAAACCAGTTACCGTGCAATGATTTCAATGAACAGTTTGTACCTGGCTCATTTCTTGGCCACACAGCTACTTATTGATCAATGCCTTTAATATGTTACTGAGCCAGAAGGAGCTGAGAGCTGCTCTGTCTACACTAATACACTGACCTGCTAGCTGTGCATCAAGAAGACAGAAAGGGTTTCAAACACAAGTTTTTTTTTAAAGTTAATGAATGCTGCAGTATTCTGTGCTAGAGAAGTTTCTCTTTTCTATCAGCCAATTTTAATCAATGTTTCTCAAATCCTAAATGAAATCCAGAAGTCTGAAACATGCTCAGAGAAGGTTCTGCTCTGGGAAAATTGCTGCCTGAGGAAGCAGCAGTTTAAGCCCCTTTGGAGATAATCTCAAAAGTATGATGAAGATTTTATTCAATTTGTAAAAATATAGGGAGATATGAGTATGTCCACAAATATACTGAGGAAGCCTGAGTCTGCCTATTGTGAAAATAATATTTTACTGTATGTGGTTAATAATCAAAAAAGAAATAGAAATAATAAGAAAAAAATGGGTAATTCCATATAAATGATCTCTGTTTCAGCTCATTCCAATTTCTTGGATTACATAGAAACAAGACAAAAGTCTAGTGTATAGTATAATCTTTGTAAAATCTTTGGGAGGGTCTGGCAGTACTGCACTCTGTACAGAACCTCTTTTCTATGAGGACTGAGACTACAGCTTCTATGACAAAGTTCATCCAACCTTCCTTTCTGTACGATGCTATGAATCATTTGTGTGAATAATACTCTGAGAGAGCCTGTTTCTGACCAGGCATTGTGAAAGGAAGCAAAGGCATCTAATACAAACACTGCAGATATCAAATAAGGCATAAAATGAAGTCCACCTCTTTCCCTTTGTCTAATTAATTACATTCTAGAAATATTAGCCATTTCCATAAACTGTGACCATTGTTACAGATCTTTTGGGAGGTGCTCCTTTACGTCATACCTTTTTCATTCAATATTGTTAACGTAAAAATACGCAACGAAATGTAGTGAGTTTTGTTATGGTTACTAAAGATAAAGATCTGCACATTGATCCCCTGACTTTTTTTTTAAGGCACTTTTGACCTCATGGTTTTGTTCCTCCAGGCATGGGTACAGTGTCTCTTGGTACTAGGGAGTTGAGGGGGTAAATACTGTGCCAAAGGGAAAATAGTCTCTATGCATGACAACCTTTAAATGTCATGCATGGCCAGAGAAGCAAGGGAGAAGCTGTATTTCCCATCTGCACTTTGAGCTCCATGGATCACCAGGTCTGAATATGGCTCATCTGGTTTCCAACAGCACAGAGTAATTTGTAAAGCTCTGTATTAAATCACTCCAATATGAAGAATTTTTGACAAATATTCAGAAGTCTAAAATGCATATGTGGCTTCATCACACAGAATCTGAAATGCAGACTACATTGATGGTGTAGGGATTCAGGATGAATCCACTGAAGGTAGGGGGTTCAGGACTTTCTTGGATTATGTCACATGTTCACCCCATATAAAGTAAATAGTAAAGATACAATATAGATAAAAATCCAGTACCCAGCTCAAGGGTTGTACAGTGAGGAGTAAAGATAGACAGATGGTGACTGCTCAAGTGAACTTTACTGCAATATCTACATAGGTGGAAATTCATTATTCATAAGTACATAAAAGAATTTGCCCTTTTTATAAATAATCAGTTTATCTGGCTTGTGGGCCTGTTCATGTGGAGAAATTCCCATCACTTCTGTTAAGAAAATTAGTAGGCCATATTCTCCTGTGGCATGGTTTATCTTTCCTGCATTAGTACAGTCCACAGTGTGATCATAATTACAGCAGGATAGAGGTACTACATTCTATTGTGAGTGGCTCCCCTTGTATAAACACCTTTATAAACACCATGAACACACCACATGTACAACACTCATATTATAACCATGCTACATTTTTAGTTCAGGTAGAAACATGTGACTTCTATGTACAGACAAAGCAAACATGAAGCAAAACCAACTAACCAAACTCATGTAAAATACATACATGTAAAATTCAGTAAAATAAGTAATGTTATGAGGAAAAAACCAACATGTTGCACAGGCTGTGGAAGAAGACCTGGATTCTCTGCTAAATAGCAAGGGTTGAGCTTACAGATCAATATTAGCCTTTCTTTTAATAGCAACAGTTTTTCTTTTCCTTCATGGGGTTTGCAAGAATCTAGGGCCTTTGGGATCACTTACCTGCCAGATTCCCCAGAAATCATCCACCAGCAACAGGTGTTGTCTGGGAACAGCAGATGAATAGGCAGAGAGATCTATGGTACATCACTGGATGACCTTAACTGCAACATAAAAACCTGAAGCAATAAGGGAAAATAAGAGTTTATTCAATACAGTAGACAGTTGGAAGCAGTGGGGTTTTATAGTCACTGAAACATACATTTGTCCAGTATTCGGCTTTTCTGTTCCTCCTTCTATTCCCAAGCCCAGTACATAAGTGAAATGGAGCCCACAACCTGGGGTAGGAAAAGACGTTAGAGGTAGAGAAGCAAAAATGCCCACAGTGCAGCTGAATCTCCAGGAAGGCCCTGTGGCTTTCAGCAATCTCTGTTTTCCATTAGGCTGTGCAGCAAGGCAGGAGTGGCAGCTGCTGAGCAGTGAGGTATGGTCTGATGCCCAGTTTTCCCAGCAAGCCTAAGGCTCTCATACAGAGCAGCAGGGAAGCAAGACAGCAGTGGAAGATTTTTGCTCTGCCTGTGAAAGATGTAACCCCAAGTTTTCCTCCCACACCAGCTCTTTGTACACTCCTGGGCAGTGAATTTCATTGACTTATACTGAGTCCTTTTACCTGGAAAATCACGCAGTGAGTTTCTCCATCCCTATAGGATCAATTGCCTTGTAGTACAAAGGAATGGTGCAAAAACCCTTCCTGGAAAAAGAAGGAATGAGACTCCTCAGCAAAGGGTGCCCGCAGCCAGCTTTGTGCCATGTGCTTTGTACACCTGGTGGTAATTAAACACACTCTTTTCATCCCTTCTTCAGCAAATACTTTCCATTCCTCATTTGTTTCAGAGACGTGGAAGGCAAAGCACCATCGATGTGTAAAGGTGCTGAACCTATTGCCTGAGGACATGTATTGCTGGGGTGTTAGGTTACAATTAAGAGAAAGGGAGGAATGAATCTTTCTGGTCAATACAAAACAGCCTTTCTAATAAGATTAAAAGATCTTGTGCCATTGCCAAGTGCCTTTTTTTCCCCTATGTCTGTGTGAATATTTTGACCATTACAAGTGGTCACTTTGCTGACATTAAGAATGCATCTCTGGGAACTGATGATCACTGCTGACACAGCAATAGAAATTTTCCCTGGACTTCCATCCAGTAACAAACAAAAGGAAGGAAATGACCACAAGGACAGCATGGCTCTTTTCCTTAGGTCATCCAAGTCCAAAAATTATATCAAAAAGGAAGACTGCAGGGAAAGGATCAGCATATAGACTGATTGAATGTGACAGTAGCAGATCTATATTTTCTTTCAAGTAGGTAGTCTGTGTAATAGCTTTGAATAATGTGGTTCACAGCTCTGCTCCTATCTGAATGTTTTTCAACAAACTAAGAATATTTGCCTACAGCTATCACCAGCTGTATACTTCAACTTGGTATATACTATATATACCTAGTTGCAGATTTAAGACCTCCAAGTACTGAAAGTATGTAATTCCATCGGTCCAGTGACTGCAATGTAACTGTTAATGCTGATGAAGAACAAAAGGAAAGTGTTTTACCAAACTGATTAAAAAAATTTAGAAATGCAAAGAAAACTTTAGTTCTCAAACTAGCTCATGGTATTTTTAAAATAGTAGCCTATTCCCATGCAATGCATGTGATGTTATTAACAAGTGAGTGAAAGAGCAATTTTAAATACCAGTATCATATTTCAATATTATATAATATTGAATATATGTATAATATATATGATATAATATCACAATACTTATGACAGTATAATAGCAACTATATTAAGCAGTTCTCATACTCTAGAATCTTTCAGTAGTAACATCATATCACAACCCTTTTTCCTCTCATATTCAAAGTTTTTTGCTTAAGAGAAGCAAGAATAGCAGGTATTGGAAAGGAAGAATTATTTGATTAGTTGTCTTGTTGGGGTTTGTATTGGTTCTGTATTTTATCGGTTAACATAATTACACCACTTATAGTACTAATATCAGTAGAAACATAATGTCAAATATTAACTTTGTGAGTGTCTTGAAAAATACTGCTGGACTTAAAAGGATATTTGATCCTAAAATATCTTTGCTGTGCAATTTATAAAGATTTCAATCTTACCACATGAATACTGCAAGATTAATTTCTTGTATTATTCCTTGAAAGGCAGCCATGTGACTGTTCTGATATTAAGGTAAACCACAATATACTTATTTTATTCTCACGTTCAAGGCTCACACCTTCTTTTGTCTGTTCGAGCAATTGTGCAGCTTTTAGCAAGGCCTCCCAAACACTTACTGGTTTCTGTTTGCACAGCTCTATGGTCATTAGAGTTAGAAGTTTAATACAGTGAATAAATGCCTCTCCATGACCAGCTGTCTGCCTTCCAAATTCATGCACTGATGTATTAGAGCCTGACACAGTTCTTATTTTGGATGTGCATGTCTTCAGCATTGCTTCAGAATTTATTCTTCTCAGAACTGTGTTAGGATCTCCAAAAGGGGCCTTACTGATCTTATGTCATATGAAAAACTGATTTAGTCCTGATTTGGAAGGATGTGTGAGTGCACAGTAAATGGATAGAAATGCAGAACAACCACATTGTGGAAGGCTCTTTTTACCTAACTTTGGGGATCTGAAGTTTGAGCACATAAGACTTCACAAATGCCTCACTTTCTCTGTCCAACTCACCCCAGGAGAGGGGTATCATTTTCTAGAGCTGCTCATCTTCCTCTCTGAACTAAAGGAGATCTGTATGAAACTGTAAGGCCAGAGAGTTGTCTTCAGAAGGCTCAGCTTAAGTGAGACTTCTTAAATGTGACAGCACATATCCTTAGAGATTTTATCTTATGTTTAAAACAAAACAGATATTTTCATAAATCAGCTGCAGCAGCATGGTCTATTTTAGATGCTTTTGACACAAGTTTTGTGGTATGTCTGCCCTTTGCTGTTGCTGAAGTGACAGGAGGGTAGACATGCCTGTAGGGAAACGGATGTCTGTTTATCTGGTGATTCATGCAAGGCGTTGAGAGCCCTGATGTCTCCACAATTAATGTGCTGGCTGTAGGCTGGGTACCACTGGGTGTGCACTTTTGAGCCCTACTTCCATGTACTACTTGTTTTCTCATTTATAAAGTTCTTTCTAAGTAATAAGAACAACTGAAAATAAAGCCATGAATAAACTCGGCACTACATAATGAAAATCATCATGTTCAAGGCTCCTTCTGAAATTCTCAGATTTTGCATTTAAAAAAAAAGCCTCTGGTTTCTGCACATCAGTAATATTTTCTTATATAAGTGATGCAGTTAAAAAGGCAGCATAAAATCTTAAAGTACTTGTTTCCTTTCCTTGGGCACTATGTAGAAGGAATTAGAAACTATGCCTGTTTATCTGGCGTTTATCTCAAACATGTGTGAACTACCAAAAGTAAAAAGAAGCTATTTGTAGAGAACAAATATCTTTCCTTATCTACTTTTTCTTCAGGCCACTGAATCTTAACTGGCAAACAGAAATGGTTTTGTGGCTCAGTGACTTATCAGTCTTCATCAGAAACATTTATTTACAAGCTGTTTCTCAAAGTTGACTGTATTATACAGTAAATTCAAGTGTTTTATAAGCTAAGAGTCAGTACTTCAGCAAACTGATAAAACGTCATTTACACGAACGGTAGCACATCTATGCTTTTGACCCAACATGTTTACTTACAGATGATGTATTAGTCCCAGTCTAGAGGTTTAGTTCACTACATTACAGAATTATTTTTGAGATTGACAAAGCTAGCTCAGTCTACCCCCTGGGTAAAATACCAGGGATCCCCTTGGTTCAATAGAGGTACAAAGAGAGGTTTATACAGAGCATGCTGCACTTCCATCCCTCCTCACTCCTCATCCTGACCTTCCCCAGAGTTACCAACTCCTGCTGCAAGTTGTCACTCCTGAGTCTCTACTGCTCCTTGGGATTTTCTTCAAATCCATGTATTTTCCTCTCTTTGGAAAGTGACTGAAGCTCCTTTTCATAGGTCAGCTGTGGGCCAGCTGCATACACACTATTGGGAGATGTTCCTTTTTGCTATTTGTTGTGAGGTTTCTTGCACTTTCCTTGGAAAGCACTACTTCCTGTTGGTATTCATGACTATTTATGGGATTTCAGGCTTGGCTGCTGGACTTAGTATGACACACTTCTTCATAATTGTGTTCTTAATATTTTCCTACCATTAACTGCTTCACAGCAATTCCCAAGAAATCACAAAAAGATTTCCTGGGCTACCAGCACTTGAGAAAACTCTATGTGGAGTCTGCCACCACCACTTCCTCTTATTCCAAGAAGTAAGATTATTTTGTACCCTTGAGAAATGAACTGTGCAGAGAGGAAAGACGATCTTGGGAGGTTAGAATGTAGGTAGGAGAGCCAGGCCATTCCAGTCTGTAGAAGACTTTGAAGAAGGACATGTCTCTCTGCTAGCTCTGAAGTTGACTTTACATTCAGTTTAGGGTTCCTTTCTCCTTGAGACACTAGCAGTTTTCTTTAATTCTGAAAAATTTCTAATTTAGAGAGCTAAGGATAGAAATTATTCCCTTTTATATCTATTGGCTTAAAAGCATGCAGATCAAAGCCATATAGACTGAAATTAATGTAGTATGCAAACTGACATGTGGGATCTTTGTGCATAATGTTTATTACAAACACAAGTCTATCAAGACACTGAGATTAAAAAGAAAAAATAATGAGAAAGTGAAAATCCATAATGAAAAATTAATCTAATAAAAAAATTCCAGTCCATTCAAATCTTCATATTTTTTGAATTTGAGTAGGAAAGCTTATTTGTATTTCTACTTTTCCCTCCATATTCACCCTAAATTCCACCTTTCTACTGTTTCTTCAGTGATACTTATATTCCCAAATTCCAACATAAATAGTTGTTCTCTTTCTGCCCATCTAGACATAGTCCAGTAGTACTTCAGCATGCTTTCCAGTTTATCTGCACAGCCTTGTGAGCACATTTGATGGCAGAGGTAGACGGCAGAGTTACTCCCCTACTGTAGACTTTCTCTTTAATCAAGACAACTTCTAAGACATATATAATATTTACTACCTTCTGTACATCTCTTCCTCTTATAGCCATGGTTAAAACTTACTTTAATAGTCAACAAACTCAAAATTACTACCAGGAAAGAGGTTGTCCTTTCCTGTTTCTCCATCAGCAGCAAACCCTGACAAAACCTCTCAGTAGGGAGTTAAACTTTGACATGGAGCGTATCTCCATGAAACATGTAGAGTTAGGGAGTTAATGGACCATATCCTCTATTAGCTAAAGATCATGGTAGGGCTAGTGAAAATGAGGGTGGCTGATAACAATTACAGATACATCCTGTTCAGGTGCCTCCTTCAAGACATGCCCATTTTGTCTACCTTTTAGACAGGAATGAGGTAGGGAGGCCATATAGGCGTGGGGGGACCTCAAGGATTCCTATGTACCAAATAACTATTTCATTATGGCAAAAAAAATAAAGTCAGATGACAACTGGGTAAAGGCTATAGAATTGCATACATATAGGCATGCTGGATATCAACTCCTGTTTTATATATCTTTCTTTCTTTTTACTTCTCTCATGTAATTTTTGCAGTATGCAATTGTTGAACTTATTTTCTGCTTTGTAACTTGTATGTGTTGCTCACTTAAACGAACTTCCAGATTAAAAAAAACGGTTGAAAAGATTAATATAAATAAGGTTATTACTATTTAATAAGTGAGTCACAGTTACCTGAAATACAGAAGCAGGGAAGCATCAGCTATGTATAAGTCAGTAAGGCAAATACAATCTTGGGCTTCACTACATTAAGAAGATAAGTAGCATTAGTCACCTCCTACCAGAAACTCATTTACTCAAAGTAAAACTCATTTCACTGTTAGCTTTCCTAATTTTTTGATAAGTAGACAGTCCTCTTTTTGGAAAACCAGACTAACTCTTTTGCTTACCTTTCTCAATCCTTTTCTTTAGAAAATAAACCTTTCTCACAAAGGCCATAGCTTATAAAAAATCTAAAGCAGGGAAAATGGGAGGAAACATGATCAATTTTAAGAAGCTGAGTGTGTAGAGGGGTCTGTGACTCATTCTTTGAAACTGTAAGCTTCAGAATTTTCAAGCTGCTCTGGGAAGAGAAATACAATCCGTGTACTGCAGGCTTTGGTTTTTTCTTTCTATTCAAATCAGTTTTGAAACAGGTTTCTTAATTTTTTGAGCTGCCTCTGAATTTGCCCTTTTGTCCTCAGTTAGCTGTTTCCCTGCATGCTTTGCTCCTTGCCTATTCTCAGGAAGACCAACAACTCTTGTGCATTTTTACCATTTGCCCTTTCCCACCTCTGAACACCACAGGCTGTCAGACTCTATGCTCCACTGCCGTGCTAATAACAAGAGAGCTCTGCTTCTGAAAGAAAATCAGGACACCAGATCTGGAAATATCTCCAGGAACACTAATCAGTTTACTGGAGACTGAAAAGAGAACTGAAGGAGATAGAGCTGAACATCACCCATGCTGAAATTGTGGAGTTGAAATAGTCCCTGAGGTAAATGAAAACAAATAAATTGTATTATTTCCCCTTTTGTTGTGAATGAAACATAACTACAGGCTTCCTTCTTGGCTTCTGAAGGTGAAGGTGTCCTTTAGAAATGCACAGTTTTGCAGAACCAGGAAGAGACTCTTGAATCCCCATGTCAGTAAAACTAACACTGCTGGTAGGGCAACCCAACACCTCCTCCCTGCCACCCCCAGGAGCACTGGACAAAGACCAATAACTCACATGGTATAATACAACGTGTCGCATTACTTGACAAATCTGCCAGAAGAACTGAGTCTTGTGTAGCACTTTGATAAATCATTCATGAACAGATTTTCTTTCACCTTTGCATGTGGATTAAAGAGAGGGGAGTAAAGGGGAAAATGTAGGTGTCATACCAGGAACAACACGAATGAAGAGAGAATTGCATGAAAATCTGAAATTTCCCATCCCACTTTCCCAATTTCTCTAGGGAAATAAGTGCATTTGAGAAGGTGTGTTTGTTTGCTGCCTTTTCCACCTGATATGCAGACAGAAATGCTTGCATCCTGCCCACTCTCCGTCAAAAATTTCACTGAGGAAATAGATCCTCTTTGCCTACAGGCATTCAAGCCTAAACTCCAGACAGAGAGTAATATAATTTCCTGTACACTATGAGGAAGACAGAGAAATCCCTTTTTCCTGAGAGTGTTGGTCAATGTGACTTGGCTTAACAGGGGGCTGTTTCCTGTACAAGGCTAAAGACTGACAGGAGATCACCTATGGGATTGGACTGTGAGCATGTGACAAAGACAAAATACTGTCTGGCCAGCTGTGGACAGCTCCAGCAAGGAGGGCTCATGCACTGTGTTGTGCAGTTTTTGCTTGGATGAATATCATGGTGTTGTGTTCATGGATTTACCTGAGAAAAGCTGCCTGGGAGATCAGCAGGGGCTGCAAGAAGCTCTGTGCTGTTTCCCCTCTACCACAAGTGTCAAGACTTGACCAAATAAAGGCTGAACATCTATGCAAAGGTTCCAACCTCGTGACTGAAAGAGAGAACTGAAGAACTTACTGAATACTGAAGAAACAACTTTGAAATTAAGAATTAACAACAGTTAGCCAAACAAAGAGAAAAAAACATGAAGTTCAGACTGAATTTACAAAGGAGGAATAGCAGTTCAACAAAGTACCAGGTACAAGGTCCTGAAAGTAGGAAGGTGAGCAAAGCTATCAAAGTCAGACAAGCAAAAACATTATCCTGGTGTGCACAGCTGGCAAAACAGAGAAAAAGAGCTACTTCAGACAACCAGGATGCTGTCAGGCTCAGAGGTAACAAAGAATGGGGAAGAAAGGGCAGTAGAGCTGAAAATGCCTTCATGACTCACAGTGATTGGAAAGTACATGATTACATAAGAGGAGGAGAGGAAATGGCCTCAAGTTGCGCCAGGGGATGTTTAGATTAGATATTAGGAGAAGTTTCTTCATGGCAGGGGTTGTCAAGCACAGGAACAGGCTGCCCAGGGAAGTAGTGGAATCACCATATCTGGAAGTGTTCAAAAAACTTGTGAATATGTCGCTTGAGGACATAGTTTAGTGGTGAACATGGTGGTGATGGGTTGACAGTTGAACTTGATGATGTTAGAGGGTTTTTACAACCTGAATAGGTCTATGTTTCTCTAAAAAAAGTACCTCTAATTTTGGAGCTAAAAGGGGAGTCATTCATCCCTCTCAGCCCAGTAGTGTGCTATGAGGGATGACCACAGTGGAGTCATTCAGTTCCAGAGCAAAAAAAATTTTTGAGCAGCAGTTCCACTGCCATTTGACTTAAAGAAAATTAATTTCTCGGAGGGTTCTGTCTTCTTGTGCCACTGACACTTTAACTGAATTATACTAAATGGAATTCTAATTGAACTATGCTAATGCTATTCCTTCAAGTTAAGAGATTATGTATGTGCCTGCTTTTAGTCAGTATATTCATCTTATTGGACATCACAGAGCTCACCTGTCAGGTCAGATGTTTTAGAATGTGTGGGGCAATGAAGCCTTGTTTCCAACATATAAACATTTTGATGTTCAGCTCTCATGCTGATTCCCTGTGCAGTAAGGGGTAAATTAATACTGAAGCTTTTCCTGAAGTGGAAGGACTTTAATAGAAATATCCTAATAAAGTATCTTTCTTTTATCTGGCTAACCAATTTCTCCAGCTTTACAGAAACTTACATAAACTTGAGACATCTATTCATCTGCCAGATTTGATTGAAATTGGCCAAAGATCGAGAAAATATTCTGGGGGACAGACAGATGTTTACTCTAGGGAACACATTATTATAATATAACACATATAGTATAAATAAGTGGTATAGTAATCACTTAGAGATTGGATCTTTTCTACTGACTCCCAGTGGTAAAGGTTTGAGTGTTTTGACTGACCAGGAATATTTCTTTCCTGGACACGTTCACAAGGCTTTGGCAAGTGCCCTTAGCAAAGAGCATGTCTGTGTGTACTCACTGCTGCTTCTGGAAAACACTGTTTCTGCAGACAGGGGTTGGCTTGTGTTCAGCAAGGCTAGAAAGCACAATCAATTTTTGAATGTACACAAGGTCAAACTTTTGCACAGCTGGCATATTACTTCAGACAGAGGAAAAAAAAAAAAGAAGAAAAAAAAAGTGAAAGCATTTGTAGGAGAACAAAACTACAGGGTAAGAACAGAGTGTGTATAATTTTGTGGTGATCTCCACAGCTTCTGGACTCCAACCCTCTAGTTTGGATTAGCATTTCCCTACTGCTTAATTCCAGACCAAATAAAATGGTCTCTGTTCTCTATGATTTGCTGCTTTCCCTATTAATGTATATTGACCCTTACTGCTTGCCAACAAGTTCCTATGCCAATTCTTCCCTGATATTTACTTCTTGCAAATAGAAAGTCTTAATGTCTAAAATAATTCTAGTTCAGCTTACACTGGAATGTCTGTGGGGTCAGTTTATCACACACAGCTGATAACAAGTGAAAGGTATGCCCTGGATGGCTCATCTAACTTAATGTGCTTACCACCCCCTCCAGACATTTTGCCCAGGATAAATCAGGTAGTACATCTTCTACCAGTCATGGCTCAAGACTGCATTTCAATGCACTATTAAGCAGCTTGTGATTCATGCAGAGCCATGAAGGATTTCCCACCACTACCAGACTACAAGTTTATCAGTGTAACCATGTTAAATTGGGGAAGTCTTCCTCTTTACAGTACTTGCCAGTACATTTCTCCGTGCCTTTCCTGGTACATATATGTGAATATAATTACATGTGTCTATTAGATACGATATGGTCTTATGTGATATGATTAGTATAATCTCCAAGGTGCCTGGTCCTAACTGCAGGAGATTGTCTCCTTGCCATATGTCCTTGCATCCTGGTACAATTCTGGGCAGGGCACATCATTATGGCATTTGTCCCCCAGGTCCTATGCATAGACTGGTGCATAAATAGCTAATGATTATTTTCTATCTGTCTTTCATGTTCCAGAAAGTTCCTAAACTGCTAATTGTCAGGCGTGCCTGAGATATCCCAGAGGAATAAAATATTATAGAATCATAGAATGAGTTTGTTTGGAAGGGACCCTAAAGATCATCTAGCCACAGCCATGGGCAGAGATATCACTCACTAGACCAGGTTGCTCAAAGTCCCATCCAACCTGGTCTTCTTGAACACTTCCAGGAGTGGGGCAACCTAATCTCTCTGGGCAACCTATTTCTGTACTTCACCACCCTCTGAGTAAAGAATTTCCCCCTAATATCTAACCTAAACCTGCCTTCTTTTAGTTTAAAACCATTGTCCCTTGTCCTGATGCTATCTTCTTGTATAAGAAGTCCCTCTCCAGCTTTCTTGTAGGCCCCATTTAAGTACTGGAAGGTGCTCTAAGCTCTTCCCAAAGCCTTCTCTTCTCCAGGCTGAGCAGCCCCATCTCTCTCAGCCTGTCTTCCTAGAAGGGGTGTTCCAGTCCTATGATCAACTTAGTGGCTCTGCTCTGGACTCATTCCAACAGGTCCATGTCTTTCTTGAGCTGAGGTCCTCAAACCTGGATACAGTACTCTATGTGGGGTCCCACAAGGGCAGAATAGAGGGGGAGAATCATCTAGACCTAAAGGAGCTGTGAAAGGTTGCTACCAGAGGAAACTGGATCTCAGCTCTTGAAGTAAAACTAGTCATCCTAATGGCAAAAGTCAGCTCAGTAACACTTGAGGAACAGGTTTTAAACTGATGGGCTTGAATCTGTAAGAAAACCCCAAACCGCCAAAACAAACAAATGAAAAAAAGAATAGCACAGTGCTTTCTGGTTTGTCTGCATGCTAGACAGGGTGGAGGCAGACTTATCCTGAGCTCCAGTGCTCCACCAAGGGCTCCCAGCACTGCCTGGAGCTCCTGCTGCCCCCAGAAAACATTGCTGATTACCAAGGAGCAAGACCTCACTGCTATCTACACCAGTGCTATCAGACGTTTTTCTTGTTCAAACTGAAACAGAAGAAAGGGACACATCTCCTTCCTACCCAGCACTTTGTTAACGACCTGTTAGTGAAAGATTAAAATCCAAAGGGGAGCAGCAAAAGGAGAACCAAACTATGAAGTAAACTACATGGCATTCTCCCATAGGTGTTTCCACCCTCAGGAAAGGGAACATAAGCCCTAACAGTATGTCTCACAGTATGTATCAAATTTTCCTTTACTTTGTGATAGTGATGTGTGACAACAGTTACACAGAGGGAAGGAAGGGTTTGGCCATGTTGTGGTAATACTGAATGTATGTATTTTATGATCTACAGTTACAGGATTATGTAGACAAGGAAAGCGTTGCCTCCAGCTCTGGATTTGGGGATTTTTCTCAAATTTGATATAAATAACTGATCTTGCTGATCAGAGAATTTATAAACCAGCATGTACATCTGTGATCTTGAAACTGAAGTTTCTACTTAGTTCTTTTTTTTCCTTCTTTGGCTTCTAAAAATGGCAAAAATATGAAAGCCCTAAGGACACTCAAATGAAAAATGAACTCTCTGACACTAAGTCTAAAGAGAGCAGATCCCTACAAGCAGATGGGCCCCACCTTGCAGCAAATTGGACAAATAAAAAGTAATTTATCTTTAGGTGCAGTAAGCATCATACAAGTTTGCCAAAGGCTGGATAATTCCATAAAGGTGCTCAACAAGAAGCCAGAATTGATTAGAAATGAAAGGTCTCACACCACCACCCTGAGTACTCAGCTCTTAATCAGGTTATCGGGCAGTAGGGCTTTTCTTAATTGATATAGTCTTTTATCAAATGAGGGTGTTATCTCATTGGTGAGGTCATAAAAAGTGAGTCACACAGAGTCAATAGGGTATCTAGCACAAAGGCGATGGTATGCATTATGGAGGCTAAAGATACTGCAGGTACTGTAGGTGCTGTTTGCTTACAGGCAACTACTAAGTGTTGTGTCTCCCTTCAACCTTCAGTAAAAGCTGTTGTAACCTCATTTTAAGCTGTGCCTAATGTTCAGAATAATTCTGCTTATCATGTCTTGATATTGTTGCCTTGGCAATTCTGTGGGACATTTTGAACCCAGGGCCTGATTTCTCATTTTCAATTGCCCCAGCCGAGATTTTAATTTAGCTAAGTGGAATGCATTCTCTGAGCACTGAGTTCTGTGTGGTTGAACTAGCAATGAACTCATATTAAGAAAAGAAAAATGAAGACGTTTAATTGATTGTTTTACAGTTTTGCCAAATTTTTACCCTAAGAATAGCTGCCAGTCAGAACTGGATTTCTTATCTTGGAGATCTCTGTGATGATTCAGGCATTCATACATTAATTCTTGTATGACTTTTAGCAAGCCTTTGGCTTATATTTTCTTCTGCTCATAAGTACCTAACTCTTCAGTGTTGTACTCTTGCATGAAAACCAGTGTCTTCTTAGCTTGCTTTTTTTTCCCTTCTTTTCCTATAAATTAAGAGAAAATTACTCCATAAACAAACCCAAGGAATTTGGCTACCTCTTAGCAGACTCCTCTCAAAGTCCATTCCTAAAAAGTCCTTCCAGACTAGTGTCATCATCCTGTTGCTAATGCTTTAAGCCCCAGAAAACAATGCACTCTGTTAAACAAAGAGCTGATCATGAGGTCAGCATGGAAAAGATTTTGTTTCTGAAATTATTTTTTAAACCAAACCAAAAACTTTTAAGCTGATCAAAGCATCTTGTGCACATATTAGAAATATTTTGTTTCAAGTCATTAATAATGCTTTTAAACATAGAATTACTCAAATGTAGAAGACAGAAAGAAAGGGCTTTGTTTTTAATAGACTATCTAAAGATGGAAGGGACTCATAGGGATTACCAAGTCCAGCTTATCAGTTGGACTTTAAGTATTGGTGATGGTAATTAGACATTCATCCTTCAGGCTTGAATTTCAGCCTGGAGGGCAGAAGTGCCCACTTTGTTGTTAAGGTGTGCTGGGTTTCACTGTACAGCACCCCTGGCACACAGAGACTCATCTTCACTGTCCTGTTACAAGCCATCAGTGGTTGGTTAGCCAGACACACTGAGACTGTGGCTTCTCCCACCTTTCTTCACTCTTGTGTTACTTAACACAATACTCTGGTTAGCTGCATCAAGTGCAATGTTTCATCCTGTGCCAGAAATGGTACTAAACATTATGTCTGATGGAGAAATTATGTCATTCTGAGAGCAACAAAAGAGCAACTGTAGCTGGAAAATGCTTCCAAGCAGTATTGCAAAAAGAATGGCCAGAAGAACAGAAAGCGTCATCTCACACAGGAAATTAAGAAGTATTAAAGATGAAACAAATTATGTCCATTAAAATTTTGCAAGAAAAAAATCCTTCCAGTGTACCCTACAAAATGGTGTGAAGCTTTAGCTTCAAGTACGGTGAAAAACTGCTAAAGACCATCCCACACCCTGCTAAAGCCTAACATAGGTGCCACAGATCCATAATTGTATTGTCAGAGATTCTAAATAGCCTTAGGGGAATGAGAAACCCCAGGCAAGATCTTCCTGCCACTGGGTTTGAACACCTTAAGGTAATACTGAACAAATTTCTACCCTCCTAGGCAGAAGAAAATCTCAATTATCATCTTACTGCCATTAGACCCATTCTGTCCAGGCTGCCCTCAAGAGATCAGGTAGTAGAGCACTGCTCTAATGAGCACTGACATTATTGATTTAAAAGATTGCATGTTATTAAAAAAAAGTCTTTTTCAACAAAGAGGCTGAAAGTTTAATTTGAATGTTGCTTCTTAGATTGGAAAGCTCCACTGACCTTACAAAGGCACT
This sequence comes from Toxostoma redivivum, assembly GCA_013397375.1. NCBI lineage: Eukaryota > Metazoa > Chordata > Aves > Passeriformes > Mimidae > Toxostoma > Toxostoma redivivum. The sequence continues at coordinate 47,871 of VXBI01003002.1, read as the reverse complement.
TAAGCAAAGCTGGAAGTTGATTCTGTGTTTCATGACATATCCATATGCACAGGAGCTCGTTGTACCAGAATAACTGTGTCATACTTAGACCAGTGTAGTAATAAATTTTAAAGAAGATTAATTTACTTAGTTGGTGTTTATGAGCTAATAAATACAGAGTGTGTTTTCCAAAGGAGAACTGGATAATCTCTGGTTACATGGGTTCATCCATGTAATGAGGGGCAGATAGTGAATAACTTAGACTATATTGAAATGTAAAGTCTTTTTTCTACCAATACTGGGGCAACTTCCAGCCTTAGCTCCACTGACTGCATCTCACCATCTCCCAGCTGCTATGGAGCACTATTCAACTTGTGCTGTAGCTCAGTGGCTTCCTATTAGACAACTGCCATCAAACCACAACGTTGCCTTCCAGAAAGGCAGCTCTTTATAGTCATGTAGAATGCCCTAATTTCCAGATTTCCAAGGAGGTGAATGCAGCTGGGTTACTCAAGCTGTATGCAGAAGATCCCACTGGAGAGGTATTCAACCCACAGATTTTTATGATAGCATCTTTATGCCAGCAGGAAAGCAATGGGTGCAGTTTTGGAGAATTTTAGGTAAATTCTGAGCTGACTGCCTGACCAGAAGTCTGTGTTAATAACCCTTGCAGTGGTAAAGCCATTGCTGAAGGCCTCAGCAGTGTTGTGGCTGGCTCAGCTGGCCTGTTAGCAGCAGCAGTGAATAGTCACAAAAGTCAGCTTCAGAGTTCAGAGCAGACCCCTGGGGTGGGGGACCATATTCCCCCTGAATTTAAGAGGACTCAAGCAAGGAAGCAACCTCTTCCTGGGGAATATTTACAGCATTGAACTTGGCATCCTGCTGCTCTTCCCTGGGGTTACAGCTGCGAGAACACAGGCACACAGTGTCCTTTGCAAGTATCTGGTATTGTCTGTGGCAGAGGTAGAAGGACACAAATTCTCTGTTCACGATGCTCAGGTATCCTAGGATATTTAAAGGAGCACAAGTCTTTTTCTTTTGCACTGTGGTCAGGCAAATAAACCCTACATCTGGGATCTAAAGAATGATGTCAAAATAAGGCTGGAGTCCCCAGTGCTTCCAGAGGCAAGAAGATAACAAAGTGCTATGGTTTAGTGAGACCATGAGTTCATGACAGGGAGTCATTCATGTCTCATGAGTGAGACATCTGCTCTGTTCATGAAACAGTGAATTCCCATGGGCTTTGAAATCCCCTTTGACATGGGCAGGCACGTCAATGGCTCATACTTGCTGAGCTTTAATTCTCATCACAAGTACAAACCCACTCCTTGTACAGTCTGGAAAACTCTTTCTACAGCCCCTGACAGAACTGCAATAGTATTCATGGTCTTTTTATATTTATCCCATGAAAATATAAATAAATTGCATCTACATCAACAAAGCTTGTAAAATGAAATTTTAAGTATTCACAAAAAGCAGACTAACAAGCAATACCTTTTCCCTTCTCTTATACCAAGAAAATAAGAAACGTCAGTGTTCCAGTCTTTGATAAGTGGCAAATGGAAAAATCAGTGAACAACCCCATATGTAATTGTTTTCAAATAATCAATGGAAAAGGGCTTTAAAACTTTTTATAACAAAATTAAGGTAACGGAAATATTTTCATATTTGGTAGAAAACTGGATTACCTCTGTTTTCAAACAAGAACAGCCCCCTTTTATTTTTTTAATCTGCATGGGTGCTACCTAATAGATGAAGTTTTGAATTTTTGTTCACAAAGCTCTGCAATATTGGCTGCTGTGGAGATCAGATCCCAGCTATGGGACCTCTCCAGCCTGCCCACCAGTTGTGGCAGCCTTTATTTGAGTTGTGGGGTCATGCAGGTGATGCAAATCAACTCCACCACTATCATGCCTGCTTTTATCAAGGCTGTGCAGCTCACCCCTTGTTTGTACATAAAGCATTAGGTGGTGAGGCTATCACTTACTTCCTGCACAGCTGCTCCTTGTGTCTTCAAGGGAATGGAGCCAAATAGGAACAACCTTGAATGTGGACTGTGCCAACAGGATGCAAGTGGCCCACCTCCATGGACATCATTTTTTTGCTGTTTCCAGAGAACTGATGTACAGTCCATGTTTGAAGAATGTTGGTCCATTGAAGAATGTTGGTTTGCCACTGGCCACAAGCACAGACAACTGTGCTGACCAGCTGACCCCATGGTCTCTGAGTTGCCATGGCTCCACCATGGCGGCTGACACCAGCCATGCTGAATTGAATTTTGTCATCTCCCAAAACATATCCACCTCCCTGTGAACCTGGAGTGATGGGAGCCTTCTGTTGGTGGGCATGCCCAGGTGAATCACCAACAGAGCCCCTAAAAGTACCATGAGAGAGAAGCCTTTGCTACTTAGGACTAAATAAGAATGAACTCTTATTACTGACTTCACCAAGTCAATACTTGAGCAAGCTGAGTCAGTACTTCAGAGAGATTACTTTACACAGCTGGTTAAAATATATATATATATAAAATGGAAAACTCAAGAAAACTTTCATCTTCTGTGACCACAGTTCCTGTAATACATTTTATATGTTGTCAGAAATACATACCTTTGAAACCTGAACTGGAAGCTTGATATGGGGCACAAGGAAAACATCTGGAAAATGCTAACAATTCTGTTCAGTGTGTGGTGGGTTCATCACCTTCTCTCTCATGTGACCATGTGAGGGGTACCAGATAGATTGTGCCCACTCCTATAATTTCCCCAAGTATGATGTGTTTGAGTGTGGACTGTCACTGCTGATACTCCCCTACTTGCTATCAGGAAGGGGCTGAATGGGCACACAAAATGTAGTCTGAGATGCATTCCTCATTCACTATAGCACCTGCTTGGTCAGACTAAGCTGCAAAAGACACAGGGTGCATAGTAAAATCATGTAAGTAGCAATGGGAATTAAAGGAGGGTTTGAAGGAGGAGAAAATGCAGTTTATTTATTTTTTCATGTAGCCAGGGACATCAAACAAATATAATAACTGACCCAGAGATTTGTTGATTTGGGACATTACCGAGAGCTGAATTTCAGCACCAGTACAGGAAAAAGTCAGATTGTCTGACCCAATAAGTTTAAATGGGTTCCTATTTCTCTGGTTATTAACTGGTATCTGAGAGCTGCTAAATCAGTAAATTGTTAGCATTTCTGGTTCTGAACTCAACAAGCTTGACTTGCTCATCCAGTTACTGTTGCACATGCTTTGACATCAACTTTAGCAAGGAGGAGGATTTGAACCAGGAACTTCTATAAACAATTTTTCTCTGAAATCAGATTAGCAAGTCAGAAATGCCAAGCGATAAGAGAAGACTTTCCTTCACAAGACTTCCTTCAGCAACCCTGAGTCAATGGCATTGGGAGGACATTAACCTTCATACCCACCCTACACAGGGTAGAAAAATTGATTCACTGTCATCATGAAAGTTAAAATTATAACTTTGCTTCAGCAAGATATAGAATATCATTAGAGATGTATTAAAACCACACATACTTCCCCTATTTTTAAATGGAAAAGGTATTATGCATCTGGAAGAAAAGTTTGCCCAAAATTTGGATTTAAAAAAAGGGAAAATAAAATAAAGGGGAGAAAATCAACCTGCAGTGTCTTTGCTTGCTGGTTTTGACATTAAGGTTCTATGCAGGCCAAAAGTGAGCCTTCCAAGTGAGTAAATGGAAAGCCTCTTCTTTTGGTGGCGTGAAGAGATAGACGTGGAAAGATGATTCCTTTTTGGAGCTGACTGGTCACTAGAAAGATCTTTTTAGCAAATTTATCCTGGCATAATATCCCTGACTAGTTCTTCCAGTAGCAACCCTTGTGTAGATTGGAATAAACCAAGAAGGCTGTTGCTTTGAGGTGTGCACTGCTGCACATTGACATCACACCTACAAAATACACTCTTTGGAGAGTCAGATACACTAAAGCCTGTGGTTCCTCATCAGCAGGCATGCAAGATGAGGGAGGAGTACTTGGTGAACTTGCAGAAGGGCAGTTTCTCTTCTGAAAATAACAAAACAGTGTCCCTTTCTTTTCTTCTGTTGAACCATAATGATATGGTCCATCTCAGTCTCAACACCTTTTTTTGGGATAGAGCTCTAAAATGAAAGATCAGATTGAAAGTAGGATGTTATAGGCAATTTAGGAACCTGCAAGTATCCAAACTGCTACCAGCAGAAGAGTAACCTATTGAACCAAAGAGTTTTTATACTTATGTCTGTCCTTAAGGTTATTGCCCAAAAGATTTGCATTATAAATACCTTCAGATGGTTGCTATTACAAAAATATTACTGCTACATTTAAAAACTTCTCTATATAGCAAAAATGTAATAATAATTCCACAATGTAGTATATCTGTATTATAGGCATCATGTCATATCTAGCATCTACAAAACTGGATGAGTTATTCTCCAAAAGCCAATTTTCAGGTAGGTATTCATGTGTATGCTGGTTTACACTGATCTAACAAAACCCCTCACACCTACCCTGTAGCATAATAGCCAAAATGGAATCCAAGGAGGGGATAAACTCAGGGTGTGAAATGCACTCACTGGGTGTCTTAAATCCAGCAGTGAGTTTCATGGTCCTCCTCTACTGAGAGTGGAGAGAAGCACCCCCAGAACATCATTCAGCCCACCTAGAATCTGCCTGGAACATGCAGCATAGCTCCACCTGAGGTTACACCACTCTGTAGCAAACACCATTAAAAAGCAGCATTTAGAAGCAGCTTCTGACACAAGAAGATCAGTGTCATCCCTTTGTCTTGATCAATTTTGATGCAAAAGAAGAAAACACATTGTACTGCAGGAGAAATGGAGCCAAGCTCTGTACATCCAGTGTTTTCATGCACAGGCTCTAGTTAGGGCTGTGATCTGTCACCACTGTGGTGGGTCATTACCCACAGGTATGAAGTTGCTTCTGTCAATATTTGTTCAAGTCTGCAAATAAATGGATTACCTGAGTATATATGTCTCTGCAAAGATTTACATGTTAGATTTGTCGTTATCAGATCACAAAGGGTGTAACACAAATTTGACCACAATCATTTCAAAGAGCTAAGCTCCTTTCTCACCCTAGCATTTTACCACAGGTTTCAGAGTAATATCAACACCAGGACAGAGAAAAGATCAAAAGACATAAAATAAATGCAGAGCAAGCAAAAATTCTGCTACTCTTACTTTTTTTTAGTATGCAATAACACAATTAAAGGATTTCTCATCTGAAACAGTTTTAAAGATAAAAATGGCTTTGTGAGCTAATGTAAATGCACTTTCAAAAAAACACAACTCCAAAGGAAATGAAAAGGGAAAACCTCTGGAGAACTTACTTTTTTTTTCCCATTCTCATTTTCATAAATGTCTAAAAGGTCAGGGAGGATAATATACTGAAAATGTTAATATGACACCTCTTACATATCTTTGCTATGTATCTGATGGAAAGGTGGTTTTCCACTCACTGTATGAATTTTCTTGCAGCAGTAGTTCCTACTCTAAAGCGAATAAAGGGGAAAGTGTCAGAGGTGTACAAAAGAGTGCAGATTTTTCTATCATACCCAGAAAATAATTATAGCACCTACCTTATTAAGCTGTCATGGAAGCCAAGACTGTGTTGAATCATTACATCAGGATGTTCCAGTCCCTGGGAGAGTTTAGGTTCCTTTGAGGTTCGTGGTTCAATGTTCAGCTCCAACAGAGAATTATGACATTTCCTGACTGAAAGGAAGCATTCCTATTCATATCCTAGTGCAGGAATAGTATGTTCCGCTGATGGGGAGGGAAACTCTTGTTGGACTTGGCTGAGAATATTCATTCTTTTGAACCTACAAAATGGACTTTTAGAGATGTTCTCAAACTAAAAGCTTCCTTGAGCAACATGTATTCATACTCAAAAATATAGCCAAGGAATTTGGCTCTTACAAGGCACATGAAATGAGCAGCAGGTTGAGAATTTAAGTTCCAAGTGGGTGATAAAGTCCATTTTTAATGTTACACAGTGCTACAGTGAGAGCTACCAGCAGTGGGCATTCATAGCACTGGCATGTACTTGCACTAAATTATAACAGCATTGAATATAAAACAAAGAAACAAAACAACAACAACAAAAAAAAATTCCCCCAAAACTCCCAAAAAAAACCAAACCCCAAACAGCTATGTACTTCAAAATTAATCAGGTCTACAGGTTGGAGGAATGAGGAATTTTGAAAGTCTGTAAAAGAAAAAGAATCATAACTATAACTTCCATCTTTACTCCTGAACATTATTTTTTATATTTGCTTTCAGTATTTCTTTGCTTCCTGTTTGCATGCAAATAATGTCTTTCACAAACCACCTCCATTAGGCTTATTTCCAAAGGAATTTATTTCAAATCAAACTGTATTACTGCTCTTTTTACCCTTTTTCCTTCCTCAGTGTGCATTTTCCTTCAAAAATTATGAATTTCTCTTTCTAATTTATTTTAAACCAGGCAATTTTCTGCTTGATATCTTCTCAGCTAATGCCAGATAATTTTTCCTCCTCCTTATGTCCCCCTTTTTAAGAGCTTCTTGTTTGATTTCTTCTGATACATATGCCTATCTCAAGCCCTTTATTGTAACATTTATGGGTTTCATATATGTGTATTCTACTTTTTAAATATTGTTTCTATATCCTCTTTAAAGGGAAGAGGATTAATTTAACTTTTTAATTTTCCACACACTGGTAATATTTTTATTGGCCAGATAGAGAATATGAGCTCACACATTAGTGTGTCAGAGGGAAGAGTAAATGAGTTTGCTTTTGTTTTATTATATGTTTAAAATGGTTTACCAATTTCTGAGAAATAGTTGACACTTTTTTCCTCTATACCTCATCCCATTATAATTATCTATGAGGTGTCCATGCTGCTCTGGCTTCATACCCCTTATGGTTCTGGCTGCAATTCTAATATGCAAATGGCCAAACAATCAATTTATCCCCCAGAATCAGTTGAAACAACAATATCTGTGAGGCAGCAAAACTTCTGTCTTTTTAGAAATATTTTAGCACATTAACAAAACCAATTACTCAGTGAAGGGCTTACATGCTTCAAGATTTTTTTTTCTGCTTTCTTTCTTCCCATTACTGGTGATGCAGCTTTCCGTCCTCAATGGGTGCAGACATAAAATCCAAAGTTTGCCCAGATGGGAAGCTGTTATGGGTGAGCTCCACAACCTCCAGGACAGCAGGAACCTGTCACTGGATGCTGTGTCAGGTAATAGGCTGACATGTTTCTTCTGCTCCTCTGCATGGCAAACACAGAAATACAACACAGCCCTGCATCCGCAGGAAGGTAAAACCGGTTTATCCAATAGCTTTGGGCTTTGGATCAGAATTTTGGGTTCTGAATTCTCCTAGCTGCTGGCTGTGAGACTCTAACTCTGAGAAGTGCAACTATGAAGTCACGGGGACATTGAACATAATTAAACTGGAGAGTGTTACATCTGTTAAGGTCTAGCCCCTTTTTGTTCCTGGGAGCATTACTTGGGGGTTGCTGCAGATTCCAAAGGGGTAAACCATCTCAACTTCTTCCCAGAGATCTAGGTATGATCAATCACCTATCTGAATAGACGTAGGACTAATAGCAAAATAAAGACCCATGTCATGGAGCAGGGTTCCTTATTTAATTCTAGAATGGATATAATATTTCAGAAAGTCACTGAGCAGAAAAAGGATCCCATACACTTAAAGGTGACTTCTGACTGTATCTCTGTATATAGGAAGAGATGAGTTATTTCTTTATGAGCCATTCTCATAGTTAGTCTTTACCATCAAAAGGTATTATTAGAGCTGGCTGGTCACTGGTGTACATCTCCCTTTCCACTGCAATATAAAACCAGCTAGTTTCTAGCCTTTTTCATTGCTACCATGTTCTTCTCTTTCTTCTTGCTCCTTCCTTCCGAGTCACCTCTTCCTTCCTGGTGATCTGTGTGGCACTGTCAAATCTTCTCTAAAGAGCATTATTGAAAAAAAAAAGTAAACAGGTTATTATCAAGACTGTTCTCTGCTCTGAACACTGCTTTCTGTTGCCATGAGTGCTGGCATAGCAATATGTGGTGTCTGTCAGTGTAAACAGTGACCAAAAGCTTCTGCCATCAGCACCAGCAAGCAGTGGATGCATCTTGAAGGAGGTTCTCATGGACCTCCTCATGCCCTAAAGAGCTGTTTCTACAAATGGTACATCTCATGTAGCTTGGATCTGTCATAACAGAGATAAAAGGAGAAGCATTAGCTGTGGGTGACTGACTGAACACAAGTAACTAGAGCGTACAGAGGTTTAAAATGCAGCTCATTTCCCTCCTTGACCTAGTCCCAGCCTTAACTGTAACATCTTGAAGGTAAATGTTCAGAGGGGGCAGACGTTTTTCCTGCAGGGTATTTCCGCCTTGCACACAGTTTCGTGAAGTTCTCCTTTTATGATCGCCTTGTGCAATGCTGTGAGCCCAGCAGAACGGGCTGTGGCAGGCTGTTTTGGGACTTCAGTCTTGCACTTGGTCCTTCCAACCTGTGGAATGCCTCCAAGAGAACAGGTGTGTAATGGCTGAACAGATCTGCTGATTTCACACAGGTAGCCACTCTCCTTGACCTGGATGAATATCTGCAGTAATTCTTTGCTAATATTTACTCAAAGAATTGCATTCTGTGTGTGTTGTACTATATCCTGCTTCCACACTTTCTACTTTTTTCCTGTACATTATTACTTTTGTGCCTGTTTTGCTGGTTTTTTTCATTCTTCTGTTGCAGACCACTGTGGAAATACTTTGCCCCATAATTACACATCTGGTAGAGCAGAGGTTTTTTTCTGAGACCAAGATATTTTTACTTATAAATATATATCTAAGGACAGCAGTTCAGCTTCTCTTTATATGTTCATAACTTCATACCACCATCCATAGTCACCTTCTCAAGACTGGCTTTAGGTCATCCAGCACCTTCATTTTTCTTAGGTCATTGTTCCTGTACAGGGCCATCTTCCCTAAATTCCCAACATTTCATTCTTACTGGACAAAAGGTCTGAGCCATGTATTATAAAATAACAGACCTTTGCCTTGTCACAAATGTGGAACAGGCAAAGCCCGGTTTGTAATCAGAGGTAAGAGAAAAGAGTGTGATGCAGATCCAAGTTTTCTCAGGCTTTTGGAAGATGTAAATTATGGTTTCAGTATTGATGTTCAGGTGTACATCTGAGTGGCCTCAGGGGAGGGCAGAGAATCCCAGTTTAACATCTCTTTTCCAGAGAACACCAGTGGCTGTGTGCTCCTCTCTTACAGGTCATCATGAACCCAACTCATCATTAAATCAAGAGAGCTACAGCAAAGTAAGTAGAAGAGGGTTGGCTCACAGTACCCAAGTATTTACCTCTACAAATTTCTAGTAACAGAATAGAAATTTTCCAGTAAGTATATACAAACAATGGCTTCCTATGAGCCATTTGATCCAAATATTTATTTAAATTTATGTCAAATTTTCAGGGGTTTAGGGAGAATTTGTATCAGAGCAGTAATCGAAGACTGTAGGACTGTCAAGGATGTTCAAAAAATAGATGCTTATTCTCATTAGCTTAAATTAAATTACCATGGGTATATAACAAAGAATAAATATCCAGCTGGAATTCTTGCTTTAACTTAAGCATTTAGAGAATTTAAGTGTGAGACTGCAGTGTAGCACAAGCTCTGTTCTAAAACCTCATTTAAGGGACAAATGTGATCCCATTTGGGGACATCATTTACGAGAAATAGGGATCTTTTACAGCTAGATATGCACATACACTGAATGTGGGATAAAGGATTCCTATCCCACCTAAAGCATTATATTTGGATTAAAAATTGTCCATACACTGATATAATGAGCATTCCTCTCTACAGAACAGGCTGAATGCAAACCTAATGCTATGTGCTTATATATCAAAGTCATATATGGTCATATATGAGGTTTATGCTCATTTATTAAAAATCAAGCTGGCTAATAATTACTCTACCAGGTCTAATGCACAAGTTTAACTGAACTTTATCTCAGATCCTAGTTTGACTTTTTTTTTTATTTTAAAGAGACTTTTCCAATCTTTCCAAAGGACTCACACACATTATAAATACCTTTATCTTATTTTTAAGTCTTACATTATTACATAATATAAAAACAAATTAAATACTGGCAACACAATTTCCTCTAAGTCACTCTAAAAATTCAGTAATAGCTTCAGAGGCAGCAGCTTTGCAAAGATTATTATATGGTTTGCTGAAGAGCTACTGCAGTGGTCAGATATCTCTGGGAGTCTGGTTATCAAAAAATATATTAAATGAGATCAGAAAATGTCTCAGGAAACAGTTTCATGGCGGAGCCAGAGGGTCTGACCTGGCAGAAAAAGCTAGTATTAGCTGGTCCAGGACACTGGCCTTCTTTACTTCATCTAGATAATTAAACAGAAGATGAAATCAGAAATCTTAAGAGTTCTCAAAAAACTACTGTCATCCCACCATCCATTTGAGAAATCACATTTCTATGCAATACTTTTATATGCTTTCATATGAAAACAGAATTTGTCTAAGGTTTACATATTCAGTTTGTCTTATTTGAGACCCAGATGGTTTTTTTTTTTTCTCCTTCAGCAACAGATCTTCAGGGCTGATGTACCTTGAGGCAGTTTTTCCTGTTGCCTCACTGGGTGATGAGAGCTCTCCTTCCAATCCTTTGCACTCCTTGTTGTTACACAAAGCAAGAGACAGAGGTGAAACACTACTCCAGCACCTCTGTCCTTAACTGAGTGGAGATGTGTAGCACTTTCAGGAAATTAATCTTTTGACTTGAAATCTCTGCTGCAAGCTCCTCCTGTTCTTATATTTTGATCTTGAACTGGTGAATCGTGTTTTCCTCTTAAACAGCATTAAACCTGACTATCCTGACATAATCCTAAAATGGCATCACAGTATGAAAACCACCATTTTTAATCATTTCCCCAATGTAACAATCATGTTAGAAATGTCACAATTTTTTTTCTACAGCAGAGTAAGTGCTACTTTCTAAACTTAGCAGAAGCCACTTCCCAGCTGGCACCTTGAACAAATATGGAAAAACAAACAAGTAGGTTGGACTTGATGATCTCAGGACTTTTCCAATCTAATTGATTCTGTGATTCTGTGAAATAAAAGTAGATAAACATTCTATAACTCCCAAAGATGGCAGATACAAACAAGTGATCTAGAAGCTGTTTGTTGAAAGAAATAATTGTCAGAATATCTCTAATCACAACCATCAGTCATTAAGTTCATACAAATGCAGGATTTAATCTTTAACTTATATTTGCTTGTATTAACTAGTATCATAATAATTAATTGTGATTAATAATGAGAAGGGTCAAAATCTTCCTCCCTTATTTTTGAAAAATGGCCCGTTCCCCCTCTGTGCACCAAAGGAGACTTTCATCCAAACTGCCTCAGCATCCTCACTCCATTCTCACATTAGCTTTGCTCCTTGAATCCCTACTTCATTACTTGCCAATACAGGAGTTAAAGGGAGACTCCACCTTTCCTCAGCTGCAGAGTCTTGTTGGCCCCTGTAGCCCTGCTAGGAGGCATAGTCAGGAGTCATCAGCCAAATCCCTGCCTAGCAAGTGGGAAATGGGACTTGGAACCAAGGCTTGATTTGGACGGAATTTCATTGGGACAGCATCTGAGCATTTCTGAGATGTGAAAATGTGTGATCTTGTCAACAGGATGTAGGTATCCATGGTCTCAAATAGCCAAGCAAACAACCACAAGCCACAGGACACTTGCACAGAAGTTTGATATAATTAATTACAGTGACTATAGGGTCAATATATTTTGTTAGTTCAATTGAAGGTTCTACTACAGATAAAGACAGAATATATTTCAGAATCCGGATTTTAACCTGGCCAGAGTGTTTTTGTTCAAAGTAGAGTTAAATTTCCTGGCTGAAATGTGTTATCTTAGAGAATGTAATTATGGAAAGAACCTGTGACATGCACATTGGCAACATAGATTTCTGAGGACTCTGCTTATTTCCTGCTGTTGCTGCACCATAGCTCTCGATAAGAACATGCCCTTTCAGGTGTGTTGCTCCCTGTTTAGTCAGCCAAGGGGGAAACTCTTGGTATTCAGGGCTGTTTCCAAGGACCCGTGACAGATACAGTAATATTTGTCTCTTCCATTTTGGAAAAGGTGCTCTGACACCTGCAGAAGCCCTGTGTAAACTGGCATGCTCCTCATACGTGCAGGCTGGTGCTCAGCTCAGTATATTTAAACTCCTTAGTACACAACAACACCCACTAGGAATAAATGACTCTTCTATTCACATTAGATGAACCAGGAGACCTCTCTGGGTGAAAGTGCAATTTTGTTTTTTGCAGTCATTGCAGAAACAAATGGATTTGACCTTGTAGGTCTTCAGACGAGACATTTTGGCTGAATAAGAATTCCAAATTTGGGACCTGTGGAGTTTTAGGTGGTATGGCTACTATCAGAAGAAATGAATCTCAGACAAAATTAAATTAGAGTTCTCTACTTTGTTCTTACAGAACAGGAGAAATTTTCTTTCAGACACCTATCTGCAGAGCACATGTTAGTATTAAGCATGCACTTCTGGGTGGAAATCAGCTACAAAATTGTATTCTTTGCTGTAGTTCTTGTTCTCTTAGATAATGGTTGAACGAGCTAGTCTTTGTTTTCTTAGATAATGGTTGAACTAGCTAGTCTTTGTTTTCGATGATGCTTGACTTGAAGTTGTTAATTTAGTGTCTTGGCACTAAGCAGAACAACCTTTTGGCAATCTCTGTGACTGTGTACTTGCTTAATATTTTGTTTAAAAAATACTGTCATGATAAAATCTGCTCTTCGCTCCAAGAGAAAATACTGACATATTCAAATAGCACAGATTTTGCAGTAATACCTAAGAGAATGGGAAATTGCTAAGATAGGAATTATAAAAATTTATCGTTTATTAAATTAATAGAGCAAGTTATTATATATTATACCGATATTGCAAATCATTCTTGGTATGAACATATACATTGATATCTGTTCTGGACATAAAGCCATTCAATGTTTCATTCATGATTTTGATAACACCACGTCTTGAAGATACTTGGATGGGCAACAAGTATTCAGAAATTGCAGAGGGAAATAGATGCCAGAAGCCAGCCAGGCAAGTGCATGCAGTTTGCTGTAATATCCAGTTAGCATGTCTTTAAAATAGCATCCTTTTACTTCCTGTTTCACATGAGGTAGGCTTGCAAGTCTTATGCTTTGCAGCATTGCTGCACATTCTTATGTGTGTAAGCTGCCAAGAATTTTAACTGCAGTTTCATCCTGATTAAAGAGATTTTCAAATCAGACTTCAGTTTGTAACTACCAGTGGTTCTTATGATGATTACATTTTCTGCTAGCAATAGGAAAAGACTTATGGCTATTCTCAAATAATGCAGTCAAGGATATGCTAGTCAGACTCCAGGTGTTGAGGATGTAAGGACCAATTGGCAATAATTGGGATAGCTGCCAAACTCTCTGAATACATTATTCACTGTAGAGGGTAAACCCTCTCTTTGGGCTCAGTGATCTTATAGATGATGGTAGTGACACATGAAGGAAGCAGTCTGTCCATAACACCTCCAGCTCAGCCTAGCCCCTCTCAATTCCATTTCCAGATGGTACTCTTTTAGCTCACCTTAACCACAGTTGCAATGCCTTCAAGAAACAGTGAGCTGTAAGCAAATCTGGTTTGGGATTGTGGCCAGAGTTTAAGATGCAGCATTGTATAGCATACTATCTAAATTACCATTCCTTCCACTTTTCCTCCTTTATCTCCCAACTTTCTCACGAGAGGGGGACAAGAAGGTTCTCTGCACACCCACCAGGACACAGTGTTGTGGCATTTCCATTGTGAGTTTTATTCTTTGTAGATACTGGAATGAAGAGAAGTAGTAATGCAAGGGAGATCTGTCTGGAGCTGTTTCTCAATACTCTGTATCGCACTGTTTCTTCCCTGCTTTGAATAAGCACATGTCAAGAAGGCTGCCAACAAAAGCATTGTTTCTGACTTACAATGTTTCAACAAATGCTGTTTTCACACTATGAAATGTGGCTCTGAGTTTTAAATGCCTTGTTTTCAGGGAATGGCAAAGGCAGGAGTGATTGAACTTGTGCATTGACTGCAGGCACCTAAAATCCTCACCAATGGCATAGCTCTGGCCTCCACCCTTTCTCAGCACTTGACCTGACATTGTTATTAAATACTGAGCTTTGTTATACACTGCCCTAGACAGTGGCTAGGCTTGTTGTGTATTTAAGATTTTAATAGGATTTGTCCTGGCTAATCTTACATATTGTAACTGAACAGTGTAAAACAGTCATTGCTCTTTATACAGGGAAAGTGTCCTTAGACCCATTTATTTACTTATGCATGTACAGTTCTGGCTCTGACCTGCTTTTTCAGGTATTTCTACCCTATCCCTTTGTTTACCAATGAGGGAACCAGCACAAACCATCATCCCTTCAATTTCTCTAATTTTTAAACTTCTAAGCTAGGACCATAAGACATACCCATTCTTACTTAAAACACATACATACCAGAAAAAAAAAACCAAACCAAACCAAAACAAAACAAAAAACCCCCAACAAAATATAAACAAAAAAACCAAGAAAAAAATAAAAACCAACAAAAAACCAAACACCAAAAAAGAAACTAGACCCCAAGCCTTCTTTTCTCAGTTTAGAAGTTAAAACAATGCAAATTCTAAACTGAAAGAATTTTCCCCTAGCTTCTGTAACATTAGATTGCCAAAGTACGTTGCTTATCAAGGTGGATCATCTCCCAGGACCACTGAATTTAGTGGATTGCACAACACAGAGATAATAATTACTTCCATAAGAGTTGAGTGTATGCTGAGAAAAGCCATTGCTTTGAGAACAGCATAGTAAGTCCTGTGATTATCTGCAAAGGAATCCTTCAGTGGAAAAAGTTTAATTGAATATGAAGATTTTATAGGTCAGATGTACTGGAACCTCTTTTCACTACTTAAGAATCTAGGATATTATAATGTTATATAAGAGAAAATGTATCAATATTTTATTACAAACTCTTAATGATATTACCAATACAGCTTGGAACCACTAGAAGGGAAAGTCCTTTTACAATATTGATTACAACATTGCCTGTTGTATTTCCTCAGCCACCCTAATCAGTGTAAATGTAATAAATTAATGTGACCCATGACAAGCTGGTTTACATGAGGGTCTAGCTTGATGAAGCTTCAAGCCATAATGTGCACAAACCACTCAGTACTTACTGTTATACAAATCATAAAAGAAAATTTTTGGTATGTAGCAGTTACAGCAAAGTTGAAGTACACCAGAGAGCCTAGAGAACAGAAGTGACTTCTGTACAGCTCCAATGTGGTCAAAACAAGTGACTCTTGTACAGCTCCAATGTGACTACAAACAACCCAAACAATTCCTAACACAGTGAAATGCTTCTTTTGCTTTTTTCACCCGCAGTCTATATTCTTTCTTGATCTGATCCACCTTCACTTGTGTGGCATAAAACTGGACTGATTTCCTGGGAACTGAAACTCCATATGAAAAACAAGGCTGTCAAACTGATTTTAACCAAATTTTGACATAAATCTTTCAGCAAACTGACTTAGTGTTCAGCTGGGAAATGCTTCAGCTGCTGATGTATGTATGCAGTGTAGGCTTTCCCCCCTTGATTCTTCCCTTATAAAGGGAAGGCTGTCATGTAGCAATGTTGAGGATATAACAACGAAAACAGCTTTTCAACAGATGCAGGCAATTCTCTGTCATCAGGAATCTCTGAGCCAAGAAGGGATATTTGGCTAAATGATGTGCCCTAAATGTAAATTGGCAAGTTGCATGAAAAAAAAGTACAGGATAAAATGCATGAGATATACAGGAGTGTGATTCAACAAAAGTGATCACCTGGTGGTTTTAAGTCTTTGAGTCAAGAAATGTAGTATTTGGAATACCACTGACAAGCATGGGACTCACAGGTTTCCTTCTGTGCAGCTCAACTGAGTTATGCTGAGCTGCTTTGAAATTCACCAGCGTAAGAGACTTGGGTTTCCTGGAGCCTTGAATTCAATCCAAAACCTGCAAGAAAAGAAAGCGCTCCCCACCTGTTTGCAAGAATGATTCAGAGAGAGCAAATGAGCATACAAAGGAGTTCCAAAACTGCAGGATCCACACCATAAAAGCAAACTTACTTTTCCTGTTTCTCTTCTTGTTGGACAGAAACACAAAATGGAGATGAACAGCTTTCTGGATCATGTTTGTTTCAGAAGGCTTAAGAGCCCACTACCTGCTATGAAAGATAAGTCAAACTTTTCTATTTCTTTCTTAGATTGAAGAGAGTAATTTATTTGTTTATTCTTGTGAAGACAGGAAAAAAGTCTCCTCATTTCATGGCAATATTTTCTCTATCAAAAAGTTATTGCATTGATAAGGCTAATAATGGAAAACAGCCCTCTGTGTAAATATTAATCTGAGATAAATTTCAATAAGAAATCCTACTTCACCTTCAGTTTCCAAAAGAGTCAGCTTTTTACAGAAATATTTTGTGTGTCCATTTCCGTGATCGTGTAATTAGTTCAACAACGGACAAGCTTTCTTCAAATCTCTTCAGCATCCACTGCATAGAGATTGTAAGCTTCTCAGTTCAGATCTGCATTTGATGCATTCATTACTGCCTATTTTCATTGATCTAGTACAATTTTTTCTATCTACAGTGTCCAGAATTGTTTCCAGAAACTTCAACAACATTCCTAAATTATTAATAGCAATATGAACAAGAGATAACTGTGCTTTATTGTGTCATATAAAAGGAAACACAGCTCTTCTACTTTGTATAAAGGCATCAGCCCATAAGCATGTATTGAAACTAACCACACACAGAATGTCACATCTAGCATGACTGTAGACAGTGTCCTTACTTTCCTAACCAGCAGCTCACAAAAATCAGTTTCAGATCTGAAATCTACATGTGATTATCTCTGTTCAACTTATTACTAATAATTCAGACTCTACCTTCATTTCATCAGAGCTATTGCTAGCACTCAGAAGGTGAAGAGTTAGATCTACACTCAGACATCATCTGCAACTACCAGCTTACAACATCAATCTCCTACTGAAGACTGACAGTCAAACTGCCATGGATAAAATTTGCTTGATGATGGCAACAGAAAAGAGCAGAATAATCTTTTCTTCATCCCTAACTGCAAATCATTTGAGGTCACGATAAGAAAGTTATTCCATGTAATTCCTATTTTCAAAACATGAACATGCAACACCAGTTTTCAGCAACTGACCAAAGCAGATAAAGATTTTCATAGTTTTCAGATCAAAAAAGCCGAAAACTGACTATAAAAAAGGTCAACAGACAATTCATCCACTGACGTGTTGAATGTTCGATACAGTTCAAGTCTAGCTGCTCAAGTTTGACAGCATTCTTGTTTTATATCATACTTCAGCACTGCAAAATGATAAGGACTCTGACAGCTCAGCTTAGCAAACCATGCAAGCCCAATTAGTCACCCCCATGATGCATATTTAGAGAATATATCTAAAACCCACAGTCTGCGATAACTTACAACGCAGAGCCCATGAGAATTTCTCATGAGTAGCTCTGTCCCTGCTCAGACTCACCGAGGAAGGGTTCCTTACGTGAGCAGCGAGTGCAGGCTATCAGGAGTGTGCCATCTTTGTGCCTGCACAGGATTGCACAACCCTGGCTCTGTGATTGGATCCTGCTGCTCTCCACTGGACTGTGTGCACATCAGGCACCTGCTGCAGGGAGCTGAACCCGGATTCGAGGTTCAATGAGAGCACACTCTGAGCATGATTGTTGTCCACAGTCCTTTCTCACTGTCTGGAGAATCTGGCCACTGCAAATGGCCACAGATGTCACCATGTCGAAATGGATTCAAATTCTCCTTTATTTTGAATAGTTTTGATGCTGCACATATTTATTGAAACTGGAATTTTCACACTTAATGATTTTTTTCTTCTAGATTCTGTGCTGGACTTCAACATCTCATCTCCAGAAATGTAGGACCTTCACAGTTCTGTCTGAACATGATATACTAAACATGCATCTACCAAAATAAAGTTCCATATTTTGAAAATTAATCCTAGGGGTGTTAAACCATTTGCCCCCCAAAATTACTATGCCTTATTTAGCAATATGTGAAAAAACAAAAAGATAATATACCCCAAGTACTTAAAAATATATTTTCAAAAGCAATACACTACTACTGATGAACTTCTCAGAGACTCCAGTGACGGACACCACAGAAAAGTAACTGAGGAAATTGCTGACTGTGTTCACTGAGATTGAATAACACACAGTAACAAAGTGTTAGGACACATAGGCAAAAATAATTAAACAAGAGAAGACATTAATTATATAACCTCTGTCTAAAAAAAGCAAGAACCCTCTAAGAAACTTAACATTTCACCCATGTAATTTAAAACTGTCTCATGGAACTGCACTGATGGTCTTAACATCAATACCTACTAGTGTTTTGACTTGCAAACTTAGTAATACTTTATAAAAATAAATATAAGCTCTCCTTAAAATTTACAAAAATCAAAATAAAACAATAGATAAAAACCATGAACCCTCATATTAATAACTGCATAAGTCAGCATCAGGTTTGTCTCCAAAGTGATTATGATTCTTATCCCTGCTACTGCAATAATGTCTTAAAGAAATTATAGCAGTCCTTCAATGTTTATAAACCTTAGCCAAATTTCCAAATGAAATTAATTTGTGGCCAATTTGTACCTCCCTGCATTTTGTTCAACATCTTCCATTAGTTTAAGTCTTTATGCTGTACCATTATCCAAGTTTGTAAATTGAAATGCCAAATATAGAAAAGGACTTTTAAAAGTAACTTTTAAAAGTTAGAGATTGAACACGTATCACAGATACCCCCATGCAATATGCTCTCCCTTCAAGGAGGATGACATTACAGAAGCTTAAATTATTAATGTAAAGGGCAATATTTGAACTGAAATACTAAAGAGATCTCTGGTAATTTTATACCACTTCTATAAATTTAATTTCTCTGAGTCTTGAATATTACATGGAGCAAAGGATTTTATTCTTTTTCTATGTTTGTCCTTGCTTGTATGCATTTAATTATATCCTCTGTGCATTATTTTTTGGAATAAGGAAGTCTGCTACTGATTTAAGATAGGGGAATATACTCAAGGGTCCACTAATAATCGAACTTCTGACAAAACTTGCTAGTGTTAATAATATATATACTTATCTATCTCCACTTACACACAGTCTGTAGTTTATATTAAAACAAAAACCAACCAAACAAACAAAGTGTCATTCAGCAGAATTGTGTCTACCAGAGTATATTAACACAGATTTTTTGAGCTTGTGCATCACCAACAGGTTCCTTTGAGGGTTTATAGATACTGCTCAGCTTATCCCTCCATTTCACCCACTTTTTGACTAGTTGTACCATTTATTTCCCTAAGCCTGCAAACACCAGTTATTTTTAAAGACTGATTTTTGATTTGGCTCCTCAAGGCACTGCATAACACTGCTGGCTTTACAGAGTGCTGCAAAGACCCTATGGCATTGCATAGCTCTAGGAAGAGCTCGGATCCCAAACGCAGTGCTGCAGTGTCAGTGCCTCAGAAAAATGCAAATTCTCTTAGGTGCAACTTCATTTCAATGCAGTGACACTATTTCCTATTATGAATTTACCTTGGCAGCTGCTAACAGAGGGATCTCTGCAACACGCACCACTGCACAACGTAAATATGCCCTCCAGTATGTGTGTGTACATCCATTTTTTAGTCTCTAATACCAATTGCAAATATTGGCATGCACAGTTGTGGTGTCTGTGTTTACAAACTGTAAAGAGGCTTAAGTGTTTATCCCCTTTATACACAGAGATATCCTGGATGTGTTCAGACAACATGGAAACCCTACTCTGGCCCCTATGTTCATACTTCTCATGGTATGCACATTGTTTTTTCTTTACTAACTCTGCACAGGTTCTTTACTAACTTTCCTTATGGGGAATGTCTTAATACAGTACTCTTAGTTGTTCTCTGATGGATTTGCTTCCCAGACAATAACTGTTAAATAAAATTATATTCTTCTCAATATCTTTTACTTCCTAGTCATATTGGTGTTAATGAACCTCTTATGTTGCAGCTAGTCAGTCTCCAGTGCATGATTTATAATGTTATGCTTTGCTTGGATTATTCTAAATGACACTTCAAACTTTGAAATGAACAGACCAGAAACAGATCCTAAGTTATGTATTATTTGTTTTGCAGTAAAAGCATAGAGATTGCAATGGAGGTTAAAGCATTAAGTACTGCTCCTCTACAATGCACACACTAAAAGACAGGAGAACTATTCATGTTAATGAAATGGCTTAAAATCTCAGTTATAATGTGATTTGATTTTCAATTAATGAGTTTTATCTAAGCATTAGGGAGTAAAGGAATGGATCAATGGCTCTGTGTTTGACTAAGATCTGGTAAAGAACATAAAAGGAGTTGTACCCCTATTTTAGTCTTTAACTATAGCTTTACTTTAGATAGACTGTATTGTATCATATTATGAAACACTTATTGCAGCTGTTTGAAATGTAGTTCATCTTCACATAAGTAAGAGAACACCTGTAATATTAATGAACAACTTTTAAGCTGAAATGGATCAGTTACCTCACTTTTCCATAGAAGCTTTCAGATAAAAATCATGCATTTGAATTTGCACAGGTCAAAATTCAGGGACAATCAGAATGGTACTTCAGCTGAATTCCAAGTGTCCCAGCATCACCTGGAGCTTAAGCATGGCTTCACAAGTGGCCAAATGACCAGCCAGAGAAAAGTCCAGGCAGAGAAAAGTCCAGCAGGCAGTTCCTTGATAATTTGCATTTTAGCACTCATACAGAGGAAGTGCTGTAATTCCTGTCAATTACACTTGTTTTCCTCCTTCCCTTGAAATGAATACTCCCTACTCCAGTACGGCACCAGGTGGACTAGACAACCTTGTGCATGTCTGTGTGAATTCATCATTCTGTCTTTTTTGACTATAAATGGAGACACTGATTCCAGTCATTATTGCACCCAAAAGTGAACCAAGTTTGCTATCACATTTTATTTGCATTCTACAGTGGGTATCTATGAAGATAAGATATGATGGTCTCATTTTATTTTATGAAGAAGGAGATTCAGAAATCATGAGTAGGTTGTGTAAATAACATCACCAGCAGGTAGCATTTGCTAATGTAGGGTTAAAAAGAATGGATCTGAAAATGCTAACAACTCTTTTACTGAAATATTTCATTCAATTTCATATTGCAGATGCAGAGAGTAGGAATATGATCCTGTGAAAAATGAAGAGAAACTCTAGACAGAACCATCAGGGTTTTCAGATCAAATGCAATGGCAAAATCTTCTATCTTTTCTGTAAAAAAGAATTTAAAATAAGTGCATCAATAAATTCTTCAAACATATTAATATTTATATTTATGCAGTCAATTGTATGGATTTAATCATAAGGAGGTTACAAAAATCAAGCATATTACTCCCACTAATTTTTAAAATATACTCTCCCATGTCACCTGTGTATGACTATTGAGTGAATGGAGATGAAATACAATTTGAAAAGAAATTACTTATTTTAATAATTAATAATGCTACTAAATCAATTTAGCAAAACAGTTGAGATTACTTTTGCAAGTCTCATACATTTTAACACATTTTATAATAATTTCTGGGAAGAAATAGTACAAGATAAGAAATTTAATATGGCAAGAGTCATATGTCATAGTCCATGAACAAGCCACTTAGTAGTGTCAGGATAGTTGATTCATGACATATATGAAATTTGAACATTCCAGTCAAAAATACAGATATAGAGAAACACTTCTGATGGTGCCTTAAAGCTCAATTAAAGGTGTTAAACTGAACTGTAAACCAGTTTCAGCCTAATTTGTGATGACCAGACTTGGATGTCTCAGAGATCACAGTGCTTCCCTGAACATGCAGGAAATGTGTATGAAACCACAGCATACCAACTGTTGATATGAATTGATTTTTAGTGGTAAGTAATGCAATGATTCATAAAGTATATTTTTCTTTTCACAAGCATAATCTCTTAATAAGCTTATGTGTGTTACCCATATGAGTTTACCATACTATTTTATCATTACTTTAATTACATATCATTTAAACCCATTAAAATTTTTTATTTTTTCTAGACCTTAATCCTGGAACTTCAATAATTACCATTAAAGACAATGATAATTCCTTAAATTTTCACTTCATGTATATACAAGTATCTTGTAGACATCTTCTTTTCCTTGTTAAATAATGCTAAGGTAAATTCTACAGAGCTGCACATTAATGAAGTTGCCAAAGGTATAACTCGTGACTGAAATGGAAAAATTCTTTCTGTCAAAACTTCCAGTTCAATTTTGTTATGTCACCTTTATTTAAATAGTTGTATACATAAAATTCAGGTTCAGGACAACCAGTATATTTCTTGCTTTTGTTTGCTGCTTAGGTAAAAATTGTGCCTTTTATTTTCCTCTTAGTGTTGGAGTTACTTCTTCAAATCTAACAGAGAGTAGATTTTTATTAGATATTAGGAAGAAATTCCTTTCTGTGAGGTGAGACACTGGGACAGGCTGCCCAGAGAAGTTGTGGATGCTCCATTCCCTGGAAGTATCCAACACCAGTTTGACAGGGCTCTGAGCAAGCTGGGATAGTGGAAGGTGTCCCTGTCCATGGCAGGGGGTTGGAACTGGATGATCTTTCAGGCCCCTTCCAACACAAACCATTCTAGGATTCTGTGATTCCATGATAATTTTTCATAAAACATAATAGAAAACCATATTTGAGAGAATTTCAAATGGACATTTAGTCTATTCCCTTGCTACAGAGCACTATGAACAGCACTTAGACCATTCTCATGGAGGTGTTTTACTAACTCAGTGATGGAAACTGGACAGTTTCCTAGGCAACCTAAAGGAGTAATTCAGCACCTTTACAATGCTCCTCTAATGTCCCTCCCTAATGGCTAACTTCATTCCATTTTGAATACAGGTATGACTCCAAAGAGTATGGAGACAATCCCAGTACCTTCTTCCTTGCAGAAACTGTTTGAACCCATGTGGGTTTATGGGATCTGCTCTCTTAGTGAAAGACTCCGTTTCTCTACGCCCCAGGGTAAAACACTATAAAAGGTTAATTTCCACACCCAGGGTAAAACACTACAAAAGGTTAATTTCTACACCTCAGGGTGAAACACTATAAAAGGTTAATTTCCCAAAGTAATATTGCTGTAAATAACAGTTTTAACATACTCGAAAAGCATTCTTCACTCTCTCATTGCTCCTAAGATAAGGAATATTAAAAAAAAAACTCTTGCATATCTGTCCTTTAATGTCTCTAGAGTTAGAAATCACATAGATTTATTTTTAATCATAGGTAGAATCCAAAAATTTTTAATGATGAAATCATGTTTACTCCAAAGAGAAACAGCTGAAATAACCCTAAAATTGCCCATGTGAGGAGTCCCTCAAGGAAAGGACCATATTACTGACTTGCCAGTACAGAAGAATTCTCATAGCGTACACCTGTGTTGTGCCTAGCCAGTGGAATAACTGCTGACCTTAAATAGCATTTGATTTCTTCATTTTCACAAGCAAAGTAGCTACATAGGCAGGTGCAAACTCATTTAAAACAATTTGTATCAGGTGGAACTTCTTTGGGTTTTTTTTTGAGAAGCTAATTATCATCACTTGCCCTAGGGAGGGAAAAAAAAAAAGTGAAATAATTCACTCAAGCTTCCTGCTCAAAAGTCACCCAGAAGTCTCTTAAATTGTGTTTATCCCACAGTAAACAAAAATTTGGGAAGACTATGCCTAAGCAAAAATTCTTCTTGCTCACTTCTTGACATTTCATCAAAAACGTAGAAAGAAGACTCCTCCTAGAGTGTAAATAGCTGAGGGAAAGTCAGAGCATCCTCTATTTACATCTGCACCTGCAAAAGAAAACAAAAATGTCTGAAGCCCCACCTTTTAAGAGCCTTGTGAAACAATCTGGGAACTGAGCCAAATTCTGCTCTCTCACTATATAAGACTTGGGAACAGACAGGTCTTTCCTCAGAGGCAGGTAGTTCGGTAGTTCCTGCCGGGCTTCCAGAAGATGGGTAAAGGTGGTGGGACACGAATACCACTATGGATATCAATACTAGCCCTGGTCTTCATACACATCAAAGGTAGGAAGATTCACTTGCTTGGCAGTTTTACTTTTTTAAAGAATTTATAACTTGGTTTGGAGTTTGAAGCTTTTTTTTTTTTTCCCCTTGGTTTTGTGAAGTTAATGAACCTGTTACCTTCATGCAAGATTTTATTTTCTGCTTAAAAAGTTTTCTTTCCTAAGGAAAGAAAATTAACTCTTTTGAAATTGTTGTCCTTTTTTTTTCTGGTTGAAATCTGGAACAGCTCCACTGCATTGAGTGGAACTCCCTCAGAATTTGCATTTCTACAAAAATTCTGAAGGTGCAGAAGTACCTCTAGAAAAGAACAAATCAATTGAAGAGTATGTCTGTGTGAATTATTAAAGACTGTTTATCAGCTGATGATAGGGTATTGAAAAAAGGGAGGATTTTGCTTGAAAACTATCAGGCAATAGATTTTAAAAATTCATTTACTCTTGCTTATGAGGTTGCATAAAAGCTTAGCACACAGGGTTGGTTTGCAATGGGTTGAAAACAAATGGAACTGCTATAAATATTCTGCAGGCACTTAATAGTCACAGATGGATGGAAATCTTTTTTTATTTTTCTTTTTTCATCTGATAGCTTCCTTTTAAGTTTAAGGTAACAACAAGGTTAGCTTTAAATGCATTTTGATCTCAAGTGCAGATCTTATTATATGACTTCATATTTTTCCTATTCCTAGGTAGTTCCATAGTAACTTATGTGGTAGTGTCAAAGAACAGCCCATGACAGGACTGTAGCATTAGCACAGGATGCAATGGCAGCAGGGATCTGCAGTGCTGAGACAGAGCAGAGCCACACTCTGTGTGGAGGGAGAAGAAAAAAGCTCTCTGAGGCTGGGCACTGAAGGAGCCCCAAAGCACTGAATGGCTCCTACCCTCAAAGTGGACACTTGTCCCCTGACCCCAGGAGGGGACTTGCAGAGCTCCCTACAGCTCTGCTTCCAGCCTTAGCCCCTCTAGTGGTCCTAGCCACAGACTGCCCTTATGAGCTGCAGCAGGGGGTGAACCTGCCCTTGCAGTTTTCTCTGGCCAGAATAGCCTTCACCTCACCCTGCCCTCTGAGCTCTCACTGAACAGTGCCTTGAAAGCCCCTCTGGCCCCTGCAGATAACGTATGTGTTCCTATTCTGATGCTGCAGTGGAATGGAATGAAAAATGGTTTATTTGCTTTGGGGCAAAATCAACAGGCACAAATGTATCTATTGGAAAGGCCGATTTCCTTCTTTGTGGTGTGGCTTTTGCATTTATTTTCCTTCTGTGGCTTGTTACAAAGAGTGCTTGAAACTCTAAAATACAGAGTAACTTCGACTTTGACAAAGATCAGTCCTCTAACCCTAAAATGAATTCTTCCTGTACAAAAGGAATTTTTTTTAAAGCCATCTAGCTAGAAAAAAAGGTTTTACTGATGCTTAAAGCACAGAGTGATCATAAAACCGAAGAAATTTAGGTCCTTTATCTGAAAAGCTTATACGGGAATCCAGAGATATACTGTGACAGAAGGACCTGCTCAAATCACCACAGGCATGTTTTTGATGGCTTCCCTGCACTAATTTATTACCCAAAAAATTAAAAAACAGAAAGGAAAAGGCTGAAGGAGTGGTGTTTGGCCATCATGGTTCCATGTAGCATGGGTCCTGATGCATTTCTGACTTCCTGTACATAAACATATCCTTGATTTTTGAGCATTGCATATTTAAACAGATATAACTGAGACATTATGAGGCATCTCAAGAAAATTGACATTGACATTTCCTTTACTACTCTTCTTGATGCAGTTCAAGCCCAGGGTGATGAACAACCAACAAAGTCGGAGTATGTTTCTCCATCTCTCCTGCAGCGACAAAACTGTAGGTATTTTTATGCTGATCCCTTTCTAAGGTTTTGTTCTAAATAAAGGTGGTAAATAGTAAGATTACTAGGATATTTTTATTCCTAGCTCAAATATACCACACACATTAAAAGAGAAGCCTTCTGTACAATATATCCAGGTCTCAGCCAGTCTCTGACTGCTCTAAGCTTAAGAACTTCCTCTGAGATCTGGCCCAGTGGATCTGCTCTACTGATATGATACTGTTATCTAATCTTTAGCTTCACCAAAGGTACACAGCTTGTATCTAAAAGTGTATTTTCAGAAGAGGTGTGTGTTTACATACATATCACCAAGGTACTTGATAGTAGGTAATAAAAGGCACATTTTTTTACACTGTGTCAAGATGACTGCATCACTCACAGTAGAATGAGAAAACTGTAACGACCTTAAACAGTGGAATAATTAAGTACTACAAGATCACACATAACAGCACAAAATAAGGGTGGAAGGATCCAAAGCTGACTGGTGTATTAGTGATGACAGGCTGAAATAATTGATCATTAAGTCTGCCCAGCTAAATATGTGCCATAGATTATTTTTAAATAGCTGTTGTAATCACTATTGCAATACAGTGGTCTGAGGATCCTATTGCTGCTTTTGAGTTCAGAGTATCAGGGCCAGCATCAGATAGGACTCTTGAACAAATGATGGAATAAAGTACTAGAGTCTGTGCAATTTAGCTGTTAGTGAAATTTATAGAAAAACAGAACACAAAGCATTGTGTAAAAACCACCAGTAAAACCTTGTGAAAACATTCCCCTAGTAATAGGAAATGTTAGTCACTAAAAAGACTAAGCAATCTCTACCCATGTTGTAGGACTTCAAAAAAGATTAAACCTGGTCACTTTTTCTCCCTTCTATTTTCTACCAGCTCTCAAATCCCAAGGAGTGACAATTATTCCAGCTTTTCCAAACACACTGAAAGTAAAGGGTAAGTTAAGCAAATATCATGGCTTAAATATCTGTGCCCTTATTAATGACAAAGAGCATGGAGTGACTGAAAAAAATAAATTGTGTAAGGTCCTTTAGCATCATAAAAAATTAGCAGATAATTAATTCATCAGGTAATGTGGATAATCTAACTGTGAATACAATGCTTTGCCTCATTGTTTTATGATGCAGCTGTAAAAAGAAATTTTATATATTTATACATGCATACATACTGTACATGTTTTTCCCCATATATTTCCAGTAAAGAGAGGAAAATGCTAGTGTGCTGAAAACTGTCAAGACACCTTAACTTGGGAATAGGGTACAATTTAAGCAGGCTGAGTGTAAATGTGGAAACAAACTGAGAAGATAATCAGGGGTATTGGGGAGTATGCTCACAAGGAAAGGAAGACTGAATGGGCAGGGGGAGGAGCAGGGAGGTTGAACCCCTTCAAGGTGAAGTGTAATTTTGACACAAGAACAACCAGGCATACATAGGATGGGAATATGTTTTGGAAGATGTTAACAAAAATCTTCCAGCCATTCAGAGGTTGTGGGTATGAGTGGCCTTCTCAAGTAGGAGTATCAGCTAGTTTTAAACTAGCTTTAAAATGGTTTTATGGTGAAACTTTAGGACTCCATACATTTAGGAAAGGATTTATAGGATAGGGAAGTCATCAGAACTAGAGCACTGGATCTAGTGACCCGGGGGGTCTCTTTTGATCCTAGGCCCTATATCCCTATGAAAGCTGACTAAGCACAATAATAAAAAAATAATGACAAACAAATAGCTTAACAAAACAGAAAAAAGAAGAGGAGGTTTTTGGACAGAGGCTGGTGAAAGCAGTAGGAGGGATAACGCATCTACAGGGAGGGTACTACAAAAATTACTGAAAATTCTTACTGCTTATTTTGAATCCACAGCTGGCAACCCCTCTCACAATGGCCGTGTGTGCAGCACATGGGGGAATTTCCACTTCAAGACCTTCGATGGGGACATCTTTTACTTCCCTGGGGTCTGCAATTACATCTTTGCCTCCAACTGCAAGTCTTCCTATGAGGACTTCAACATCCAGATCAGGCGTGCAATGGTGGAAAATGCTACTGTGATCACTCATGTCATCATGAAGCTGGAAGGAGTAGTGATCGAACTGACCCCCAGCTCTGTCCTGCTCGATGACAAATTGTATGTTCCTACCTTGTTCCCAGTGGGCTCTTTGATCATCTGATCTCACATTGCTCCCAGGCAGTGGGAGGGCTCAGGTCCCTCTTGAAGTAGTAACAAAAAGAAAAAGGAGTGCTTGAAAGCAAGATAATTGCCACTTCTGCAGATTATTCGTGTGGCTGTTTTGTTCAGATGAGCTATATCCAATATGCTGTCCCACTGCTTTAATAGTGTATTAATGTAATTAAGTCTATAAGCTGCATTCTTTACACCCTTGAAGTTAGTACTTTCCATTAATTTTACGACAGCAGAATCCCCAAGAGTAATTTTTGACAGCTTTTGTCATTGCACTGAACAGTGTGTGGTAAAGCAGTGACTGCTCTTTAGCTTGTACCTGAATTTAAAATTATCTGTGGCACTGACTTTGGCATAGGGTGTGAAACCTATCCAAAAGGCCAGGTAAATATTTGGGCAGCTATCCCACAGTGAGTTGTCTGTTATGGCAGCTATGTACAGTGAGCTAGTCTGAAGGTTATCTCGGTTACAGCTTCCTGAATGGCACTCATGTCACAGAAACCTGGAGTCTATCCCTTTATTATCAAATGCTTCAAGAAGTAAATAGCAACATCCTGAAGCACACTGGCTGCAAAACAGCCTCCCAGCACTTTTTTGAACAATACAACCACAGATACATGCTCACATTTTACTCAGAAAAACATTCTTGACAGAGAAAGCCAAAAGGAATAATGGGGAAAGCAAGGCCAATCTATTTGCATGATGAGAGGCAATTGCATAGGAAATGGACAAAATATTACAAACCTGTGTTGCCTGTAGTAGTTATTGGTCGAATTTCTTCATAGATACATGGTGAAAACTTTCAAAGAGAATGAGAAAGGATATAATTGTGGGCCTTCAATGAATATTCTGTCCCTACCCCTGCTGACTTATGATGATCTTTCCCCAGGGTCCAGATGCCCTACAGCCATATGGGAGTCTTGATAGAGAAAAGTAACAACTATTTGAAAATTTCTGCCAAGCTGGGACTGACCTTCCTTTGGAATGGACAGGATGCCCTCCTGGTAAGAGAACATCCAAAACACAGCAGAAAGTCTGTATTTTGAAAGTAGTTTGTTTACACCTTTGCAGTATTACTGCCAGGCAGGTATTAATTACTTTTGGATTTGTGTCTATTTTTTCTGTATTGTTCTGTCTCCCAGTCATCTCTCAATTTCACTTTTTTCCCCACTGAGCTCAGCTCAGAATCAATAGATGCTGAATTATAATGTTCCTATTTCACCAAGAAGTACTCCTCAGACTCCAGACCTGGCAAATATTGATGTTCACAACCCAGGACTAGGATAGAAGTGAGCTTTTCTTGGTCATCACTGACCATTCCAATGGCCTACCTTGCTATCACACAGCACAGTCTCCACAACAACCATATCTCAAATTTTGAGTACATGAGCAATACTGGTATAGGCTGTGCTCCTAACCATCAAGACTGCCTTTTCTATAAACCTCCTTCCTTCTTTTTTTTTAAGGTGGAACTGGATAAGAAATATGCCAATCAAACTTGTGGACTTTGTGGGGACTTCAATGGAATTCCAATCAGCAATGAATTTATTTCAGGGAGTAAGTAATAAAAAGCATTATTAAGTACTGATGTGGGGTTTTTTTTCTTCTTACAATATACCTTTTGCACAGGTTATGGGTTGTATTAACTGGAAAACTGGAGATACTTCTTCATGTATTCCTGTGATGTCAGTCAAGACTTTGAGATGTATTAGACGGCTTCCATCACTGTTAGATATTTTAAGACCTGCCACATAAAAATTTCTGCTTGTTTTCAGTAGCTAAGATCCAGTTCTTTATATATGCTGTTCATCTTTTCTCTTTCATATTATATTGATATTATTTGGTAATCACTGTTCATGTTGTAGCAGGTAGTGTCACAAACAAAAACTCCATGCAAAATTCAGTAAGCATTATTCTAATATTGAATAACTGAGAAGTTGGGACTTTGAACTCTTTTTTACAGAGACGAAACTGACCCCCATACAGTTTGGTAATAGGCAGAAGATGGATGGACCTACAGAGCAGTGTGATGATCCTATTCCTCCTACTTCTCTGATGAACTGCTCAAGAGAATTTGTAAGAATCTCTCTCAAAATTTGTTTTCTCAGTGTGAATATGTTCTCTGTCTCTGGAGAACTTTTTAGAAGTGGAAAAAATAGAGCATGAATATGACTCAGCTGTAGATCTCAAAAGAAAAATACTCTAAATTTCATGTTGTATTCTTTGCTAAAGTGAATGCCAAAAATTTGCATTCCACTTCTACAAGAAGGCTGTGTATTTTCCTGAAAGAGAAAATTAATGAGAATGTCTTAATATAAGGAAATTGTATAATGCTTGGGAAGTGACCTGGGGTGATGTTAACCAATGATATGGAAGTTACTAGAGTTAGTCAAAGGAATTCTGTGTGGTTTTGCCCTATTGTTATATTTTTTCCCCTAAATATCAGCTTATGGCTACTGTTGGATGGGTTTCTGGACCAGATCAATCTTTGGTTTGTTCTGCTCCATGCCTTAAATAATTAGTTTCATATTTTCTTAAAACTTTGTTTACCTTCTCTTTTCCTTCCTAGGCTTCTATCTGTGAGACAGTATTAACCAGCAAAGCATTTACGAGTTGCAACGTGCTTGTGAACGTCCAGGACTACATTGACACTTGCATACAAGACCTGTGCCACTGTGACAGCTCCATGGCTGACTTCTGCATGTGCAACACCTTTGCTGAGTACTCCCGGCAGTGTGCTCATGCAGGTGGACAGCCCCTGAACTGGAGAACCTCAGACCTGTGCCGTGAGTACCTCGGGAAGGGACCTCCACCTGTGCTTGCTACACACATCTAGCAAACTTCAAATATGTGGGGTTTTTTCCTGAAGGCAGGAATTAAAAAGTGCACACAATTATCGTGAAATCGGTTAACCTGGTCATACACAAGACTTTGGGAATATGGAAGTTTAGGGGATTTTCAATATAAATCAGAAAATCTAAGATGTTTCAGCCTCTGCTTGGATCAGGATACCCTATCATATATTGATACAAAACAACCTAAATTGCAAATACTGTTTTCTCAAGCTTTTAAATGAAAAGTCAGCTTTATAATACTCTTTCTATTTGTAGCCAAATCATGTCCATTCAACATGCAGTACCACGAGTGTGGCTCTCCCTGCTCTGACACGTGCAGCAACCCAGAACGATCTGCACTGTGTGAAGATCACTGTACAGATGGCTGCGTCTGTCCTCCAGGCAAGCTCATTTCCTGCCCTTTTCTCACAGCCAAAACCCCCTAGAATGCCCACCTGTACACATTTAGCAACTTTCATACTCTGGATCATTCCCATCACATCATCAGTGTTATTATCATTGAAGTAATAGTTACATTTCTCCTCTGCATGCACTGTTTCTATTCAAATTACTAAATATGCTCTTTTAAACAGGAAGTGTGCTTTCTATGTATTGTATATATATATAATTACTGAACTAAGATAATTTGCTCCTGACAACAACAGAGTCTTCTACTTTTTCAGCATTCAAATTCAGTTTACAGAAAGTATAAAGTGTTTAAGCAGATTTTGCATGCAATCATAACTCCTGCAAATGCAAAGCTGCATCTGGTTCCACAAATGACCAAATCCTTCTTGCCAAGTGTTGCATGTGTGTCTAAACAACAAGGAGCTGACAGAGCACTAGGCAGTGTGTTAGGTCTGATGCTTCAGAGATTTATACATAAGAGCTGCTTATCAGCACAAGATAGATGTGTTCTCTTTGTGCATACTTCTGAGTCGAAATTTTTGTTGCTCTTGTGACTATGCATCACAGGAGCTTCACCCCTTGCAGCTGTTCTGCCCACCCCCATGATTTTCTCACAGAATTCACCATCACTTGTTTGTGTGCTAGCACTGACTTCTCTAAGGCGATCTTCTGTCTCTGGGCATAGAAATATTTACTGTATGGATATGTCCCTGGGCAGTCTTACAAATAGTTCATCTATTCCAGCACATTATTTAATAGTTTTAATCCTAATTCCATTCTAATGAAGTCCATAACAGAAAGGTATTTCCCTAGAAGTCCCTTTTGATGCTAAAATTTTTAGATAGACTTCAATGGAATATAGCCCTTCAATTTCTACATAGCTTGCATATCTAAATATCCTATTATTTTACAGTACAGAAGAAGTGGGACATAGGCATCTGCTAGCTCTGTGTTCAGAGGCAGGTTCTGAGTGCAGAGTAAGTAATAGACCCTTTCTTTTCCCAGGAATGGTGTTTGATGACGTTAATGGTGCTGGCTGCATTCCCCGCAGAGAATGCCATTGTACCTATGAAGGTCAAACTTACGCTCCTGGTGCCTCCTTCTCATCTAAATGCAGATCATGGTAACGTATTTTCTCACTTTTTGGTGTTTTGGGTTGAGGTTTTTTTGTGCATTAGCTGAATATTTACTGATTTCCCCTTAAGAAACAAATGAGCACTTACCAATTGAAGTTCCATAATTGCACTGATTTAGAGTTTACTTTCATGTCCGTTTTCCCTTCACACTTGGAGCAAAAAGTAGAGTTTTTGAACAGGTGCTTCAATTTCAAGAAATACCAATGAAGGAAGATAGCCAAAGTCAAACACCAGAGATGTTTAAAATGTCTATTAGTGATACACCTTTGCAGCATTACAGTGTAATGCTAAGATGCTCATGTAAATGCTATAGAGGACATGACATCTGAGGGCATGTTGCATTTAGGGTGGGAGATAACATCTGAGAGGCATGTTTGAAAAATGCATAATATATATTTTTAATATCACTATAATGACTGAAGTATTACTGTCTGAGTGTATGCAACTGTACCTATTTATTTGTTTTCCAAGAAATACTTAACATATTTGATATGGGTTACAAGTTCACCAGGACTGAATTCGGTACCATAACTGGAAATGAACAACAATATATATAGAAAATTATCACCTTAATATAAATGTGCCTGCCATGTTTGTCTGAGATTTCAAAGCAATACTGGTTTCTTTGGCAGTATGATCAGTGTTTCAAGAGGAAAATTAAGGCATCATCTACTCTTATTTCTTTCTATTTCATTTACACTTGCATTACCTACCCAATGTTACTGAATGCCTCCTTTATTTCAGTACCTGTGTTGGAGGTGAATGGTCTTGTGTCACTCAGTCGTGCCCTGGGACTTGCAGTATTGAAGGAGGTTCCCACATTTCAACATTTGATGAGAAATACTATTCCTTCTTTGGAGACTGTAGTTATGTCCTAACCAAGGTAAAAAATGAGTCACAGTCCTTGTTAAAGAATTTTTTTTTATTATATGTAATGTTGTTTGATGAAAACTATTGAAAATCACATCAGTTTTCTGAATCTGAGAGTTAACAGTGTTAGAGGGGTAACATCCCTAAATGGATTTCAGGGGCTTTTCTGTTAGGGTTATATGAAATAATATTGTAGTATTTTTGTGTTCTTTTATAATTGTTTAGGATTTGCACTGAGTTTTTATGTTAGATTCCATAATCCTAGGTTTATTAATTGTTTATTTTTACTGAATGGCTAAAGGAAACTATTTTCATAAGCACTTCCTATTAAATAAAATCTGATCTTGACATGATCAATCTGAATGTTACCAAGCAAAAGAATAATAAAATCTTAGAAATGAGCTTCAATGAGATGATTTAGAAATAATTAGCCTAAATCAATGAAACTTTAGGATAAGATTTACAAGCATTTCCTTGATGCACAATGGCAGCATAGGTCAGACTTGCACAATAAATTCCTTCTTTTGGCACCAATATGTAAAATTAGATTCCTCTGGAGGCAAAGGAAAACCCCCTGACTTTGTACACAAAAGTTCAAAAAGCCCCAGAATTTAATACTGAATTTCTAGATGGCTATAATTCTGCATCATGTCTTCAATATGCCAAAAAAGTGATGACACGTTCAGAATCACAGCCTTCTCTGAGTCTTTCCCTGTTGTGTTTTGGCCATTAGGCACACTTTGAAGATGGCTTACTGAACACAGTCCAATGAAAATCAGAACTGAGTCAAAATCTGAACCTTTATGCAGTGACTTCCTGAATAATAATTTTAGTTTCATTTTTTCCTATGGGAGGATATTTAAATCCATATTTCCTACCTGTTAAAAGAATGTATCACCAGAGTCTCGGATAATCTATTCAGTGCAGAAGACATTGGAAATAATCTTTCCTCTCCCTGGTAAACTTCATAACAAGTGGGCAAGAAAGGCACAACTCCTTCTGCTCAAGCATATTAAATAGGTATAACCTACACATTAGGAACTAGTCTTACTAATGCATGAGGAAGTTTTCATGTTCAGATTAATATGTCTGGCTAACCCCTGAATGCCAGAAGCAATGTACAGCTTCCAGTGTGCAGACTGCATGAATGCCAACTTACTTGGTGGCTCCAGACATATGTTAGACCATACGAGCAAGAAGAAAGGAAATAAACAATATATTACTAAGAATTCCATTTGCTTGTGAATCTTTTTGAGATAACAATATTTCAGTATAGCAAGTCCTTTTACCAGTATCTCTTGTTTTCTTCTTCAAGCTCTGTGACAGCAATGAGTTCACGGTGTTGGGGGATATCCACAAGTGTGGCCTGACTGACACTGAGACTTGCCTCAAGGGTGTGGCCATCAGCCTAAACGGAGGACAAACGGTGAGCAGCAAATGCACACACCTGACAGTCTGCAGGGGTGTTCTCTAAGATTAACAGACAAGGCAAAGGACACATAACAGCACAGACAGGAAATTTGCACTGCCTTTTTGTTTTATCTCATTCAAACATTATTAAAAGAAAAATTAAGAAGTAAGCACATAGGAAGAGAGGATCTTAGTAGCTTTCTGTTATTTAGATAATTTCTTGTTTTTGCTTTCTTGGACAGCCAGTGGAACACAGTAATAAAGATTATAGAAATAGTACAGGAATCTGAACATCATCATAATCTACCTCAATTTCCCCCCTGCCCCCCCGCTTTATCCTGAATAGATTTGGATAGAAAACTTTTGGAAAGTATTTAACTTATCTGCTTGAAAATAATTATCTTTTCTTGTGGACAGAACATTGTGATCCAGCCTTCTGGGAGTGTATTTGTGAATATGATCTACACACAGCTACCATTCTCAGCAGGTAAGTTCCTTTGAAAAACTTTCATTTCTCATTTTTACTTTAAAATGTTATTACATGAGCTAAACTAAGGCAAATTCTACCTCTGGTTACACTGCAGCTAACCCAGAGCACTGCTATAGAGCACTGTCTTCCATTTTATGTAATAGGATTTGCCTATTCAACACGAATAATTTTAGCAAAATCATGGT
Source organism: Toxostoma redivivum (assembly GCA_013397375.1). Taxonomy (NCBI): domain Eukaryota; kingdom Metazoa; phylum Chordata; class Aves; order Passeriformes; family Mimidae; genus Toxostoma; species Toxostoma redivivum. The sequence goes on along the minus strand of VXBI01003002.1, from coordinate 12,170 downwards.
ATAAATTTAGCAGTTTCTAATTAGTTCAAGCAAACAGTGTTATTGCACACTTTCAGATCCAAACATTGTCATAAGAGACAAAAGAAAAATTCTGACACGCAACTGGACTCCAATTTCTCAAGTCATTTAGTTCTCTGTGTGCCCCCTGTCCTTGTTCCCAAACCACATCCATCACTGAAGTTTCTCACATGCCATGTTCTTAAACACTACTGCACATGAACACAAAGCACACCATGAAAGGACAGAATAGGTCCAGGCTGGAGTCTTCAATTAAATAGTGCTATAGCATTTTCATCAAACAAAAGCAGCCTTTTAAATAATAACAGAAGTGTGTGTTCTTCCCTCATTTTAAATCACCTGACAGAAAGTGGAGGTTTTGTACACATTTGTTGCCTAGGTGTTTAGGTTAGACTGTTTTGGTGCTGGATTTGAAGCCCTGTGAGGATCATTTTCCCCCAGTTCTTCAGAAATTAGAATCATATCAAACACAGTTGTAGAATTCCTCTACTATATTGTTCCTATAATGAATAATGAATTCAACTGCTCATCTTGAATGAAATTATAACTATTTTGTTCTTATATCCCTAGCGAATGTCACCATCTTCAGGCCTTCATCTTTCTTCATAGTACTGCAAACACATTTTGGTCTTCAGCTACAGGTTCAACTTGTGCCTTCAATGCAAGTTTTTATAGATTTAGACCCATCACACAAAGGGCAGACCTGTGGTGAGTGAGCTTGTCCTAACAACTGCCTTTACTAGAGCCTGTGGTCCTGTAGGAGACTTGCACAGACCATCTGCTTCCCTCTAGGTCTCTGTGGAAACTTCAATGATGTACAGACAGATGATTTCAAAACCACCAGTGGTGTGATAGAGGGCACTTCAGCTGCCTTTGGCAATACTTGGAAAACTCGGGCTGATTGTCCTGATGCCAAAAATACCTTTGAGGATCCCTGCACAGTGAGCATACAAAATGGTAAGCTCAACAACCTCTCCTATTCTCCTTTAAGATGCAAAGAAGGAATAAGTTGATCAACAACCAAGCATTTAGCCAAAATAACAGAACTACTTGCACATGCACACAATTTCCCTCAGTTGACATAGAAGTCTTCAGTTAATAAATAATAACTAGCAGAAGATTTTGGATCTTCAGATATATTTCTTTGGCTCAAGACAGCAAGTCAACTTACTTAAGGGAGACTGGAACCATACAGCTTATTAGGGATTCATCTTTGGGAAGGACTCATTGTCACATATGAAAAAAAGCTGTGCCTAGCCCCTCTGAAGGTTGTGGCCCTTTGTCTCTTAAACTAAGAACCGCACTTACAGTTCAGAGATTGAAAGCATTCAAGCCCCCTTTCAGCCAAAAAATATATAATTCTTGAGTATTTACAGGCCCCTCTTCTGTCTTCTGAGATGTACCAGCATAGTTTTAATTTACAGTGTGAACCTTCCTTTTTAAAATTCAGCTAAGGGTATCTTTAGTTTATTCCATGACAATTTGCATGAATTAGAGAACATTCAGTTTATGAGAATTCATATTTCTGCCTACAAGTGAAAGACCATGTGCCTCAGCAAATGCAGAGCTTACTTATGTTGTAACATTAAGCTTCTGCAATTTCCCTGGAGAAGGTATAGTTACACTAAGACAAAAGTTTTGCAAATGAAGTGCCATAGAAATCCTTACCATGTTGTCAATTCACAGACCAGTATGCTCAGCACTGGTGTGGACTGCTCTCTGATACCACGGGACCTTTTGCTGAATGTCACTCAACAGTGAATCCAGAAGTTTACCAGAAGGTATTTGGCTCTAACTCTATCCAATATGAGAGAAAGCAACTTGTTTGATACTTACACCTGAGAGAATAACTTGCCACTTGTGAGGAGATGCATTCATGGTAGTTCTTTACAAATCAAGGGTTCATTCTTATCTACACAATATGAAATTTGCTTCTTTGTGAAGCTATTTTTCTTTCCATTCCTTGGAGGATAAACTTACAGGTGTATTCCTCCTGCAGCTGTTTTTAGATGCAAACTTAAAAACTAAGTTAGGGGTTTGGATTCCCTGTCAAAGGATACAACTTGTCCCTTCTGAGAGCTATAATGAAAGCTTTAGCCAGAATCTTAATCTGGCACTTTAATTCCTCTGAACTGCTTTGCATATATGCAAGGACAAGGCAAACAATGTGGTGTGTTCACATCTTGTCTAATTCTCATTGCTGCAAAAAAAGCAGCAATGAGAATGTGAACAAAAATGTTCTAAGAATTCAAGGTGATGAAATCCTATAAGAGAGTCTCTGGGTACTTTAGAAAACCATCCTATTATTGGAAATTTGTAAGATGATGTTCAATAAACATCATCTGGAGTTAACAATATTGTATTATCCCTGCCCAGCATAGAAACACATAGAATAACTTCTTGTATTCTTTATTCCTCTGCTGCAGAGAGTGAAGGCTCTTAAGCATAAGCTCCAAAAGCTGGGTGGTATCAAATAATGTCCATTTATTCTAAATATCTATGGCACAGTGGCAAAAAATTTGAAGCAGTTGGAAAACTGGGAAAAAAAACCCAAACCAAAAATAGTGGACCTCTAACTACTCTTTTTTTTACATAAATAATCTCTTTTGAAAGAGCTCAATGAAAATCAGGCATATATTTACTTATACCTGCAGATTACACTCACTTTAACCTCTAATGAACATAACACTCTTTATAAAACTGCAGACTGCCATAGCTTTGACATGACACTCTAATGATCACATGTCATCCTCTGTTCCTAGATCTGTATGTTTGACACCTGTAACTGTGAGAAGAGTGAGGACTGCATGTGTGCTGCCCTTTCCAGCTATGTCAGAGCCTGTGCTGCTAAAGGAGTTCTCCTCACTGGATGGAGGAGCAAAGCCTGCAGTAAGTTCTGCATCTCTTTGCCTTTTGAAAATGATCACCCAGAACACCCCACAGAGCAGCTCTCAGGGATTCCACAGTAAATTGTGTTAAACTGGGGTTTAAGTATAGCATTGCCTTTCAAGAAGCTGGGGAGGAAAGGAATGCCATAAAGGACAAACAGGAAGAAATATTGAAGAGCTGCTTTGTTAGATTACTTGCCGAGAAGCATCAGAAAAAACCTGAAGAGCAATACCTTTGCAATAGGAATAAAATAAGTAGGAGGTTTCTCAACTTACTTTGACAAAAAGTATAAAAATAGCATGGAGGAAGAAACATACTGTCTTAATATAATTGAACTTTGTTCTTTTTTTAACTTGGGCAAAACATTTGGCACGTTTAGAAGGGAAAATTTTTCTCTAGTATTACAAAAAATTGCACTACTGGGGATATCAGTAAAGCATGTGTACATACAATGCCACGTTTATCACATATACTTTATCTCAAATACTTTATGCCTATATTGATTCTTGAATGACCAACAAATGTTACTCACCTTCTTACTCTTAAGCAAAATACACCACCTTGTGTCCGAAGTCCTTGAAGTACACCTACAATGTCAATTCCTGCCAACCCACCTGCCGCTCTCTGAGTGAGCCTGATGTCACATGCAGCATCAAGTTTGTCCCAGTTGATGGCTGCACCTGCATAAATGGAACCTACATGGATGACAGTGGCAAATGTGTGCCTGCTTCTAGCTGTCCTTGTTACTACAAAGGAATGCCTCTGTCTTCTGGAGAAGTTGTTCATGATAATGGTCTTGTCTGGTAAGAGATTTGTAAAAAAAAAAGGGTACAGGCAATCATGAAACCATATAAATGTTATGAAATAAAGTCAAATTAATTTTGTTACCTAAAAATTTCAATTAAAAAAAAAATCACAGCTTCTTAAATTCTTAGGGCTGTGCAAGTTTGGAAGATTGTACATAAACAACTACAGGAATTCAATAAACAGTCCTGTGGTGGGTCAGCCTTTGCTAACAACCAAACTCCCATCCTGGGTCTTTCTCTCTGCCTTCCTTTGTTCCTTGCCCTCCACTCATACTTTTCTTATCCATGACTGTAAAAGAGTTGCTCCATGGTGAAAGATGCCTGATAATTCTTTACAGGTTATACCCATTATGATGGGAATCTGGAGTATTCTGAAGGACAGTTTTAAACCAGGCAGATAGACAGGGCAAACATTTATTTATATAGAATCTACTTGTATTTTGTTTTACTCTAATATAGAATATTAACATTTTTGAAATGTGTTAACTGTTTGATAAAGGACACAATTTATTTATCACACAGTAATTTTTCATTATTTCAAGTTCATTGGGAAGTAGGCTGAAACTTAACAAGAACAAGTTAAAAAATATCCATTCCCTTGTTTTTATAGCACTTGCACCTATGGAAAGCTGAGCTGCATTGGAGAGAAGCCTGAACCAGGTAACATCTCACTTAAGATTTTCTTTAATTCTCTCTTTCCATCTTCACTCTTTTCATTTAGTTCTTCTCTTGTCGTAATGATGCAAACTGTACAAGTCTGAAATCAGATAAGAAAATGAATTGAGGCCTTCTGTAATGTAGAGGACATTCTCAAAATATGAAGAAACATTGTCTTACCTTTCAGGTGTCTGAAATAACTTAGAACCCCCTGGGTTACCCAGGGTAAAATTATACTTGGTCATCTCACTCAATGTGAGGGGAAACTATTTACATTTTAATTAAAATGTAAAAGCAGAAAACCCCAAAGCAACCAACAAAAAAGTCCCAAATGTTAGCCTGTTTTGTTCTGTTTTTCTGAAAGGAAGTGTTTCATGAAGCTAGCTAAAAATTAGTTTTATTGAGTAGTCCAAGCATAATCACAAAAACCAGGTGAATATGAGATCAAAACAATATTTGGTTTCTCTTTCTTGCTACATGCATCATATTAAGGTACACATAATTCACAAAGGAGTATTTCCATTTCTTCTTGGAAACATGAAGATATAAATGTATAGTTGGTCTCACATTTCTCATGGCTTTTCTCTCTTTCAGTCTGTGTGCCTCCCATGGTTTATGTTGACTGTGGCAATGTCACTGCAAACGTGGTAGGAGCAGGATGCCAGAAGAGTTGTCAGACTCTAGATATGGAATGTGTAAGTACAGACTCTTTATACCTAGTTGAAAGCACATTAATCAAGACCTCTTTTACAATTAGCAGCTACAGCTGGATTCATACAGCAGGGAAATGTTTCAAGACCCGTTTTCTTTATGGTCCTTACAGTACAAAACTCACTGTGTCTCTGGCTGTGTATGTCCTCATGATCAAGTGTTGGATGGCAAAGGTGGCTGTATAGCTCCAGAAGACTGTCCATGTATTCACAATGGGAATTCCTACAGTCCAGGACAATCAATCAGAGTTGGCTGTAACAACTGGTAAGAGCAAATTGAAAAATAATATTTTGGAAATAAAAAATAGAACCGTTTAAGCGCTAAGCAAATAACATAATTTCATTCTAACAGTATCAAGATTTCTAGGAAGGAATCCTGCATCAAACAATTCACTTAGTACCTAAAAAGCAAGCTCTGTCTGTTTCTCTCAATGGCACAGCCCAGAAATTTCAAGTAGTCAGAAACACACCATGGTTTTGATGTCATATTCATTTAAATCAAAAATTTTTTTCCTCTAAGGAAATCTTTCCATTCAATAGATACAACAGGATCTGGAAATGTGAAAAAATGGGTGTTTTCTAATGCAGATGATTCATTACATTATTAAGTAACAATCTTTAGATAAATTCCAATAGTTCTTGAGCTATGCTGCATTTTTGAGAGTAAGCAAACCTTATTTTTTCATTAGAATCTTAATACATTTTAAGCTATAGAAATGTACCTATATTTATATTGTGTGTTTGTCTAGATTTTAAATTTGGAATACTCTTTGTCTTCTGTAGCACATGTAGAAACAGAAAATGGCAATGCTCAGAGGAACCCTGCCTGGAAACATGTTCTGTTTATGGAGATGGGCATTATACCACCTTTGATGGCAAGCGCTTTGATTTTGAAGGCGACTGTGAATATGTTCTGGTCCAGGTAACAGAGTGCTGCCTACATTTTTGCTCTAAGCACCTTGCATTTTACTAATGAATATGTAACAGTTAACAGTGGATATCACTCTCCTGTTTCAGAACTACTGTGGTCAACAGGCTATGAACCAGGGAACCTTCAGAGTCATCACTGAGAACATTCCATGTGGCACTACAGGAACTACCTGCTCTAAGTCCATTAAAGTTTTCCTGGGAGTAAGTTTTTCTTTTTTTTTTTTTTTTTTTAAGTTGTGCCAGATAGACTGCACAGGAGAAGTGGCCTCCAAAATAATGAAAATGTCACTAGACTTTTTTGTTCTCTCTTCTAGAAAGCAAAGAAGGGAAATATACAGAGAAATTTCTTAACATGAGGTTGAATAGGATCCTTTTGATGATAATATTATTTCAAGTAGTTACTGTCAATATATAAAACTACAAAATAGGCAACTTTTTAAATTGGCCTCCAACTTTTTCTTCTCCTGTCTTAGAACTATGAGCTGGTACTCAGTGATGGACACTCTGATGTCATCCAAAGGACACCTGGAGGAAAACTGCCATTCCAAATCCGTTCCATGGGCATCTACCTGGTGGTTGATACTACTGTTGGTCTGATACTTATGTGGGACAAGAAAACCAGTATATTCATCAAACTTAGTCCCAGCTTTCAGGTATGCTTTAAAAGTGAAAACATGCATAAAATGAATTCTGTAACATATTCATATTATTTCTCAAAGAAAGAGGGTGAAAATTTAGGCTGTAAACTAGAAGACTGTAACCAAAAGAGCAGAAATCACATATTTTTATTGTTATTGTGTACTATGTATTATCCTTAAATTACACTTTTCAGCAATGGCATAACAACAAATTTATCAGTAGCTTTCTTCATGAAAAACCTTCACTGAAGAGATGTATTTAGGATCAGTTAAAACTAAATAGCTTAGTACTTCAGAACAAGACCCATCAGTCTACTCCTTCTTCCTAACAACAAGTTAAAGACATCTCTTAGTGAAAAGCATTTTATGAAAATGTCCAATGCTGTTGCTAAATAGGCATTAATAACCTTAAATAAGATGGTTACATAAGAGTCATCCTGAGGTCTGTTACTCACGAAGAAATTGTACCTTATTGACCCTTGTCATTTTGTTTGTTTATCCTGATACAGGGCCATGTCTGTGGACTTTGTGGAAATTATGATGGCAATGGAAATAATGACTTCACTACTCGCAGCCAGTCTGTGGTAGGAAGTGTGCTGGAGTTTGCCAATAGCTGGAAAGTATCTTCCAGTTGCCCAAATGCCAATCGTACACAGGACCCGTGCACTGCAAACCCATACAGGAAAGCCTGGGCACAGAAGCAATGCAGCATCATTACCAGTGAAGTGTTTGCAAAGTGTCACTCACAGGTATGACAAAAAATTTAGTCTTAAATTCTTGACAAAATTATTACATCTGTTTTCATTGAAATAGATTTAAAAATGCTCTAAAATACATTTTATCATGCTTGACAGAGTAAAGTTAGACCAAGTTTCTGCATAGAGAGACTGCATAGAAATACTTTCACTTTCATTTTCTTTGTCTTGAGCAAGTACACTAAAGAAATTGATTGGGCTGGTTGGTTGGTTTTTAATAGAAGGAATAACAATAGATAAATCTCAAGATATGCTTATTTTCTAATGACATCATTTTTTACTAATAGAAATATCAGCCACCTGATATGTATAACTCTGTGCTAGCTGGTAGTAATTACCAGTATTTTGCAACTATCTTCAACACCAAACAGTTCTTAATATTACAGCTTACATGCAATAGCTTTATTCTACATTTTCCTCTTGATTTTTCAAAGCATTCTTGTGGTTTTTTTTTTTTTTCCCTTTCTTAGCTTTCTCACATACAGAGCTGTGAGTTTCAGTTATCTTATTCAGTTATTTTAGGACAGTGCAAAGAGGACAAGGGCATGAAAACTTGAATGTTTTCTCCATCAGGTTGAACCCAATGAATATTACCAAGCATGTGTGGATGATGCTTGTGCCTGTGACACTGGAGGAGACTGTGAATGTTTCTGCACAGCAGTAGCTGCCTATGCTCAAGCATGTAATGAGCTGGACATCTGTATATCATGGAGAACCCCATCCATCTGTCGTGAGTTTCAACCCACTACTTTTTTAAGGGGTTCAGAGGGAAAGGAAACAGAATGAAAAAAAGGAAACAAAGTAGAACAAGAAAGGAAGGATAAAATTGTATTTCTAAGAGGCACAACGGTATGCTTAAGAAACAGACAAAATCCAAAAAAAACAGCTAAAAAAAAACCCAACAAAGCAGTTGGGTAAATCACTAGAAGACAATCTATCTTAATAAAATGAAACCACAGGTAATAATTTTACAAGCAGTGTGATTAGTGTCTAATTAACTTGACAATCATGATACACTACTGGTGAAATATGATATTTTATTACACTGCCACCTGTCTGCATCAGGTTCCGTGTAAATAAAACATTAGTGCGTGCTAAGATCAGTGACTCAATCAACTGATTTTTCATGTTTAATGTGTAACTCTGTTCTATGATGTGTATATTTATTGATGTCAAAAGGTTTTAGAAATGTAACAAATGTATTACCTTAGTAATAAGACAATATAGTGCTCACCACCTATGTGATTGTGCTGATCCCATCAGATTTTTACCTAGAAAAACTGAAACAGTACAGAGATAAAACATCAAAGATATTTTTCTGACATTTCTTCTTCTAGCTCTGTTCTGTGATTACTATAATCCACAAGGGGAATGTGAGTGGCACTACAAGCCATGTGGAGCACCTTGTATGAAGACCTGCAATAATCCAAGTGGGAAATGCCTTCATGAGATGAGGGGTTTGGAAGGTAAACATTATTATTCATATCTTATTCTGCTTGAAAGGTTAAAATGCAGTATGGTGAACAAAATTTGTGTTACTCAGTGTATGACATGTTTGCGCCAGAAAATGTAAGATTATATTTTCTAATTAGTATTGTATGTCCTAACGGATTATGTACTTGTTTGGAATGAAGATGAGGACAAAACACTCCAAAGCATATTGTGCAATCAAAGTAATAGCTGTAAGAGGGTCTGAAATTCCACTTACCTTGTGGGACATTTTGGGAAAAGCAGAAATGAGTGTAGAATTACTTATGAAAGGCCTAGTGTCAACTTGACTCCCTTTTTATTGCAGGCTGCTATCCACAATGCCCAAAGAATAAGCCCTATTTTGATGAGGAAACCATGACCTGTGTTTCTAATTGTGGTTGCTTTGAAGATGGAAAAAATTACAAACCAGGAATGGAGATGCCTTCAAAGCAGAATTGTGAATCATGGTAGGATAAGAGAATAATTTTAAAAGTAGAGTTTAAAATTGTGGAACATAATTCATCACAGATTAAATTTGTTATTTACCAACAGGAACTAGGCTAGTCAGAGGTTGATGAACAACGTCTGATTTTCTTCCCTTCCCAGGAAATTAAATGACAACATAGTGAAACATTTTATCATTGAGAGATTAATTTACTACTTATTTTGTATATTTATTAAAGTCCTTTTAATTTATTATCATCATTATTAAATGAAGTGAAAACAAGATCACTTACTGTGCTTCTCCCTTCCAAAAAATAAATGGACCTATTGGGGAGATAAGAATAATTCAAATCATCCATTTCACATCTTTTGTCCTGTTCCAAAAAGCACTGGTAGGGATGCTGCTTATTTTATATGCTGGCTCAAAGTAAAGCTACCTTTCTTGCCAGGGAGCTATGTGAAGATAGCTAGCCTGAATTTGAACAGCAGAACTGACTGTCTAACTCAGAGAAGATAGGGTCATTTTACATTTAAACACACAATGAATAGTGAAGAATTGATAGAAGAAAAGTTAAAACAAAAAAATTATGTCACAAACCAATATGTCCATACTCATTGTCCACTTTTTCTCTTTTTCAGTGAATGCACAATTCATGGCAAAAAATGCAGATATGATGAACATGGTATGTTGATGAAGTCGTTTCTATATGAATAACATTTAGGGTACTGGGTTTCAGATAGCAAGGAATAACATCCTGTTTTAATCCACAGAATGTGTCTGCATATATGAGGGACAGAAATACAACTACAATGATGTGGTCTACAACACCACAGATGGCACAGGATGGTGTATTGTTGCAATCTGTGGTCACAATGGAACGCTCCAAAGACTTATCCATGAATGTCAAATCTCAACATCACCTACAACACCAACGACCTTTCCCTTCAGCTCTACACCACCTACCTCTCCTTCCACAGGTACGTCCTTTGTAACCCATAAGAGTGTATTCTCTTGTATAGTGAGAAAAATATATTTTACAGTGCTAAGTGGATTATTCAAATATTGACATTGAGATAATGAAATTTTGAGTTTTAGAGTTCCTGTACAACATTTTCCATATTGGGAATCCTTAGTTACTCTGGGCATATGTTGTTCTATGAAATCAGTATTCAGTACAAAATATTTAGGTCTTGAAATTACAGAAAATACCAGCATTGATGGAATTCAGTAGCTATTTTCTAACTACTTCATAATGAGAGTTCAGCTGCAAAAGCTCTCCTACCAAGAAATGGTTTCTTAAGATTAGAGCAAAAATACAAAGTGTAGGGATGCTTGAAATGGAGGAGGAAAGACAATACAGTGAGGAGTCAACTGATTTGGAAGAAAAAAGTAGCAATGGATCTTGATGCGTACACTAAATATCACTCTTTCCACTGATTTCAATACATTCCAGAGAAACTAGTATATAGTGAAGCAAGATATAACCAAAGCAAATAGACTGAACTAAATGCAAAACAAGTGAGACTTGTTTGTTTTCCAGGGTGTATAAATTCGACCTGGGCCTTATTTCAGCACCTTGTAACATATAATTAGTATTCTCTTGTGAAGTGACAGGTCCACGCATGTCACTACATTAAATTGCTGGGTAATGGATTTTCCGTTCTACAACATATTAAATTATATGTATAATAAACTGATGCACCACAGGAGCATAATGGAAGAAAAATGACATTAGGAAAATTGTCAGCTCATTTAAAACAACAAAAAAGATAACATCTACAGGAACTCATTCTTAATTTCATGGTCTTTTTTTCTCCTTCACCAGTGTCACCAACTACATCAGTATGTGTTCATGAAGTGTGTAAGTGGTCACAATGGTATGATGGGAGTCTACAAACCCCTGGCTACGATGGAGGAGATTTTGAAACTTTCGATGATTTACGAGCAAAAGGTTATGAAGTCTGTAAAGCCCCAAAGGCTATTGAATGCAGAGCAGAAAAGTTCCCTGATATACCACTGAAAGACCTTGGCCAAAAAGTAGAATGCAGTACAACACAAGGGCTTGTATGTTACAACAAGGATCAAATTTCAACAATGTGCAACAACTACGAAATCAGAATCCTCTGTTGTGTTTTTGTACCATGCTCTTCCACAACGCCTTTCAGCACATCAACCCCGGTCACAACTCCAACACTGACAGAAACATCTAGTGAAACAGCTTATACCTTTACTACAACTTCTGAAAGTACAAGGTCCACAACTTCAACTACAGAAGAAACTGCAACTACAACCACAACACCTGTCACTACATCGCCTTTCACAATTCCTCTTTGTTACAAAGAAAAATGTTATTGGTCAAGATGGTATGATGCCAGTTATCCAGGATCTGGATACAACGATGGAGATTTTGATACTGTTCAGAACATTAAAAATAAGGGATACAAAGTCTGTGAAAACAGAAAGGATGTGGAATGTAGAGCAGTGAGGTTTCCTAATACACCATATCCACTACTAGAGCAACACATAACATGTAACACAGATGAAGGGTTGAAATGTTACAATAAAGATCAACTGCCACCCATCTGCTACAATTACGAAGTAAGATTTAAATGCTGCATAAATGTAAAAGTGCCATGTGAAACAAGCACAGAAAGTGTTATTACAACAGTAAAACCCACTGGATTTACCTCAACTAGGACACCAACAACGGTACTGACGACTCTAAGCTTACAGACAAAACACAAAACAACAACAACATACACAGCCCCACCGAAAACAGATTTCATACATACAAGACTAACATCGACCACATCCAGTCCCATCATAAGCTCCACCACCACCTGTGAACCCGA